>JAZDUA010000540.1:600000-1040000 GCA_038098605.1 Gryllus longicercus
ACTCGAACGTCTTGACAAGGCTGTGAAATGGAAGCAATGCGTTCTTCCGGCGTTGAAATGACTAAATCAGCATCGCTTCGCGCTCCTTTTCCTTTATTTTATTTTCAGTTTTGATGTAAGTCTCATTTGCAACGACATTAATTATATTATAAAATAAAATGTAAGGAGAAAAGTACCTATTATTTACCTCACAACTGCAATTGAAAATAAACTTCTGATCTCTCTAAACTTTGAATTTGTACAATGGTCATTAAAGGAAACTGGGACTTTATTTTACAAGACAAATTTAAACATAACAGATTTATATGTTGGTAAGTATGCTGAACGCGAAGTGTTTTCTCTAGCAAGGTTTTGTACTGGTTACAAGTTGCACGTGTAAACACTAATAGAAATGACGTGCGATGGCATTAGCATTTTTTGAACGGGGAACTGCATTACAATATTCAGTGAATGGTGTGGAAGTGACTGAAATAAACAAGAGGACTCGCCGTTTAAAGAAATCCCTCTCAGTAACTGTAAATCCTTTCAGTAGTGTTTAGTGTTTTAAATAAGTCTGTAAAACACTTGAAGGTTGAGGAATGAAGGGTTAGAGCCCTCTGGAGACCATGCAATTTGTCTGGTTTTAACTACGACATGCGATTGCAAGCATTCTTGGAATTAAAGTGTCGTTTTGATGGCATAGGTCAGACTTTTCTGAACTGTATTGCCACCATAATGAAACGTGTTCGCTCATACTCTAAAAAGAGCAATCGTCGATGCAGTGGAAGCATACAAACTCAACGCCTCACAAAACGCTCCGGAACCTCATTGTAAAGCTACGGTGAGTGTATTTTGAGACAAGCTGGACTCGTGGACACTTTGCAGTGGATTTCTGAATTCTTAGTACCACAATGAGCAATTATTATAACTGCCAGTATCTAACAAATACACACAAGGCTCAAAGGAAAATACGTTCTGGTTTCATTTCGAAAAGTGTATACTTGAAACAATGACATCGACCCTCCACTGCGCATAGTACCGCCAATACTCTGAAAGACCTGGAACCTCGGCCATATCCCCAAACAAGCCTGATCTTGCTCCAAGCGATTTCATTATCGACGTCCCTTAATATATGCTGGCTGCTACAACAATCAAAAGAATAAGTGAACTTCTGGCTGAACCCTGGTTTTTAACCGAAAACATAGTTCAATACTCGCCAATCCAGATACCGTTCCCACTGTGATAATTATTATTGTTTAAGTTGTTTTCTTAAGTTCACATGTGTAATAAAATATAATTGTTCGTAATATGTAAATAAACTTTTCATGATTCAATAACATTTATCTCTTAAATTTTAATTGGACTTTTCAATTAAAAAATGTTTACCAGATTTCAGACCATGAGAGTCAACCCTGGATTCACCCAGGAGCACGCCAGAACGATATTCATTTGCTACAGCTGTATTGTAAGCTCCCTTAACGTCACACTGATTCCAGAAGCAAACGCTCCCCTTCACGGATATTAAAACTTGTCATGACTGAAAATCGTCTGTTCATGTCCAACGTCATTCTCGTCAATTTAATGAGCATCACGTTAAGCTTACTGCATAAAGTTATGACAACTAGTAAAAGTGTCGTATGCGCTATTATTAATTCAATATTTATTGATAATCGTTTCAGTATTTTATGTTTCATTTTACCTGCCGCCATTTTACTGCTGACAATGGAGTGGTAATTATCAAGTCTCACAGTACGTTATTTGCATTAGTTCATATTATCAATACGAATCTTTCATGAGCAGAAGACCCCATTTTGAAATTCTAAAGAAATAAATTTTCGACTTTACCGAATCTTTGTGTTCAATACAAGAGACTATTTAATGTGGAACAGAGGCCATTGCCAGAAGCCTTAAGCATTTAACTCCTTTCCACTTCAATTGTTTCATTCTGTTTGTTCCACGTTGATCTCAATGCTCCATCGAAATGCTTGTTTGCTGCAGCAAACCCTTGCATGTCGGCTTGAAAGGGACTTGTCCTGATGGCAAGGAGATATTTCACATTGAACGAGAACCGGCTACTACTTAGGATCTGCATTAACCGGCTACAGAGAAGGTCGAAATTGCAGGCATTCACTTTACAGTTTGTCCACCACCGACGGCAAGAGTACTGTGGGATAGTCTTGAATTATCTAGGGAAAGATATGATATTCATTAATTCCATATCTGGCATACAATGAAATACTAGAATTCGTTACATTTTACCGTGAGAGACATGTCACACTTCAGACATGTAAACACAGCGTAAATATTAAAGTAGTACATAATGCAACGGCTTATACGTGACGAGTCACATACGGAAACAGAACGGAAGAAACGCAAATGACAAGTATGTCTTCCGTGCCATTCATTTCGGCCACCCAAATTTTATAATAGTTATTTATGTATTAAATAACTATTATAAATTCATCAAAATTTAATAATAGTTATTTATGTATCTAGGGCATTAAGTTTTGCCACGATGTCGACTTCCAAACTCGAGACCCTTTGACTCGAAAGGTTGGAAGTCGCCTGAGGGGCAACAACATCTAATAACGCCCGTATTGCACACAAAACTTTATGGTTTATCGATTCGTTGCTGAATCAAACGAGAATTCGATAAGTTTTATAATTTTTCGTGCGTCAAAATGAAAAGACGCATTGCAATCATCATTTGTCAATATCACGTGTGAATTGCGCTGA
Organism: Gryllus longicercus; assembly: GCA_038098605.1. NCBI lineage: Eukaryota > Metazoa > Arthropoda > Insecta > Orthoptera > Gryllidae > Gryllus > Gryllus longicercus. Next base: position 602,716 of record JAZDUA010000540.1, read on the forward strand.
TGAAACGATACATTTAGATTATTTGCCTCTATTCCCAAAAGATATTTAGAATATTTCATAACATCAAAAAATAATACTTCGAGGATGTTAGCCAATGTACTGTATACATCTTATCACTACAAGTAGTACTTCTAGTCAAGAAGCGTATGTGTCTAAAATATAGTTTTACGTAACAGTGAAATGTGAGTGACTGGTGGCAATTATAAATTGATGGGAATATTCCAAAATTGCAATTTTCATATCGATTAATCTCAATAAGATTTATAACGAGATATGTTACTTATTTGAGAATTATGCCATTTATTTAATGTATTTGCTTGCATTTTAACTTCAATAAATCGTATTCATAAAAATGTATGTGTTGTATTGGTATATGTGCGAGCCATAAAATATTCAAATGCCCTAGGGCATAAAGAATCATAAAGGTCCGCAAGGATATTAACAATACCGTTACGTGTTTTGTTTCAGGTCTGTAAACACACAGCAATGAACTAGTAAACCATAAAATATTGAACACGGTAATGATTTTTGAAGTCATACATAGTCGAAGTCTGTTCTTTTATGTACAAGGAAATGTAATATTTCGATTTAAAATATTGTGAAAATCATTTATTAAACGATAAGGATTTTTCTTCATTATTTTGCTCTTCTCGGTTCATTTAGTGAACTTCTTGAAACTGTGCACTTGTTATTGAAAATATTTGGTCACCCTGCTGATTCGATAATAATGTAATGGATCATTAATTTCAATTAATGTATCAATTATAAGTTCTATGCTTGTTATCTTAATGCATAATATATTGTTGTAATTGTTCACATCACTATTGACTAATTACTTCTTGCTCAACGCTTAATAACTGGAGTATTTTGTATGTCTTCTTTGCAAATAATGTATAATACCTTATATTATATTTTATTATTTCTTTGACAAAAAATGATTTTAAAAAACTTTAATAGGCAAGTTCATGCATAGGTTTATATTACACTCAAAAACTCAATGAGGCTTTGATTGACTATACAACTTAATGTGTATGTTATTTTATTATATTATAATCATACATAATCTTTAAAAAACTTAGTCGTACCATTTTTCGCCCGCGCAAAATTTAGATACCCTCCACTGCGCATCTTACGGAAGGAATACTTTATATCTTGGAAGATTCGTTAAAGAACTCACCCAAAAAATCAGTATGCGTGAGCATACATCTCTATTAACGCAAAGCAACAGGCCGTTTTCGTGCTGCCGATACAATTTTTATTCAAATTCGGCGCTGACCGTCTTGTTAGTGCGTTCGGGGAAAGCGGCGTATCTGCGGGCGATCGGACAAGACGCATCGCCCGGCCGCCCGCTCGGGCATCGGGCACAACCGGCTCCGGGACGGAATTCGCTCGCGAGGCTCCCCGGTGTCAGAATTCGGGAACATTGCGCAAGCCCGCTCCCGTTCCTCCTTGCCCGCACTTCATTAGAAGCCTGTGCAAGCGTTTCGACCTACCCATCCGCCCTCTACAGCAAAGTTATTTCGCGAACTCGATTTATCGGCAGCAAACAGATTCTTTACATTGTAAACTCTCTGAGGTTACAAGCAAGGTACGCCGTTCGTCTTCCGATTATCAGCTGCTCGTCCGATTTACTGCGCCGTTTTATATCGAAATGGGAATGAGCGGTGGCAGCACCAGACATCCAATTTCGTATATTACTCGGAAGCCGATGTAACAGGTCACGCCGGGTTCCTATCGCTGTTGGGGTTCCGAATGGCGGTTCAGCGGTTTGCCGCATTTGGTAACGCGTTTTACTCGCAAGAACCGTAAATTTCGGGGTATCTACCCATCGCCGCGTTAGTAAACAGAGCAGCTACCTTCAACAATATTGTAATCCTCTGCGTCTATCACAAATTTAATTAAAGAAAAACATACAATTTCGAGATAAGGTTAATTTGAATATTGTAAATTACTTCCTAGAAATCCGTGCCGTAATTCTTGGACCGGGTTCATTCCGAAAAAGATATTATCCGGAAAGAGACTTAATTCATTATTTTGGTTTGATTTATTGGGGCATTTTCAATGGCGGTATTTCACGCTGACTAGCCGCTCCTGAGTTTTCAATGTAACGGCGACGGGGAGCGGACGAGGAAAAGCAGTTCCATTGGTTGCAACTGAAAAGATCGTCTGTGTGTGAGTCTTCCGCCGACACATTGCCTACAAATTAATTTAAAGCATCGTGCATGTTATTTAAGTTATTAAATGTATGCAATGTAAACACATTTGTATAAGCAATCTTTTAATATATTTAAAAGAAAAGCACACAAACTAAAAGTCAATTTATTTTCTACGCATTTTCAGAAATTTCGCACAATGTCATTTGTAGTTGAAATTTCATTTATGTCTCAATTATATAGAACTTCCCTCCGTAAAGGAATGTTAATTCCATATACATATCGCTAATTTATCTGTATTCGTGGACGCAATTTGATGTACCAATTAAAGACTTTAAAAGACGTTAATACACTAATCTTTGCTGTCTCATAAATCTTTCTGTATTGTAGAATCCTATGTACGTAGAGATGATTAACGATGGAATTCGAGATTTATTGAAGCCAGATAACTGCGAAATCATTAACGATTCGCGAGGTAATTAGGAACGAAGAGTTCTGCACTTCCGTGGTTTCGTATATAAACATTATTTCATTCCCTACTTGATCTTTCTTATAACTTAATATGGCATCCTATTAAAATAATTTCATTCATACACAAATTCTATAACTAACATTAATTTCCTATGATACTATTAATTTCTTTTGAATTATTAAAGCATCTCTGCATATTTCTTTTATCCAATACGTTTCAATTTACTGGTTGGATTTTAATGAACTATTTTGAATCAAAAGTGCCTTGAAGACACATTCATTGGAATTTATATTACTAATATAAACTACTCTAACGTTCTAGTTGATGTATTAATCATATTTCTGATACTGAATTGCTTTTTTACGAAATTGTGTTCAACTGTCTCAAGATATTTTAACATAAAAAATACATCAACTACTTCTGTGCAGAGAAATAGGAGAATAACAGTGAAGGCGGCGAATTGAACAGGTCCCTTCTCTACACAAAAGAATTTAACACCACACCGGACCGTGAATAGCCCGGAGGGGGAGGAAGAGAGAGATGGCGCTGGTTAGAGAAGGAAAGAATTTTGACTGATGACAGCACGGTGTAACTATAATAACATTGCTCATACTATTTACAAGCTTCCCACAGGGCCCAGCTATCGCAAGAAGAAGCATCGAAATGGGACTACAGTAATGGACAAGTGTTCACAGACGGCTTTGGACGGAGAAGATGACAGGGGCCCACGTGACCAGATTACAGCAGGCGGGCAGGAAGGTGAATGCATACCGATGTAGAGACGGTATGCAATACTGACACACTCGCAAGTGTAGTGTGAAAGTGCAGTGCATAAATGCACTACTGAAGCACAGACTTTATATTGCCAAAGACAATGTATATTGTGGCGTCGTCGGGTGCGAGTAACACACAGACACAGAGTTGTTTCTACAGTTTTATTTACAAGTTTTATTACACTATATACACACTCCTCGGAAACGCGCTGCACTCCCAGCACTGCACATCTCTGAGGCATCCCCGCCCCAGCCTGACGCAGACCCCAGCGGCTTGGCGCCGCTCCTGGTCTTTTGTCCCGTGGCAACCGCCACACCTCGCTGCCGAAGCTCGCGATAACCCCTGGCGGGTGACAAGTGCCTTCCGCACCGCGATTCGGTTCAAACTCGAATGACCACGGCTGGTTACTCTCCAGCCGCCTCGCGAGGGGTCACGTGACAGACCTCACATGCCGGCGGCGTCCTTTCATCCCGAAACGTGGGCCTGTTTGCAATTTTGAAGTCCAGCTGCACCGCGGCTGGACTCACCCATCGTTTCCCTCTGCGCCAGTTGACACCCGCGTTCCGAGACACGCCCACCCGGGCCCTTGAGGAGGGGCCCACCTCTGGTGGCCTTCCGCTTGCCGCCAAAGGACTGCCCCCGCCCCCTCGCTGGCCTTCCGACATGTGTTGTCCATCTGGCCCCTTGGCACGACGTTACAATATACTTCGAGCGGGGTCTTAAGTAAAAAGTAAATGAGTCCCGATGTAACGAAGTCTGCCGGTATATACGGTACACTATCCTTCTTCATTCTTGTCCCCTCTCCCATTGTACGTGCACTACACTGCAAAACATGTCGGAAGACTACACGGGAGCTTAGATCTTTTACCAGTTGAGACGATGCACCGTTAACCTAAATACCGGGATGGAAAAACTCGCAAATCGACGGGCACGTCGGTGCCGGATCTCACGTCACATCGGTGAAAGAACATCACCATCACCAGCACCACCACTTCCGGTATTGAACATGCACTACATTTAAGGGGTTCGTGACCGTAGCGGTTGACATGCCGGGAAACACAAAATGGTCAATTAATCAGGAATCAGTCAACAGGAAAATTTGATACGTCTTTTATAACACAATTTCCTGCGTAGGCGAGATTATATCGTAAACTTCACACAACTGAAGCTAGATACTTGTGTGTTTGTTTTGCATATTATTACTTGTGTTTATATGCTGGCAAAAATGTTTCGTGTAGGACGTCTTGTGAGTAAAAACCAATTAAATACCTACCATGCTGCTACAAAATGTAATGCTATCAGAACGACATCTGGTGGTACAGTTTGGTAGCTTTCGCGACACACAGTTCGGTGTTGTTGTTTGAGTGACATGCTAAAAGGTTTTCAGAAGTCGGCGCCGCGCACTTGCCTTGACAATCGCACGCTTCGGAACTCGAGAGCTATGGAAGCAGATCCCTGTCCGCGGCGCGCACTACATATGTACCACATTGTTTATTGAGGAAAAGCTAAGAGAGCTCAATACTATAAACCTATTATATTGTCACCTTCAAATAAATCTATTATCAAAGACTAAAATAAACAGAAAACAGTCATTTATTATGAAAAACTTACGTCATAGTACAAAATTATTTTGTAAAAACAAATAAATAATGGAAGTATATAAAATATACAACAAAAATTCGATAAACAAGGGAAGATAAACCCAAGATGATAAGACCGAACTCTCTGCTCCTGTGGCAGAGAATCGGAAGATTCCCGTACGAGTGGAATTGCGTCACTTCGCGGTCTTAAAGTGTTAAGTATAAAGTCTTAAAGCCACTGCACTGGAGTGGAACGGTAGATATCGCGAGGGTGTGGGATGTCATTTAGGGGCCAATAGATACCAGCTGGGAAGAGGGTGGAGGTGGGGGGGGGGTAAAACCAGAAAGCTGGAGAGTAGGAATGTAATTTGTATGAGAAAGTCTGGCATTCTGTAGCACCACTATGTAGTTAAAATTGTGATTGCACACAGTTTACGTAATTTCTTACCATTTTGCCCCCTTTCACACCTACAGACCTTTGTCGGTGTTTCTGTAAACTGCAATAGATTTAAAAATTATTTAAGAGATAATTGCCAGTAAAAACTATTTAAACTATCGCCCTTTTCATTGTTTACCTTTCTTGGAAAAAATGTTTGCGTTAATGATCGCTTAGGCTATAAATTCGTAGTGACGAGAGAATGCATGCCAATGTTAAAATTATGTTGTCATTACTCGTTTGTGATGGGGATAGTCTGGTTCAAATATCAGTATGAGATTCAATTTATTAAATGGTAATTTCTAATTAGCGAGAAACCAGCTACTTGAGCGCTGCGATTAGTTACGTGTAGTTGCTTGTATTTTGTTTAATCGATATCAAAGCGCTCTATTAGGATATATCAGTAACAATAATCTCTGTATCAGTAACAATAACAAAGAAGCTGCTTACAATGAAACTTGTGGGGACAGAAAGCGAAGGCGCGGTTTGTGATGACAAAGGGAAATGCCACAATTTTTGCGGCGGCGACGAAGAAATCGGGTCGGCGGCGGAGAGAACTGCCGGGGGCGGGGCGAATGCAGAGAGTGATTGTACTGGTAATGCCGGATGTAAATTGGGGCACGGTGGGAATTCATCGAGCAGAGATCAAGGCGTCACCCACGTCCGCTCTAACAAGCCTCAACGCCCAAGGCGACTGCGCCGCGTCTGTGTGCCTCCAACTCCCTGCTCTAGCGCCGTCTCAGCTCATGAGGTCTCTGTATGAGTCGAATGAATTCTAATACTGTTACGGATGCGTAAAGAATTTGAGGTTGGCGGGCTCGCAGCTGGGCAGCGTGCAGTGTTAGGGCTCGCCAGGGCAGTGGAAGCAACCTCTGGAACGCGAGCCTGAGGCGAGTCACTGCCAGTGTCGTCCAGGCATTTCGTATGCAAGGCTCCGGGGTAGATACCCTTAGTTATGTGATTGCGCACCTGGGTATAGTAATTAATCTTCATGCATTCATGAAGATAATCATATTAAGCCTCGACACATCAAAATTTATCTCATCTCCATTTGCTATTTCTTTTGTTTCTCTCTTTTCTTTAATTCAATTTCTCACAACTTTTTATTTCTTTCGTGTATGATCGAAACTTTCAATAATAATACAAATATACTCAATATTGCATTGCGTGATGTATATTCGCTTTTTATCAGAATATTCCATGACCGTTAAGGAGTTTCATGAAGTCCGAAAGAAAAGCTTCCCTACAGATTTTTTCCGAGATAACTTTTTACTTGACATTTTCCTTTGGATTGTTGTTGCCAGCGCGCAGCAGCCGTTCGCGGCATCTAGCGGGGAATAAAAGAACCACTTACTCCTTCGTTAGCTTGGTGTAGCATTTCGCCGTACCACAGCAGCACTGATCGCTACTGAGATTTTAATTTCGTTTGTTTCCTGTACGTTGTTTCGCAGTTGTTCTTGTTTTTCTTTCTTGTTTGAATTTGCTGTCTAACTTAAAAACTGAAGTGCGTAAGTTTTTTAACTCTTTGCTTTTCATTTCATTTAATTGATTGTGTATCTATCAAATATTTAGTTTGAGTTTTAGTTAGTAATAAGTATTAATTTTCCAATATTTTAAGCATAGAATAACAAGTTTTATGATATTCATCCACCTACTAGTCTATCCTTTTTTCAATAGCAATAATAATTAGAGATTTCTTTGAAAAGATATTTCTTTTAGAGATCTTAGTGATGCATTTCCATGAATACTAGATTTGATTTAATATTTGAGGCTGTGGAGGTGTGATAATTAATTTTGTATTATTATACAAATGCACAATCAATAGAACTAAGTCCCGTGTGCATTTGATACTTATCTTCTACGAACAATAATTGAGCTGTTTGTAAGTCAAATGCTTTCGGCACAAAGAGTTAGAGAGAACAAAAAGCGAAAAAAAGTCTAAATACTCGTTTTTGGGCCTCTCGGTGTTATCATAAGGTATGGGAGGTCATAAACATGGGGATTTAATTAATGCCCGGGTACATAGAATATACCCAAAGGAAAAAGTTATGACATTTTTCCAGGTAAAATATGCATGACGACTAAAATTAAAACTATCTTTCTATTCAGTATTAAAGAAAAAATCATTAAAAGAAAACACCAAGGCCGCTGGACACTGTCTTTAGTCTCCACCACCGTTAGAGAAAATCCTGAGTGCGCCGCTTGTTAATACCACTAGTTATTCTTTCAGAAATTTTATGGATTCTTTGTTTTCTTATTTTAAGCAGCAGGATGTAAAATTAATTTTGATATATTAGAAGGTATCTGTAGAACAAAATTTGTTCACATCCCGAAACGTGCGGTTCTCTCCTGATACAGATCTTCCTGGCTATTTTTTCTTAGAACGGGTTTGGTCTTCATCTAAAACTAAAGTTACCATGGCCAATTCATGTGTATTGATAGGTGGCACGATTTTAGATAATGTTATTGAAAATAGCGTATTAAAAATAGTGACACTTTTCGACGTTGGCAGTTCTCTAGAAATTTACGGATAATGTGAGTAGGTGTTTCGGAAAATGTGAATTGACCTTTATTAGGCGTGATATATTTTTCTTTTTTACTCTGTTATTCTTATTCGATCTTACCATTGGTATTAATCTGCAAACATATATTTGTGTAGTAGGGCTTTGATAATTCATTTCGGAAATCATTTATTCTGAAAATATCCCGTCGTACTATGTCAAGTTATATCTAAAAATATATAATTTATTTGGCTTTAGAAATTATATAATTCATAGTTTTTGTGTAATTCATAGAACTATACACAGAAGAATGAACAGAGAGAATGTTTAGTATTTTTCTCGTTTATTTATTGTTAATGTTTTATCACGTTTACTGGCATCAAAAATCAATTTTCAAAATTATTTTACTCAACGTAAAAATAAAAAATGTAATATTTAGTTTATTTCAAGAAAAGTGATATATTAATACGACGGTGTAAAGTAAGGTATTAATTCAAGTAATCGTAAAATGGTTGATAGGAGGGCACTTCCCTACTTAGAAAGTGGGTGTGAAGAACAAAAAATGAAATAAACTTACAAAATATCTTTGAAACAAAAATTCCATATAAAGTTAAATTTGTATCGAAAAAGGATAGGCTTTTTATGCATATTGGTTTTTTAATAGTAACGAAAATATTAAAATTTAATAACCTCTAGCTCCCCTTACAAAATATAGTCCTCCCCACCCCTCCCCGAACAAATCCCGATTTCGCCCGTGATCATAGGCTGAAACGACATGCATGAATGATTGTTAAATGGTGGTATAATGAAAACGGATTTGTAGCAAAAACAACACGTTAAAAGAGGATGCAAAGTATTGTTCCTAAAGCAGCAAAGATTTACTCCGAGATAAAGATCGCAGACAAGGTAACTAGTTTTCTAAAGCAAAGAAATGATCCATTTAAATGAAATACATTAGTACTATTTCAAATTGTTAAATCAGAGAAATATTAAACTTTTTTAATCGAAAGGATTTTGATTTCGTAATCGCATTTACTTGAAAGTGCAGCAAATACATTTGTAACGTCTTACGCTCGGTTTAGAAGGTTTAACACAAATATTCCTGCCTGTTAAAAGAGCTATCCGCCCTTAGGAGATACTTGTTAATTTACTTCGCATTATTTTTTAATTTTAATTAATTAAATAAAATAATTCGCATTATTGTTGCATAAAACAATTCACAGAATTATTTAATTAATCATCTTCAAAACGAAAGCAAGAAAATAATGCGCCGTTTAAACATATTCCTGCTCATTGGCAAAAATGTTTATACAAGGCAGAATTCAAAAAGATAATAATCATGAAATTAAATGAAAAGTAGGGCGCAGATAATTATGCAATAACATATTAGCGTAACTCGCACTACAACGCATCTAAGCGTAACTCTCCCAAATCGAATCAACGATGTCTTCACGTTTCATATCGGCTAGTGCTAATAAACGTTGACTTCTTAGTACATATTTTTACATATCCCGATAATACATATATTTACATATTTTACCCAAAATATTTTTTTTACATATTATTGAATTTTTCCATTTTTATGCACTTTTTTATTTAATTGTTCATTTTTCTTGTATGTTTTTGATAAGGACAAACAAGTCAGCTTTGTCACACATTTTTTTCCCGTAGCCTCGTCTCTAAAATGCCGCTATTTCATCGTGTTGGAATAGGTCTATCCGTAATTACCTACGTTATTTCAAATAAAAGGGCAAATCGACGACGCAATCCCTGTTTCTGGTGTGTTGCTTTCCATCGCGAGTATCGCATAGAACACAAAGGAGGTTAGGTTTGTGAAAATGATATGTTTAGTAGGCGATAACGCTCACCCGCGTTGCATCATTCAGGGGTCTCCCTTGACCTAGATACCCTTCACCAGAAACTATTCGCCCAGCTCAGAAAGCGCCGTTGACATTTTTCTTTCCCCGATTGTCACACGCGAACCTCAGTCGTTGTTTGTAAATTACCTCCTTGTGCCGAAAATCTGAGGTAAAATCACGATGTGGCACTGAAGCTTTTGGATTAAACCTTATGGGGCAGTGGTAACGCTGAGTGAGAATTTAACAAAGGTAAGTACGGCTGTTTCCGTTTTTTTTTTTTTTTTTTTTTTTTTTTTTTTTTTTTTTTGCGCGCGCGCGTCAACACCCCTTTCTGGATTTGGAGGGGAAATGCATGCGGAGGCAGGGGTAAGTTCCCCTTGCCTGTAGGTGCGCCGGGCATTTCAGGCTAGCAAGAAGCTCGCGCGGGCGCAGTTTGACATTGCTTGTTATAGTAGTGTCTAAAGACATGTACCAGCTCTCCAATTTTGAGAAAATATTATCTCTTTTAGGGGCTGGTGGTTGCGCTCAGACATCCGTGTCGGCAACACACAAAAACTTTGTGTTTCTCATGCTATAGCTAAATCTCCCTCAGTCTTTTGGGTTGCCTGCAGTTCTCGCCGAGAAATGCCTTATGGCACGCGCTCTGTAATACGTGCTCATCAACCGACCTTCAGTTTTTTTGGGAAGGGCATTTCGAAAGGCGCTCCCGAAAAGGCGGATAACTCGCACCTGGGAATAAATTCGTTAATTCGGTGCAACTCGGCCTGACAGCCAATTTATTCGCGGCACCTCCCCCGCGTGCGCCAGTGTAAATTGGGTTCGCGATCCGGGGCGGAGCGATCGTGACTGGAGGCGCCCAGCCCCCTTATTGGATTCGACTCTGAGAAAACGAAACGGAAAACGCTCGTTTATCCACGAACTTGGAACCGTTTTGGCAACAATCACGCTGAAAATGTTAACAGCGGAGAACATAAACGTATACTGTTTTAAAGTTATATTAATACTTTATATCAGTGATCAAAATGGTTCGTCTGGCTATAAATTATACGATGTAGAGATGCGAAATCTTCTTCCATGCACCATCTGAGTTTAGCACTTATCGGGCATTGCCTTTGTATCAGCAGCAACACTGACCAGGAATCCTAGGGTTCGGGTCCCGACGGTACCGTATTTTTCACACGAGCTAGATTGCTAGGCTATCTGGTCGCAATTTCTAGAAATTATCTGATCGGTAGTTTTCGTGTCGTCACAACAATAGCAAGTGAATGCCGGAGCAATATCCAGACAATCAGGCCACGAGCCACTCTTCCTTATCATTTACTCTGACCTTCACACATGCCGGAAGATCAGCCAGGAACTTTCAGCTTGTCCTGGCTGGGGCGGTGCCCCGCTGGAGATAACTAACGGGAAAATTCCACCACAAACTGACGTGTAGGTCAGCGCCGTATTTCACCATCCCCCTTGGGGCCGCCGCTGAGGTCAAGGTCAAATTTGGAAAAGAATGGATGTGTTTAATTAAATCTATATTTTTGTAGAGATTAAATATCCTAATATTTTAAGTAAAAAATCATAAACATACACATGAACTTATTTTTCATCATTAAATATTTTGTACGAGCACTCATAAATGTAATATGGTCCAGTAGCGAGTATGGATACTTCTATAACCGTAACACATTTACAAAGAGTAAGATAAAGTCATAAGGATTCGTGGCACATGTATTTGGGACAGATTCGCCAATTTTCACGACTATGGTTTCGAAACCTGAGTAAGGCATTATTGGAGACTCTTGTATATTGAGTCCCATTTTGTTGCATGTTTACTCATTTGTTGTAGGAAATTTGCTTGTTTTGGGGCTCTAAGAAAAGCAAAATCCTTTCGTTTTATCATGGTAATTAATACATAATCATCTCATATTTCAATGTTAAAATAAACTAGTGCAATTATGACTTGCTTCATACTCTTGACAGCTGCCATCTATCGCCACCCAAAATACATTTTTTTGAAAGTTTCTTAATTTTTCGGTTTCCAAATAGTAGAACGGAAATATATTTTTAAGAATATTACTAACCAGTAAATTCTTTCTAAATAACAATTTTCTTTGAAAATCATGAAGGCGTTTTTTATGAAAATGGCGTTTAAGTGCTACTGTAAATTCGAAATTTAAAGCTCTTTTTCACAGAAAGTTTTGAGTTTTGAAAAACAGTATTAGAAGTCATTTAACCCACATTAACTCACAAATACAATAGTTTTTACAAATTGGTGAACATGTGTATATTAACGGCGTGAGAGATCTTCCAAATAAATACATTTGTATAATTTTAGAAAATATAAAAAAATAAAATAATGTGAACAAATTGCCGCTAATATAAATACGTGAGACAAGTCAATTTTTTTGTAATTAAACAAAATTATAAAAGAATAGAGCAATATGGCGTTTATGTCATGTCATAGAGTATATTTAGCACTATCCCTACCAAAGGTTTAAAGAAAAAACGTTGAGCCTTTGTTAAGAAAAACTTGTTTTTCTAATTTGTTTAAATTTTCGAAAATGTCAAAAGTTTGAATTTTTTGGTGTCTTACTACTACTACAAAATTAAAGATATAGATTTTTTCTTCAAATAAAACGTCCATAATTTGTTCTTTCATTAAGACCATATACATTTTTGTGAACATATTAATTGTTTTCACGTAATATTGCGTTCACTTTGTGCAATTCTAAAAAATTTCAAATACAAGATTTTCTCTAAAACAGCTCCAATTTGTTCTTTAAACTTTTGGCAGGGGTTGTACTAAATGCAGTCTATAAGATGACATAAACGCCATATTGCTCTATTCTTTTGTTTTTAATGAAATTACAAAAAAATGTAATTTTTTTGACTTGTCTCTCAATGAGTTAATATGTACATTTATCGGGAAAGTCTGTGCCATTCTGTAGCACCACTAGTTTTTTCTTAATTTAGCAAATGGATTTATCCGTTTTCAGTATAGACCGGACTTTTATGTAATTACATATTTTTTTGTTTTTCATCTTATCGATCTAAAAATTTTAATCTTGGCGAATTGTCGTCGTCCTAACAGAATATCAATATTTTTCGTTACATATTTTTTCCATATTTAGTACAATATTACATATTTTGCTAGTTTCGCAAAATATTTTTTATTCTATCAATTTTCTTCCTTTTTAATGACTTATTTTTATGAAATGAAGTATTAAAAAAACACTCTTATTTCCTACATCATTACTGTGCGCTGTCAACTCGACGTTCGCTACATGAAGACGCAGTAGGATGTTCTCACAGTCCCGCTCACCTGCATCAGTTATCTCAGTGGCAGGAACTGCGCGTCAGTGATTGAGATCAGTTACATATTTAATATTACATATTTTATCATTTTTACATATTTATTACATCTTTTTACTGTTTTCATTACATATTTATGCACATATTTTGGCGTTTTATACTACATATTTTTCCGGTTTCTAGAGTTATCAGAGCCCGGTAATGATTTTTTTTCTGCTGAAAATCCGCCGTTTTCTCGCGCAGCATTATATAATTTTCGTTATACTACGTATACTGCTTCATATATACGTGTGTATACGGGAAAGTAAAAAACATATAAAGTGGCCCATGTTACAAAGGTAGCATGAACCTTGGGCCACATTCATTGAACGCAATATTCTCGACGAAGAAGAAATTATTACTTGTATTCTTAAAAAAAATTAGCATTTCTTAATTTTGTTTCTTCTTCTTCTTCTTCTTCTTCTTCTTCTTCTTCTTCTTCTTCTTCTTCTTCTTCTTCTTCTTCTTCTTCTTCTTCAAGCATTAGAACTTCCGTTCAGTTGCGTCTCCTTATTGGTCTATCCATCTTCTCGTTGATCTTCCTATGTTCCTCTTTCCTCTTGGCTTATATTTCAGAATCTGTTTCGGTATTCGTGTGTCCTCCATTATATAAATGTGGTCTCTCTATTCTTTCCTGTATTCATCAATTTTTATGTTCTCGCACTTATTAACGTACGAAGAGAACGTATTGAAATCGTGCGTGGGAAAAGGGTGAATTTTTGACACCAAAACTCTTATTGCTGGGCCCTGGTAACAAAAAAGTGGATAAATCAAGTTGCTAAATATAGTAAAAAATCCTCTACACGTGGTGTAGCCAGAATTCATGTCTTGTGGGTCCTTGATACTGAAAAATCAATTGACGGCAAAACGCCTGTCCGTCCGTCTGTGCACAACGCTAGCTCATAAACCGTTCAGCCGATTTTCTCCTAACTTGCTATTCCCCAATCGATCTATCTCATGTCGCGGATCCTGGAATTTGAAACCGTTATTTTAATTTTTGGGGGTACTTTACATCAAGCCCCTGAGACATTTTCGTATCTTTTAATCAGAAACAATCATTGGATAGATTTAATCAGAAACACGTCGCTAAAAAACAGTATTTCAATTCCTTTAAAATGATTTTTCTACATGTACTACGTTTCGCGATATGGTCCATCGCTTCCTAAGGTCAATTTTATGTCAATGTAGTTGTCATTTCATGTCCACACATGTAACATAAGCAACAGTGTTACCTTTAACATTCGTGATATGATATGTTCGTAATGACACTCTTAATAGCATTTATAATGCGATATATTCGATGGCATTTATTTCTGGATGTCCATTTATTTTTGAAATTATCCTTGATTGTCTGTATGATGTACTGGAAATAAAATAATGTTTATTATAGTTTTCGTTAATTTACTATTTCATTTTCTTTTTCTTCAAAAAACAAACATAGAAACTTAGCAGCAAAATGAAACGTTTTAGCGCGCTTTCTGCTTCACTGCTCTCCGGAGCTTCTATAACTGTTTAATTTCTTAATGAATTATGAAGACACTAATTATGATTTTTTGGTTGTAAGTCTTCATTTAAAAAAAAATAAAACATTTAAGAATGAACTTAAAGTACCTTAGAAACTTCTTGGAATAATTGTATGTATTCAAAACAAGCAATGTAGTTCCTTAAAGAATGCCTTAAAAATTTTTTCATAAAACCGCATACAATGCAAACTGAAAAGAAGTTCCATATATGGCAAAAATGGCGCTTTTAGGAAGAATTGGTAAGAAAATATGTGCCCAATGTTGGCAGCACCCATCACTGCATGCGCGCTTCGTTGTGAGCGCTCATCGACTGAGATGCGTTGATATAGACAGAAATGCGGTGTAATCATAATCTGATAAATACATAATCGACAAAACTTCAATTTTTTAACACAAAAAATAACTGCCTATATCTCGCAAACAATGTAACATATCTCAATTCTAGAGGCACTATCTTGTTTCAAACTTTCATGTAGTGTAGGAAAATATCATAATTTGTCATGTTCCGATGATCAACGTGCCCTGTAGGTGCATTTCTTTAAAGTCTTTTTTTCGAGTTGTCGAATATTTGAAAATAATAGTCAGATTAAATAGGCTCTATCTCCTAAACTAATAAAGCTACAGCGGTGAGATTTACACAGTAGATTATATGTACGCTACCATTTCTTGTGAATATAAAATGTAATTCTTTGTTATAATATAACTTGATTTAAATTGCAATTCCTTACATTGCTATTTTTAAAATAACGTTTGTGGCATAATTGTCGTGATTTTCTGGAAAACAAAGTTTTTAATGGAAATATGCTTATCACCACTTTTTTCGCCATGAAGTTTCGTGCTAGGACAGGTTTTCACAAGAATCCGGCTCATTTGGAAAATCACCAACATTTGAGAGGTCGATTGTTGAATCTTTAAGATTTTTAAGACAAAAACGATCCACCCATACCTCTCAAACCATGAAACATACATAAAATGTATAGGCAGTATCTTGTTTCAAACTTTTTGTAGATTCAGAAAATGCCATCATATGCCATGTTTGGATGCGTTTTTCTGAAACTTGTGTTTTTGAGGGATTCCGACATTTTGAAAAAAAAATAGTCAATTTCAACTGGCTCTAACTATTGGAGCTAGTGCACTGAGATTTGTACAGAAGATTACATGTATATTACCCTTTATTGCGAATATTACACAGACTTTCTTGTGTTAAAGGAACCATATTAAAATGGCAACTTCCTACTTTGCATTTTTGCTGCAAATGACGTTTGTGGCCTACGTTTTTGCGAACCTCTGGAAAACAACTCTTTTAACGAAAATATGCTTATCACCACTGGGATCGGGTATACATCAAAAGTTTGTATATATTTAAAGAGTGAGGATAGAACAAGGAATGTGAAATATCACGCCCGGTCCATGGTTCATTTCTTAGGTTACTGCTTTGTCATTCGCCTGGTATTGATAGGAGAAATCACGGAAAACTTCCGATCAGACCGGCCGGCCGCTATAATTCTCCCCCAGACAGTGACTGAATTTGACCTAGCTCTCAAAATCCTGCCACCGTCGGGACTCGAACGTAGGACCTCTCGGTCAGTGGCACTGCAGTGACAGCCGTTAATGCCCTGAACCACCTCCGGGAGACTCATGCTTCGCATATGAAACCCCGGCCGCTCTTTACAGCGCTTCATGAAAGTCACACCTGTACGTTGTCGGGCTTGCAATGCGACGCGCTGCGGAGCGCTCGGCGGGCGCTCTTTGACTTCAAAATGATTTCAGCAATATCGATGCTGCAATATCGATCCGCAGGAGCCTTGGTCTCTGAGGTTGTTGACTTAGCAGCTGGGAGGTATTTAGGTGCGTCAAATGGATGTAGGAAATTGACGGCCTCATATACACTCCCGCAAGAAAAAAGTTGATTCTCCATCAACTCCTTGAAGTGCGGTCGCGAAGATACTTTACTGCGGCCAAGTATCTCTCCACAATGAACCGTATGAGGCGTAGGCCTCCTTCAATGAACGGCGTAGGTGTTGGACGTGCGGGAGGAGGCAGCGGACGTTGATGCGGCCCCCCGTAGCTTCCACGTCGTTGGTTTTCCCCATGAGCTGAGTTCGATCGGGACGAATTGAATTGAATTGAATTGAATTGAATTAATGCCTTATTTTACGTGGCGAGACTCAGGCCATGAGGCCTGCTCTTCCGTCTGACCACGTAAATTTCGCTACGCTCCTTTCACCAACTAGCAGAGAAAGGAGGTATTTCTTGGGCGAGAAACAGGCGATTTGAATTTAGCTCAGAGGCGTCATTTAGGCTTGAGGATCTTTTACATGCAAGTAAATCTACTAATATGGGACAGCCGGCTTTACTTCCCCTTCGAAGGAAGGCGTACGAAGGATTTGAAGCAGGACGAAGGCAGTGAAGGGGGAAGGGCGACGTCGCTGGGAACAACGCCCATGTAACTCCACTGGTAAGACCCCGCGAATTCGGCGCACCGGTGCTCGGTTACAGGTGGTCCTGGGGGACGCCGACGGGCAGCCGGTTCGTGGAGCCGGCTGGGGCGGATGGCGCGTTCGTCGCCGGGGCCCAGGGCCGCTCCGGGGCGGTGGTGCCGCTGGCAGTCGCCCCTGGCGGCTGGGCTCGTCGCGGATTGGCGTCCGCTGGGAGTTGCGGGATTGCGCTTTGTAGCGGGCCAGGGGTGTCGTGGGTCGAGCTGAGAGATAGGCAGACTGATAGCGCGGCGCCTCTACGGCTAGAGGCACTGACTACTCGGGGGCGATGCCGCTGACCAGAAGAGGCAGGGGCAATTGGCTTCAAGGTCCCCTTCTCATGTGCAGCGGGAGTCCGCTGTGGCGGGCTCGCGCTTCGCGAAGCGGAGGAGGGGGTACGCGCCACCCCTAGCAGAATACAGCTTTAAATGGGAGCCTTCCCACTGTGCCGCCGGTCGCAGCGTTTTACCTGCTGCGGTCCCTTTGTCGACGTCGCCGGAGGGTCGGCGAAGAGCCCTGCTGATTGACGTACGCGCGCTGCCGTGGCGGCGTAGGAAGGCGCCCTAGTCTACAGGAAAAATGTCTGACTGTATTAAAGTCTAACAGAAAAAATGTCTAATAAGAATGTGGCCCACAGCTATATTAAGTCTAGTGATTAAACGTCCACAGCTAAAATGTCTACCAACAAAAATGTCTACTAACTGCAAAGTCTTATTAACTAAATGTCTACTAGCTAAAAGTCTAACGAGTATTCTGTTAAAATCTTCAGTATAGAGCAAGTTGAAACAACGCTATCGCGCTATGAAGACAATAGGCAGCGAAATGAAATACTTTGAAAATATTAAGTTATGGCCTGAAATTGCAAGCAGATGAAGTAGAAGAATTTTATGAATGAGTTTAATGAAACTTTGCCCTATTCATGTACTGCATATATTTTATACATATATTTTTCGAGTTAAACAAACATTTATAATTACACTTACTAACAAGTCAAACAAACGTTTAGATCATTTTTAGACGTGGGCCTATATGTAGACATATTTGCAATATCCATTTTTGCGTGTAGACACCTTTACCTGTAGATATTAAGGCAATAGACATTTCTGCATGTAGACAAACGTACATTAGACTTTTTTTCATGTAGACTAGTGCGATGTGTAGGCATTTATTATGTAGACCTTTTAGAGTAGACCAAATGTCGTTAGCCCTCAAATATTAGGCATTATTTACGTAGACCTTATTTCTGTAGACCTACTAACCGGTAACAGGCAATTGGCCAGGTGCGTCGCCGAGGATGCTATTACTCGGGCAACTTTTCTTGAACGATGGATTGACGATTTCGGGTGGAGTGGGGGTATTAATTACAAAGTCGGCCACTAATGTATTTTAACTAATGCCAACGTCTGTGAAATGAAAGTCAAAACTGCATCTTGTGCTTAACTTTTTCGGGAGTTTTAGGTGACTCCCTTGAAGGACCTGGACCTGATTCAGCCATTTCTTTCGATATTGACAATAAACCTGAACAGGGGTTCTGCACTATGAAGGCAACTGGCTTTGATTAGCTTCTGTTTCGCTCCAACGAAGTTTTAATGCTTGGAAGGTTGTCATCAGTGCCCGCTGCGAGCTTTTGCCTTCACCTGTTTATTGCACAAGGGAGGGGGATCAAGGTCATCGTTCAAGAAAAGTTGCGCGAGTAATAGCGAGCTGTTGTTGCGGGCTTGGTTCAGCATGGTGTCAAGATCTCTGCTCTTCGCCCGAGGAGGTTCTCAAGCGTTAGGTCGACTTCAGGCAGGCCTGCACAGCATTTTGACCTCCAGAGCCGCGCGCGAACCTTCGAGTGAAAATGCGAAGAAATTTGAAGGATGGGAATAAGGCAAATTCTAGGAGCAAATTCAAGAACCACCAATCAAAATGCGCAATTCAAACCGTAGCGCGTAGATTGAAAAAACAATTGACGAGAAAATGACTGTCACATCCAGTTTTTCACAAAATATTTAATTTGTTTCAGTCTTATACGATAGGATTTTATTTGCTATTCTTGAGCAGTGTGAGTGCTTCTTTTTGAAAAATCATTTTGTACGAGGTAGAGTCAATAAGTTCCCGGAATTGGTCAAAATGTTTTTATTTATTAAAGGTACAGTAAATTAAATTCGTTTACCTTCCAAATACTCCCCTCCTACATTTAAACACTTTCCCCAACGTTTGTATAATTATTGGAAACAGTCCTGAAAGCCATTTCTCGAAATCTCCATGAGCCGCCTGGTCGCATTTCTATCATCTCTTGAGAATAAGCGAATCGTTGTCCTTTCATTTTCATTTTTAGCGAGGGGAACAGGTAGAAATTGGCGTAGGAAGCGTGTTCAATTGTGGTTATGTTATACTTGGTGAGGTAAATTTCCACCAGTCACCTATGGGCTGGGGCATTGTCATGGAGTAGGACCCAATCTTCTCCTTCCTGATTGCATCTCTTAGGCGGCTGAAGGAGGGTAGGCGGCGAAGAATTTCCACGTAGAAGGTCAGTCATCTGATATGGACATTTCGTCAATGGTCATTCTTCTGTTCGCACGGCTGATACGTCGAACAATCTCGATTTTAATCTATGGCGGAAGTGGACGGGCGGCCGTTCCGCGGGTTATCTTCAGTTGCAACGCCCTTCGACTTATGAAAGAATTTCACCTTCCCGAAATACTCTTCTGAGTACGAAAATGCTTGTGCCACTTGTTCACTTACAATTTGTCACACATCTCACCCGAAGGCTACCGTAACAACATCTTAAGAGTTTCAGATGATTTGTTTAGAAGAACACAAAATCCGAAGTTCTCATGGTACTTGATAGCCGTCATTTTGAAATGCGACGAACCCAAAACTGTTTCAAAGTTAGACGCGCGCGGCACAGCTCGCCGACAAGTAGACACGCATCCTGGCAGCTCCGCGGTTTCACAGGCAGGGGCGGATTAATATTTTTGCCGCCTGTAGGCACATCAAATTTGCCGCTCCCTGTTTAAAATTAATGTTACATTTCAAGTTGTAACGTTTCAGTAACAATTCCTCATTAATTTAAACGTTTTAACTTTAAAAGTAACATTATAATTTGCTCATTGTTTTCTTAAATTAAATAATTTTTTTGGATTAGCTAATTTTGGATATAAACTGTATCTTCATAGCAAGTAATGTTCAACATTATTAACGTTTCAATCAACACCACCTAGATATATCTCGGTGGTGTTGTTTCAACACTGAAACGTTAACATTAAAAGGAAACTAAAACATGACAACTAGAATTGCAACATGTTTTCTTTCGTCAACGGGCCTTAGTTTCAGATTCATATACTTCTGAAATCATAAGGTATACTCTAATAAAGTAGACAAATAAATAGCTTGTATTAAATATTAATATGATATTTTTAAAATAAAAATATGATTTATGCTGTTATAGTTTTTAGAGAACCAAAATGTGTTTTAGAAAATATCAAGAAAATTTTGCGCCTTTGAAAATTTGCCGCCCTTGAAAATTTGCCGCCGTAGGCACGTGCCTACTGTGCCTATGCGTAAATACACCTCTGTTCACAGGATGTCTTTCCAACGTCAACAATTGAAATCAGTGTCTTGAAACTTGTAGGGCAAAGCTGTAGACGCCAATTCTGGAAACTTTTTGACTCCCCTTCGTATGGTTTTATTCGAGTAAGGTTTTGTTCGGCTGAGACTACGCCATCTTAGCTAAGCTAAGAATATCGACTCGTTCATGTGATTTCATTAATTATTCCTTTGTTAGCTGCATTTAATTTTTTTGTGTTCCTGAACACAGTTACATATTTTGTTGTAAACATAAAAGTTATATTAGGCAACGATTCAAATTCTACCTCTCAAAATAAAAATTTAGATGAGAGTTTTGGTACACTTATTACGTAGTATGTGTTAAATGCCCAACCTTCGGAAATTCCTATTCTAAAAGTACAATGTGAAATAGTTTTTCTTGATCTCCTTTGTTGCTCCGGAAATAAAAACAAATACAAATTCTTTCGACATGAAAGTTTCCTTTAATTACGCCAAAGCGTCAACCATCATTGAAGTGGGAGTCAACTCAACTAGTGAGTCAGTTTTTTCATCTTTAATTTGAAAATGAAGGAAGTTACTTCCACATTAAAATCAATCAAAAGCAACTTTCACTACAAACTTTTTTAATGTAATTTGTCTGCACACTCATCAAAATAAAACATGTTTTTAATGATTGAATTAACACTTTGGAAATGTATATTACTAAATTTTCTGCTGCAATGCTAGTATATGTTCGAATCAATAATGAAAAACATGTATTAATGTACTGTTAAATCAGTCGAGAGCGACTCCAAATTAAATTTGAATTAAAATTTAACCAATAATAGTTTTGCTACATATTACTATAGATATGCTTTCATTTTATTGATACTGAAATATGTGAGTGCTTCCTTTAATATTAATTCAGTTTTTGTATTGTTAGTCAGTTTTGCCTATTGTTTTATCATCATTACGTTATTCCTGTGACCTAGTTCGTAAATTTTAATTTATTAACAATATGATTTTATTTCTATTCATTCCTTCTAGAAATGGAAGAGCAGAAGTATCATAATTCAAGAGTTCTGTAAATGAATCGTTCATCAACGCCGCTCAACGCAAATCACGAACTCGGACGGATTTTGGTCTCCGAGGCAGCAAGTTAGGGGGGCAGTGGGATTGGGTTGTGTGAAAGTGTATATTGTGCTGCTATTACAAAATGTATACTGTTTCAAAAGGGCCTAGTAAAATCGTTGCCAAAACGAGAAGAGGTAATGCATTGAGAAAAGTTGGAATAATCGTTGGAAATTACAATATATGTATGATCGTTATTGGTTACAAAAGTTCTATGTTAAATTGTTTTTTTAGGAATATCACACTCTCAGAATTTGGAAAGAATGGAAAATTTACGCGAAACGAAAAGGCCATTAGATGTTGAAACTACCCAGGTTGTGAAGTAAGTATATTACTTAATACTGATCCGTATTGTTGGTTATGTAAGCTGATGAAATTCCAACTGTTCTCCCACGTTGAGCGGAAAAAGCTGAATCATCATTATAAAACCATACATTTTAAATTTAATGATCAATCACACCCATTTATGTGGAAAATTATTTGTTATTAAGTCAAAAAGGTATCTTCCCTTGTTGTTGTTGTTTATTCTCTCTTTCTTCTTTAATATTATGAAATTGTTTCAAAAAATTTTCATGCCATCATTTACTTTGATAACTTTATTGTAAAGATTTTTAATTACATTTTATTTAAAATAGACGTAAATTTGTAATAAGATATTACATGAGTTTTCTATTTCAATTTCTTTGAATATTAGTATATGATGACACTTTCAAATCTTTGTGGTTGTAAATAAGGATGCAAAATGAATGTTTTTTTTTATTTTCGTTACTAATTTATTTAGCATATTAAGGAAATAATGAAATGTTGCCAATTCTTAGTTTCATTTTTACAAAATAATGCTGCAAGTTAATTGTGTTGTTTCTACAAATGTGACGATTGCTTCAAAACGTATTGTTGTTTCTTGAATTTTAAATGTTAATGCAGATATTTGAAATATTATTAGATGTTTCGTGTGATAAGTTCTCACTGTATATTTGCTTCTTCACAAACCCGTGTGTTCATTCTCTCACCCTTGCATTCCAAGGCATTGGCACATTCCGTAAGTTTTATTATATTAGTGTTAATAAACAGGCAATGTAACTGATTGCTGTAATGCTATATATCAATTGTATTTGTTATAATACTCTCATATACTCATTATACTATAAAAAATTCAAGTAGTAGCACACCTAAGATATTCAGTAAATCATGTCATTTAAAGAAAATGAATACATGAACATTTTTTCTATTAGCTACCAAATAATTACCTTGTATCAACATTGAAATCTATGTTATGTTAAGAAAATTGTAATAGTCTTTAAAATATATTTTAAAATGTTACAGTAGAAGCTTGGTTGGATGCATTTGTTGAGGTACATGCTTTGCTATCATGTTCTAACATCATTGCCGTACATAAAAGTGTGATAGTAGGGTGCAGTGATGTAAAGGAAAAGGAACTTCAATAACTTTTCTAATATCAATACAATATAAAAGTGCATGAAACGCTGCCTGCACCCGTAAAAGAAAAATAGAAATTGTTCACGATTTGTGCAGTCTCTTCATTTTAAGACACTGTAACATTTTAATGTGTCCTTTAACTGCTTGTATTTTTATACTTCAGATGTTTTTTAAGATTTGATTAGGGAGCAAGTATTGTGCTCTCTTATTGTATTTTGTGTAACTAGCTGGACTGAAGAGATTATTGATGCTTTAATTTTTTTGATGCAAATGAACTCTTCCTTGGGAAATGGAATCTGTGGTATGCTGAATTAAGTTTCTTTGAGCTCCTACTGTAATATTTTTCTTAAATATTAACATTAATTACTAAGAAAGATGTAGGAAAATTGTCTTTCGTGCAGTAGTAATATTTTCCGTATATGAGAATATCTTTATATATACATATATATATAAAATAAATTTTGTGCTATTAGTCTCTCGTTGTGTTCATTATTGATAAAGAAATGATATTATATGGAAGTATTTGTTGGTGGTTTTCCACTATCAATAATTAAACATTCTAAAGTGTAGTTTATTAAAGTGGTTGTTAATATTTTGAAAATGTTTGTAGTGTGCCAAAGCCTGTTTTCCATTGTGTAAATGGGAAAAGATCTAGTAACCAGAGAGTCCAACAGGAGACAATAAGTCCTCAACATGCTGAACTCATCAACTTCATTTATGAATGTAAGTAATCACAGTGTGTCAGAACAAACGCATAATAATTTTGGTCATACACTTCAACAGAACTGTTAAATATGCCTAAATCATGGTCTGAGGTTTGTAAAGTTCATGAAGAGACAAAATGCCATTTTTCTCTTTCATGATTGGAAGTTAGTGTTAATTGTTTATTGTTTCATTCATTACTTTTGTTACTTAATTCTTAAATTCAAAATTGAAATAAGTCTTTTCTTTTAAATTTTAACCCTATGGTGCACGCTAGTAAAAGTTACTTGAGCACATGCTGTGATCTGTCAGGTGCATCATTTGAATTTTAGCACCTATTGCTTCACGAACTCACTTTAAGGGTTTCAGACACAAACACACATTCAAGACGTTTACTAACATAGAAACTTTAAAAATTTATTGGAATACAATGTTCATCAATAATAAAAACACAATGTAGATTAAAAAGTGTTTCTTGTAAATTGTACTACACGTTCTGACCTGTAGTAGGCTGCGCTGCATGCGGCTTGGCTGAGGTTACTCTTGTGATAACAGCATAAACCCTATTAGCATGAACTGGTAGTTATAAGACCTCAGAACAATAATGAAAAGTTCTGAAAACGATGGTGTTGTCAGAAATGTCTGTGTTGCTCTATCAACAGAAGAACAACTCGATCTGAGAGACTGACCACATCTGGCCCAGGGTTAATAATTAATTTTTTGGTGATTAATGATTTGATTTGATTTCAGCTTGGGATAAAGTTTACAAGGAATTCGAGCAAGAACCTTCAGAAAATAACCACAGTGAGTATTTTTGCTTTCCCGTTCAGTGTATTTTAAACAATGCTCCACAGGCCTGACTGACAGAAATTGTTCCATCCAATGTCACATAATAGGAAAGAACTCATTAACATAGAAACACAATGGTTTATTGAAGAGAGATTCTCAAATGACTATAGAAAAGGACCCTTTTCAAAACGTTGTCTGATGTGGTGTATTAAACTTCATTAATTTATTACAATTGTAGCATAATTTTATGCAGGAATTGAATTATAAAAAATTTATCATTTTCTGAATTTTAGTTCAGGGGTGTATTTAAATGTATTAGTAATGTACTAGCTGTGCACTAACCTATCTTCTTTGTGCAACACGGACGTGAATTCAATGATTGAATTGATATAGCCAATCGAGAGCAGCTATTCTCAAACTTTATTTTGTCTTTTGTGAAAATCTGTCAGAATTGATGTTTGTCTTTATTAACGATCTAAATTGAAAATGTGATATACTTGTAGAAAAATTAATCTTGCCTCTTTTTTAGTAAAATTTATGATGTACCAATTTTTGATCAGTCAAAAATTATGGGAAAACAGGGAATTTCACTGCTCTGGAAAAGTCAGGGAAAAATCAGAATTTTGTAGAAGAATCGTTAAGTCTGAGAAATTTTTGAGAGGCTTGTAAAACTAGGTATTGTTCCTTAAAATTTTAAGTACAATGTTGCTTGTTCAAATTCATTTCCTGGTGAGATGTTGTTAATATGTACTTTGTCACAGTGAAATAAGAGCTGACGAATTAGTATCAGGGTAGCTTTAATATTTTTTTAAGTAATGTAAAATTATAAATCTTATCTGGCAAATCATTAAAATGTGCTAGAAAATTGGAAAAGTCAGGGAAATTTGCTCCAGAAAATGAGTAGCTACCCTTTGATATGCAATACTTGTGTATACAGCTTTTGAATTAAAAAGGAAGACATTCAAAAGAAAGACAAACATTCATATATGGCTTTTTATTTACACTGAAATTGTTGACATAATTTGTTCCATACAATCAGGCCAGTCATGTTTGTTGTAATAAATGACACTTACAGACTAGTCAGTCATCATATGCCTTTTACATTAATAAGAGGAGTGTTTTGAATTGTCTTGCCCGCCACAAAGCACACCCAAGTGCATTGATGCAATAGTCACATCATTGCGAGAGTTACTACTAATGATTGTCTCTATGAAATGACGAAATCTTTTATTCTTTCTTTGAATCCTTTTGATACAATATGCATTCTGTTTTATGTATTTGCTATGGAGTCCAACCTGTATTATTCTCTCTCCTACCATTCAAATTGTCTAAGAAATGTATGATAATATGAAAGTTTTCTAAGTACAAGTTATATGTAATTAGATTTTCTGTTAGACATAAATTACAGAAAGGTTTATTATTAAACCTGGCCTGTGCTCACAAAGATTTATCATGGAAGGCTTGAGAAATATCCCCAATAAGTCGAACATTTTCATTTCATTTGGTTAAAAATTTAAATTGCAGTCACCTGTTTGAAGATCACATTAATTGTAATAATTTCTATCATTAGCATTTTAAGATTGATGTAATATTATAGAGTCAAATATATTTTCCAAGATTCAAACTCCAATCATAAATATCCCATTTCCTGATTGTAATTTTCGCTTTTTTAAAAATTTTATTTCTTTCCTTTCTTTAAATTTTGATTCACTTTTTCTGAGTCGCTTCAAAACTTCAAGTGAATAAAGTCAAGAACAACTTTTTTTCTTTATAATGAAATTAATCAGGCCACTATGTACTTTTCATGGGGAATGCAGCCTTAACCTTGCTCTCTTGGTCTGACCAGAATGAGAAAGATAGGTGCTTCATGAAGTTCTGAAAGTGTTTCATCTTTAATCCCCAAACGTATTTACATAGCATACTGAAACTGAAGTTTTGCAGATGATGATGAAAGTTCTTTGATACATAAATCTGACATTTATGAATAAGTCAAAAAATTGTTTTCTTATATGAATGAACAAAGTAATTGAAACTGATAGGGTTTCCTTTCATTACACTATTGTTTAAATAAGTAATGTTTTCCATTTTAATTTCTGTTTCTCAGCAAGGATGTACCTTTTTTGTGCAACACCATATATTGTGTGAATCATGACATAATTGTTAAGAAAATGCATATTAGATGTTATTATGTATATTGTGTTAAACCATCCTTATAAGAAATTAACCACTCAAAGAAATTGCTATTTTCTTGTAAATTCAATGTTTCTTCCCTTTCCTTTTATTTCCATTGTGATAATTGCTTTGGTGATTTTGTTTCAGATTCCCAGCAATGTATCGTATACCACAATGATGGTGAACCCAGTCCAGTGTTACAAGGTGAGTTTTACTCTAAAAGATAGTGAAAATATGTCTGTGAATGTTATTTTATGAAATAGTAATTTAAAAATATATTGCATATATGTGTTTTGTTTGTGTAGGAATACGTCTCAAAATTGTATTTATTTTGCAGATTTCAAGCCATTTGATTTGGAGTCCTGGTGGGGCAAACGTTTATTCAATAATATTACTAAGTCTATATAAAATTAAATTTTAAATGAACTTTATCAGGAGAGTATTTTATTGTAAAGGCAGTTCATGCTAACTGGTTAGCGAAACTGGTTCAGCCCTGTGCAGCATTTGCCAACTTGAAATATAATCAAGTGAAGTAAAGATTTGACCATTACCCTTGTATCTGGCATCTTGTGACTGATTATCTGCTATATTTACTGAAGCAGTATGCTGACGAGTGTGTGTGCAAATTGTGTTATTGCAAGTGGAAATTGTGAGTTATTTCAAATGTTACAACTTTTTCCACAGCAATTGCTGACTTTCAATTATTTTGAAAGCTAGCCATCCTTTATTCATATAAAATTGTCATATTCATATATTTCCT
The DNA here is from genome assembly GCA_038098605.1 of Gryllus longicercus. Classification (NCBI taxonomy): domain Eukaryota; kingdom Metazoa; phylum Arthropoda; class Insecta; order Orthoptera; family Gryllidae; genus Gryllus; species Gryllus longicercus. The sequence continues at coordinate 630,358 of JAZDUA010000540.1, forward strand.
ATGATTTTTAAAATGGTGCATAGATTCTGGGACATTCTAAAAGTGTATAGAATAAAACTTTATTACTTATAGATTTTAAAATTTTGAATCTCTGGTGTAATAATAATAACCAAGTAGCATTTGATGTTTTTACAACCTTTGTTATTAATAGATGTACAATTTCTTAAATTAATAGTGCAATGTGCAGGATATATTCATAATACGAAAGATAATATTTTTGCATAATTCTGTTCTAAATGAATTGTCTCGATTGAGTGAGAGCCAGATCAAGATGTCTTGGTATTTCATGATTGTTGGTGTATACCAACAGTTTTCTGCAAGTGGCTGCTGGTGTAGTGTGATAGTAAACATGTATAGCAATGCTGTGTAGCAATATAGAGAAATTGAAGGTATGAATTTATGGCAGCTGGTCAGAGGTTCATGTTTCATTGTAGGACCAAGTGTGGATTGAAGATTACATATGAAAAATCAGCTACATGTTAAACATCACATAAAAGGGCACAAGTAATAAATTATGCCAAAAACAGAAATGCAGTTGAATCTTTAAGTTAGCAGAGGCCAGTGCCTTAAAGCAAATGATGTTATTCAGGTTGTGACTATTTGAAATGTGCAAGTAATTTTGAGTGTTAACAAACTAAACATTGAAAATATGCAATACCTAATATTTAGGATTGATAATTAGGTAAATGAATATAAGAATGTGTATGTAAATCTATTTACATAATAGAATCACTTTACATACAATAGTGTATGGCTTCTAGACTCGCTGCATTTTCTGAGGCACTTTCAATGCAATAATTCATGTCATTATCTTCTAAGTCAACATAGGAAAGTCATGTAATTACATTTGTTGAATTATAATGTTACTTATTGTTAATTATGTTTATGTTTGTAATTCAGCATATATTTCTTGTTAAATCCATTGTTCTGTTGTTGCAGTTTAACAATGTATGCATTGTTCAATGGTGGTGAAAATAATAATTCCTGAGATTTATATTGCATACATGTAGACTGTATGTGGTGATGGTTGACATGAAGTTATTAGAAAACAATTATGTTTTTATTCATTTCTTTTATTTTTTTATCCTAGTTCTTGAGAATAATGAATATCATTCTTACTCAGTTCCTCGATTAAAAAATAAGTATAGGATGCATTTTTAATTTAAATGTATTATATAATTTTACATTTTTCACAGAATTTTGAAATACACTAGCAGAACCTATGTGAAAAGTTTGCTAACTCAAACTCGTTGAGGGTTTTTCCAGACAGCAACATGTTACTTCACTTGGGGATCAATTCATTGACTCAAATTATTTCACAAATCATTCCACCTTGTAAAGTATTTGGTCAGGCTGGCATATTATATAGAGAACATAGGTTTTTGCAGTCAGCTTGCCAAAAATTTAGCTGCCAGGTAGTTCGACAGTCTATATGCCCCATTCTTAAAAAATAAGTTCTTTATTTTTTTTTTAATTATAAAAGTTATAAAGAAATTGACCATCATGAAAAGAATTTTAGTATATTATATATATGCTTCAGGTAAAGTACCCCTAAATGAAAAGATCCTTATCAAATTCGAGGAGCTGTGGCAACACATTGATCAATAGGTGAATATTCATTTTGCTGGAAAACCTGTTTGGTTTAGGCACTAGGAAAGATTAATACTGCCCTACCTGAGACCTAGATGGTGTGTAATATGCAGAGAAGTCTTCTAAGGCAGATCCTGAGGGGTCGGGTGCAGAAATGTCAAGACAACATTGCTTTGTAAATTTTTTATGCAATGTATTCAAAATATTTACCATATATAGATATCATCTTGTCCAAAACAGTATTCCCATTATGAATACACAAGTAATTTTTTTATTTCAAGATTATGATTGAAATATTTCAGTTATTAATGGGGTGTTCACACTTAAATTGTACACACACACACACCCATTTACTTTCTGGATCGTGCCTCTAACTACCTGCCCTGTTGGCTCAACACCCAAAATGCGAACCCTTTCCAGGTTGGCACCCAGCCCGCGCATCACTTTGCCATCCCGGGCCCCAGCCTCAAAAGACAAAACTACACCCCCTGCTCCCTCCACCTCACACCACATATGCATGGGACCAGCAGCCCCATTGACATCTGACTTAGGACTTACCTGGGGTAGGAGGGAAGCTTGCACTGCTCACTACAGAGCCCTGTACAGACAGGCCAGGTGCTTGCAACTGTTTCAAAATTACATTTATTTCAGAATGTTAATATTTAGAGTTTAAATGTTTGGGTTTGAAGTAGCACTATGGACCATGATCTTCAATTTAAGACTATATTTTGGTCACACTATTCAGCCAGTTGTTCTCACTAATGTATAGAGTAATCATGCTTCCTATTAATATACAGATTTTTAGCCTTGTAAATGTAACTCCAAAAACATGCTTAATCTTGTGTTTTTACTTTCTCATACAATCACAAAGAGTCTTTCAAAATCAACAAGGACAAGAATGTCGACAATAAATGAAGTAGGTTCTAAAGGAACTGTAGGGTTATGGGGATCTTTTGTGGACTGGGATGTATTGAGTCTGCTCATTAAACTGATTTTGTTTTATTCTGTCCAGAGAGATGGTTTTGATCTAGAGAAACTGATTTTTCTGATTCCCTTAAAGTATGCCAGCTATGAATTCGTGTGTCAAATAATCATATCCCAATATCAAGTTGTGTTCAAAACATGTAGCCTTTCCTACTGTTCTACAATTAAAATCAAATAAAAGTACCCTAACAATTGGTTTGAATGCTCTTTGCTTGACATTTCTTTATCCAACAATTAAAAGCATTAATATTGTAGGATTGGAGGTTGGTAACTTCCTAAGAGTCTGAAATTGCAACCAAAAAATATTAGGTAATGTGTAGTATTGACTGGTTTGCCCTCCAGTTTTTCTTCCTTTAGATCAGGTTGTAATTGCTTTTGGTGGCCAATGTTGCTCAAAATTTATATGAAGAGTACAAAAGGTGGGGTCCAGAAATGGTATTTGTTCATGGGGGTGGAATGTTTATAGAAGGAAATGACAAAATGGCATTGTTTATGTATATAGAATTCATCTTATAAACAATTCCAAACTGAAAATGTCATAGAACACAAACATAAGCAAACAAGGAATGAAAGAAGGAAGGACATGGCAGAATTGAATAGAGCAAAGAAATTTGATGCATGAATCAAGTACTCCAATAATAATTAAAGGTTTTGTGTTGTTTATGTTGCATTTTTCAGAGATTTGAAACAAAACAATAGCAACTATTAATGTGTGAAAATAGATGACAGAGAAGTCAAATTGCAAGGCTACAACACATCAAGGAAAATATTTCAGAAAAAAATGTGCAAGACAGCATCAGCAATTGGGAGAAACAAGGAAAATCAGGAAAAAATTAGGCTGAAAGTTGACCTCTGAATTTCACATTGCAATTTACAGGAGGAGTGGAAGATGATAAGCAGAGGGCTCTACTAATGATGTTTTACATTGAGATCTTTGGTGAGCTTGATGTAGGTATCAGTGAAGCCTATCACATCTTTTACTCCAGTACTATCATTAAAAGTATCCAAAGGGCCGTTTGAATTATAGGATTCTCTGTAAAAATACAAAAACCAAAAACTCTTTTAAATATTTGTTGTAACTCCTGAACAAAAAAGAAATATATTTTTCCATTAAGTTTCCATCATAATTGTTATAAGCCTTAATTTGTTGGTCTACTTCTTTGTAACAGATAAAAATTTGTTGCAATATTATAAATTTGAATCTCCCATAAAAGGAAATCATTCAAGTTGTAAAGCTGTAGCATTGCAAGAAAAATGCTTGTAATCACCGTTCTGAAAAGTTAACCTATTGCTTGTTGTACAATAATAAATATACAAAATGGTAACTGTGGCCCTAGATTATGAGTTAGTATTCCAAAATTATGTTAAAGTCTTCTGGGGTATTGGAATAAGAATAACGTAGTTAAGAAATGAATGAAATATTGTTATTATTTCGCCCTCTCTATTCCACCAATTCCTGTTGTAATACTGAAATGTTTTGCCTACTCGTGGAAATACCTGTTGCATAATATGAAGAGTAGGCCTACATGGCTTTATAAGAAAGCCAGTAAGAGTTTTTCAGTTGTATTTTCATGACATTGCAAGATTCCACACTTCTCTCTTTCTGGCAAGGGGAAAGTGATAATTTATGTCTGAGAAAAGCATATTGGGAAGATTGCTAAGCCAAATCACAGGCAAATGAGTTTATGAATGGTATCAAGAAGGCTACTGTAAGAGTAGAGATTTGTCTATATTTGATAAAGTGCTAATATTTCTTGTCCAACTAATGACAAATTTTACATGTTTAATAGGATTATTAGAGGATCAAATGTGGGGTCATTTACTATATGATGAATGATTGATTAATAAAGGGGTTATGAACTAGTTATTTGTATAAACATTGTAGTAGGTATTCAAAATATTTTAATTGTGTGGAGGTGTTTTTCAGTGGAGTTCCCCTATTTTTTTGGCAGGGTTAGGATATTATGTTATAAATACAAATTGGATTTAAAAAAGATGCGAAGATCCTAATCTTTAAAAATTGAAAACCTTAAAAAAATCTAGTCCAATTTTTTAGTGTTGGTATTGAAATAATAAGTACTATAATATTTTCAGCAATTCCTATTCACAAAATAATATGCCACATAACTCAGTAGAAGAGTGGGGATTTGAAACATTTCAACATTTGTATTGCCATGTTTGTAGTTCATCAAATGTAGAAAACACTTAATAATATTAATAATAATAATAATTGTAATAATAATATGTCACATAAATATAGCATAAGCCATGTATGACAAGTCATGATATGTACGTAATCACACATGCTTAAATGTTGCTCCTGATGTCATTGTCAATGTTCAAGGATTACTATATTATTGTACTAGTAAAATAATTTTTTAATTACAAACTTATAAAGTAATATTTTGAAATGATGAGGTATAGAACAAAATTGAAAAAAAACTTGAATTCAGGGTGGTTTTCCTGAAAAGTATCGAGTTCTTGAAGGTAACAAATTCAAACAGTGCATTACATTTTAAACCAGACACAAAGAAAAATGTTTTATTATAATTAATGAGCAATTATTTGTATTCCCTTTAATCTAGGCACTATACTTTTGAATATGTTTTGTAATGTGAAAGAATAAGATTTGTAAATAGTTACTTAACTGAATAAGAACATAGGGAGTAAAATAAACATAATATTTTATTTGAGAAGACATTCCAAGTGAGACCAATTCATGAATTGATACAATAAATTTCTTTTTATTTTTGCAGTTAATTCCATTAATTGAATAAAAGTCTTACTCTTGATGCATACTTTCAAAAAATTCAAATTTAGGAAAAAGAATTCTGCACTTGCTCTTTCAAAAAAATCTTGGTTATTGTTTTGGCAATCCCTGACACAGTGTTTTCAATGAGGATTTTTTAAGTTGCCAGAAGTGTAAATTTCTGTTAAATAATGTCCTGGAATGGCAATTTTGAATATCCCACTCTAATTGATAAAAGAATTTTATTTCAATGAAAAATGTAAAAAATGCTAGTTTATAGCTACCAAAATTAGAATAATAATTATAATTTCAGTAAGAACAGGTAACGATATCCGCTGAATATTAGTTAACAGGTTATGCCAATCTTATTGCCTGTCACTAGTCTTGTTTTGACACTTCAGGCAGGCACAGATCCATAGAAAGGGAAATGAAGAAATTAACCCCCTCTAAAAATTTTCAGTACTATTAATTTTAACTTGCCGTGAAACTTTCAAGCAGAAATATTTTCGGATAATTATTAAAATGAATAAAATCGTTTCACAGCATGAGCTGAGTGTAGCCTGTGACATTTTACAAAGTCTGTAATATGGCATATTCGACCAAAACATTTTCAATTTCCCCTCCCAAAATTTGTCTAGATCTGCCCCTGCTTGAGGATTGGTAATTTTATAGGTTACTGAATGCAGATTTGGCATTTTTCTCCCTTGTCTCTCACATTCATAAACTTGACTTCAGTTAAGTCCTACAATGATCTTAAAATAGGTTGTTACTGTAAGATATTTTTTGAGTGAACTTTATTACCGCTTAAATTAAACATTAATGAAGTGAGAATGTTGAGAATATTGTAAAATCATCCATGAACTCATCTATGCTAAAAATGTCAACAAACCATTATTTACAGCGTTTTTGAAAAGATAGATACTGAAAAGTAGACATTTAACTTCAATATTTTTAAATTATGCGTAAGATGGTGAAATGCAAATAAGGTATTGAAAGAAATAAACTTCCACTTATTTTTTTAAGGAAAATTAGCTGCATAAATTTAAAAATACGCACGCTGAAAGAAAGGAAAAACAAGACTCTTAAAAGAACATGACTATTGGTAAATATTTATAATGTTTAATTTCGAAGGTTTTATGTAATCCTTTTCGTTCGTTTTTAATAATGACGATTCTTTTTCGAACAAATACTTATGAATATTGCTCGAGAAATATAATATTATTTTAATTACTACTATAGTTGAGTGGTATATCGCAGACTCTTATTAGTTCTTTTTCGAGTTTAATTACATTCATTACTAGTTTTATGAGAAATTTTTTGAACGATTCTGTGTTGAAACCATTGAACAAAAGGATTTATTTATGTTTTCCGAGTGTAAGAATACATTAAACTCATTAACTTATAAACCAGATTTCAGACAAAAATCAAGATCAAGGACATTTGGCAACCATGCATGTTCGTCGAACATGTTGGTATCATCCACGTGCCAAGGAGGAAGACGAGATCAGGAATGCTGCTTGTTGCTTGTGCAGTTGCAGAGTGCTTCTGGTTGGGTAGTTGAGTGAAAACCGTGAGGAAGCGTGAAACAGGGGGGATCGCAGACTAATCGTTCTGTGTTGTGTCTACACAAAAGGCATCATTGAATGTGTACTGAAAATTAGATTTTTGTATAAAGGGACATCATTTGTGAGATATTTATACTGTTAAAAATCAAGATTGTGAAATCGTGGTGTGGAGGCGTCGAAAGAAGTAATTGACATTTTTTGAACGTTTTCGCTTTCTAGTTTGGTCTTTTGCGGAAGATTTTTACTCAGCGTAGAAAAAAAGTCGTGTTGTGTATTGAAGATGGGTTGTGTAGTTCACATGAGAAAAAGAAGCTCTGTTAGTGCAGTAAGTGTTGATGAATACTTTTGTTTTCTCAGTGTTAACTAAACGGCACAGGTCTTTCAGATAATACAAAACGATGTAGTAATAATATATTAAGAACGAATAGAACAAGTTATTGGTTGTATTGTGTGAACGAAAAAAATTTATTAATTTTGCTTACGAAATGCGATAAAGCTTACCGTGGCATGTATTTGACAGTTAAGTTATTGACAGAAATAAAAAATTCTTGGCGAAATTGAATGCACGGGCCCAATTTTGCACAGAAATTTAATTTCAAATTCAAAATCAATTTCAAAGGTGCAGCATTTCATTAACAATAATTTCAACAGTAATATCTTGAGCGGTTTTCACGCTTCTTTTCTGCCTGGCAGTAATGCATTCTGAATATACTGTGAAAAAAAACTTTTATGTCGTAGTTTCTAACTTTATCGTATGTACCTTTGCTTTTCCCTATCTTATTTAACTGTTTTGATCTAATAGAAGCTCATACTTGTTTGTGCTGGAGTGCATTTGGCAGTGTTCATACAGTATGCATTTTCAAAGCTTTTTGAATTTGCTATACTGCATTAAATGCATTATCTTGATTATTGTAAGCATAGCATGTATGCTTTTTAAAAATATTTTTGAAGTATATTGCATACTTACATAAATTATATAAATAATATAAATTTATATTATCAAAAGTGGTTTAAGATTTTCTGCTCTTCCTTTGTTTGAAGATAGTAGTTCTGTTTTGTGAAATATAGAGATTTAATGGGTTATATTCAAGCCATAATATATGTATTAATTAAAGGAGTAATATACCCGAGTCTTATGTTTGTTGTGGCAAGCAATTTTTTTTTCTTTTCTTTTCTTTCTAAATTAGGATAATTGCATCTGTAATTCTTCTCTATCAATTATTGATAAGTTTATTTTAACTAGTGTGTTTTAACCAGATTAATAAACAAATTAGATTTTATATTATCTTCCCATGCAGTAGTGTTGTATTATACTTCCATGTTAAGTGCTTGAATACACTTTGCAATTGTGAAATTAATGCTACCATAACAATAATATCCCAATGACATTGAGTGACATGTGAGGAATGACCTGATACCATGTTCTTTATGAAACATACCTAATTTTAAAAGTCCAAAAATCTATGTATTTGTCTGTTTACTAGGTATTAGCCCAACCAATTTCAGAATGTTGCATAATGAACATGGGGGTGTGTTTTTAACTCTTTTTACTTATTTGTGTGAATTACTGCAGATTAACAGGAAGTTGGAAGCTTACTCCTAGTGTGCTGTCCTGCAACACATTCCTGAGAACTTCATGCTCCATCTAGTCTGATTAACATCTACATTTGATCAAATCGTAATTTCTACATTTCCATCTTATAACAAAATGGGTTCAGCAGAGCCTAATCGGTCTCTTTCTTCTGGCATATCAATTCCACAATGGATGAAAAACAAGATAAATGATAGGTGAGGAATTTGATAAGTAATTGTGACCATTGTAGTCATTAGTACTTGATAATTAATTGAAGTGCTATCTGTTTTGATTGTCAATTGAAATTTTGTTCTTACTAAAATGAAGGACTTCCATTAAGGATGTATTCAGATGATGATTTTGTTATTGAAATTATTGAGGCATAATACCGAATAATCTTCAGTCAGTGTGGAAAGGTTACATGACCTTCACCCTTAAACAACAAATGTTTGATGAAATATTTTCTATTGAATTTGCAATAGAATCAAAAGAAGTAATATGAAGATTTCATGAGTAGAACATAATAAAAAAAATGTACTGGAACTTTTATAATTTGTTATGGGAGATTTACTTTTTTATATTTTGTTTGATAGGTATGATATTGAAGAAACTTTTTCTCCTCCCACTCATGACGATACATTCTTTTACATTCGATACCCAAAGTCTGCTAGAGCTCGCACACCGGAGACAAAGCGTATCGTGGAAGAACCTGCCTTGACTACAGCTGTTCCAGATTTCTCTCAGCATACTCTTCCGTGTCGTCAGTTCATACCATCAGTTTCTATGACAACAGGTAATATATATTGTAAACTGAATGATGTCTTAGTGTTGTGGTTATAATTTTTATGATACAGAGGCATTTCAGGGCATTCAGTATGAATAATATTCACTGCTTAGAACAAGTGTGAAACAAACATATTTTCTTCAGAGAATAGATAGTTTTCTAGAAGTGATATTCATGTATAATTAGGATCGATTTTCAACCTAGAGAAAATTTAAATTTCTCTCTGATTTATTATTTAGTTCTGAAAATTTGCGAATCTTTCATTTAATTTTTATCTAATTTGCGTTTGTGTTTGCTTCAGACATCAAGGGGTCCTCCTTTGCAAAACCAATATCATCTCGCGTGAAACCACAAGATGATGAAATTGCTGGAGAGAGTGGGGCTTGTGGAAAATCTGTTGTGGATGTTGCAAAGCAGATGATATCTGGCAAAGTTGTAAGAGGTTTCAGTGTGGCTGGTAGCAATGACAACCTTTCAGTACCTTCCAGTGGCTTTGACCCAGCTAAGAGACGTGGAAGCAGATCGTTGCCCGCTAGCCCTTTGGGTTCACCATCTCAGTCACCTACATCATCTCCTCGGATACACAGAAAAGTTGCTCATCCAAACAGATTCTTCACTGGCACCTTCCAGGTTCCTGATAAAGGTAATTCTGCCGATGATTCAGGTTCAAATTTTGGTAGTTGGATTTGGCCTGGATTTTTGGGAAATCGTGAAAATGCATTTTCATCTACCAAAACACTAACAATACATGAAGAGCATGGAGGAGAAAAATCATCTGACGAATTAGATGCTGCCAAGAAAGAGACTCAAAAGGTTGAGAAGTCTGTTTCTGTTCCTGTCTCCCCCCCAATGTCAGAAAAATCTTTAAATTCCACAATTGTTGTTGGCACTTTGTCTTCCGAAAAGCAAAAAGGTATAAAACTGCAACCAAAACCATCAGAACTTCGAGAAATGAATTTTTGGTCTCCAACATCAATGTGAGCACAGAAATGAAATACTCTTTCATAATTTGGATTTTGGAACACTCCAATTTGAAGTGAACTCTATTAATGTGAGCTTAGCATTATTGAAGTGACAACTGTCTATTAATATTTCTTTTGTAAAGCACAGTGCATGTAATGTAACTACGAGATTGATAGTTGTGAAAATGGTATTATAAAATAGTGTTTCATAGATGCAATAATTTTGTCAAAAAATATTTGAGTCTCACATATTTCTTAAGTAGAAGATCTGTAGTATAAATTATTATTTTTATGAGGTTGATACACCTTTTTTAATTGTAAAATGTGTGTTTATATGTCAATAATATGTGCATCACAGTGAGATTGGAATTGGTTTTGTGCATGTTTTATATATTTAAGGAGTTTTTCATTTCATTTCTTACGGTTTTATATTTTTGATTGCTGATAAAAATTAAATGAGATGTTATTTAGAAATCATGATTTGATAGATAAATAGTTCCTTTTTTAGCTAACACTTAAAGTTTATTTTAATTAATAAGCATCACCTTATTGAAGCCAGTCTGCTTTTTGAGTTTTTCCTTTGTACTGTAAGACAAGTATTGGAATCAGTTCAGTTAATTTATTTCTACTGTACTTAATTTTGAATCGTAATTAAAACTGTTGAATTTAATACATTGATCTGTATTGTTATAAAGCCTTTTTGTTTCAAATGCTTAATTTGTGTGAAATAAAACCATACATAAAATAGTTTCATAATTTATATGGATCTCCCTTTTGAGTAAAATGTTTTTCCCCTCAACATTTTCAAAGCACAGTAAAACTATGAAATGAAGATTATAGAAGTGTCCTTTTTGAAACGTGGGGATATAGAGTTTTGTCTATTACAGGCTAACTCTTGTAAGTGAAAAATAATAATATAAGTACATATTATGTTTACCAGTTACCTTACATCTTTACCCCTTTCAACTTGACAGACAACTCAAAAATAAATCTGAGTTAAGGTGCCCTTTATTCAAATGTAGCACTATTTACCTGGTAGATGGACACCAATACCATAGTGTTGAAAAACATTGTGTACAAAGTACACAATGCATTATAACCACTTACAACTTACCAATTATAAAGTTGGTCCAAACATTTACAATTTTTATTTGAATTTTATTTTGTGTGTACTGTTAATAGACAGGGCTGACAACAATCTTTTTTAAAACTTAAAAATATTTTAATGCAATAGGAAGTTAAGAAACGCTTCTTTTTGAAGTCTGAGTTTACTCGCTCAATTCATACATATGTAGTGTATATTCATACTTATGTATGAATATGTGAAAATTGGGAATAAAAAGCTTTTAATTTGTACTTATATTAATTTAATACAAAAGTTAATAAATAAGATTTAATTGCGTTGAGTGCACGCATGTGTGTGTGTATATACACAATTCTGGGAATCTGTCAGGGTTGTGTTGTGGAAAGCTAGCTCACTACGCTCAAGCCACGGGGGATGTACAAGTTATAATTTTATAAATTTTATATAAATTAAATAATATTTGCATGCTATCTAGTGAACTCTGATTAAACAAGTTGTTAACAAGTATATTAAGGCTTTAAACTTCCATTTGAAGCCTAGATACACGCTTTAAACTAAAAGTATCTGATTAAGAAATGAGTTTAAAAAATGAAAATTATGAGTGTACTTGGGCCTCTATGTGAAGATAAAACGGTCAGGATAATGAGTCTTCCCTTTTGTCAAATTACTGCACTGCTTTCATGTACACAATGAGAAAAAAGAAAAAAAAAGAAAGAAAGAAAGAAAGAAAGAGAAAGAGAGAGAAAAAAAAAGAAAAAAAAGAAAAAAACAAAAAAAAAACAAAAAAAAAAAAAAAAAACAACAACAACAACAACAACAACAGCTCTTGACAGTCCACACCTACACACTAGTGCCTTCCTCAGAATAATGTGAAAAGAACAGTGCAGCAGATTCTCAACTTTCACTGAGGTGCAGGGTTGTTTCTGGAAGAGTATTTCTACATTTTTGGAGATAAGTCCTTGAAATTCAGTGATAAAATGAATATGTTTGGTATTGATATTTTTATGTCAAAAAATTATGTAATGATACAATTATCATGTCATTGTATGGAGGTCAAAATCAATCAGCTAGAAAGTTAAGTTTATATCAATCAGCTAGAAAGTTAAGTCTTAAGCACATAGACGTCTTGCAAGGATAATTTGTGATAGCAAATTTTTTTATGAAAGTGCAGAAACTGTAGTACTTCCATTGTGCTTTTCAGAAGTGGATTTTATAGGATGGTTTGTTAGCCCCAAGAAAATTATTAATATTCAATTTCAAATACGGTGCACCAGGAAAGTCTCCCTACTGAGCCAAATCAGGACCTCCTATTAAAAACTAAATTTATGTTGGTAGTAACCAAATATCTGAGAAACAAGTGGACAACACTTCCAGCATCTATTATGTTTGTGGTGAGTACACAATTAATGTATTCAAGCTGCTTGTGCTAAAACCATAATTTCTTTTATAAGTACTATTACCAGGAAAGTACCACTGTGGAGAGACTTTGCTGGCGCACTGTACATCACTATGTAGAGTTTACACCTCTCTGAATCTGACCTGGATGCGATTTTACGTCCAATCTCTGGTTTTCGAATTTAGTCTGATCTAGGGGTATTGTACGAGTACCATGTCTAATTTACACAATTATTATTTAAGTGTACTTTTTAATAGGAAGCACATAATACCACGTGTGCATTCTGCTTCCAACAGGTGCAAGTACCTTTGCCTGGTGGGGTCAGCATTTTAGCTGAATCTCGATTTTTATTCCCAAGGTTTCTAGCCCTGGGGATATGGATGATATGATGGATGAGGATGGCACTCACATATAGACACATAAATAGTACACCCATGACTGAGGCGGGACTCGAACCCACGGTCTTCTGGTCCGAGACCGCTATAGCACTACCGCCCTAATGATCTCGGCCATCTTGACTGGCACATAATTCATTATTGTAAACGTGTTCAGATTATTCATACTCACTTCAAGTTTTTATTGTATGGTGCCTTTAAAAACTATGTCACTTCAGACTAAAGAGATTGAAAAGCAGAGAAGAAAAAACATTGTAATTGCATCTATTATAACTTGTTTCCACAGACTTGTTTCTAAATCTCTTTAGCCTAGGCAAGCTTTCGGTTTAGCCCACCTTCTTCTCTGCCACATATAACTGCTTAGGAGATATTTTTTCTCATTTTCTCCATTTGTTCTGTTTACCCTTAGTGAAATTTAATCATAACTTTAAAAATATTATAGAAGTATAAAAAACTTAATGCTAAATGCAAATTTTCATTGAATAACTTGGAGTTGTTTTTTTAAAAAATGCATTGGTATAAATTTTCAAAATCGAAATTATGTATAAAAAAGGAGTTTTTGTCATGTTATTCAGACCGTTGTTTTCTTCAGGATTTTGTACTATCTGTACAAAAAGTTAAAAGAGACTCTTGATGTTACGATATGGCACAGACTTTCTCGCTGTAAAGTTTTCTAATATCACTTGGTGGGAGCTAGCTTTATGGTCGTGCCCCATTTTCTTGCCAGCTGCCATCTATGACTGCCTAAATTATTTTCATTTTTTTTATAAGTTTTCTCAATTTTTCAATTTCCTAATGGAAAAACCGACACATTACTTTTATAATATTAAAGAAGAGTAAAACCTTGTCGTATATGAGCATTTTTGTTCAAAAATTTGAAACCTTTAAAAAAAAAAATAGTTTAATCTCTAGTGTACATGCGAAATTTGAAACCCTTTTTTTGCAGGAATCTTTTGTGTTTTGAAAATCTTCAATGAAAGCCATTTGTATCACTTCCACTCACTAATGCAATAATGTATACAAGTCACTGGAAATGTGAATGTAAACGGCATGAAAGATATTTTAAAAAAAATACATTTGTGTAATTTTTGACAATAAAGAAAAAAATTGGAGCCACTTTTTACAAAATGGAGTTTGAGGGTTTCTGAAAACACAGCATTTTGAACTTGTTTTCACACAAAAGTTTTGAGTTGTCGAGAAACTGTATAAGACAATTTGAGGCACATGTACTCGTAAATGCAATAATCTGAAGAAATCTCTGCTAATGTAAATATTAACAATGTGAGGGGCTAGCCATAAAAATTACATATTCCTAATTTTTGAAAAAAATTACAGTGCAAAATGGCGTCATATGTAGTTCGTTTGGCACTACCAAAAGTTAAAAGAAAAAAAATTGCTGCCCTTTTCAGAAAATATTGTTTTTTGTTATTTTTTTTAAATAGTTCATATTGCAAGCTATAATACGCGCAAACTACTAAAATTTGGAAAAAATGAACATAGCCTTATCGAAAAAACTGAACATGGAGAACAAATTTTATTTTAAGAAAAAATATCTTCAATTTTGTTGGAAGATGCCAAAAAATTGCAACTTTGGAAAATTGCAGGGTTAACGGTGGAAATCAGACTTATGCCACATTTCTGCCTTCTCTTACAGAAATTTTAAGAAAAAATTTGGTGCTATTTTAAGAAAATTGTGAAAATGTCCCTGATATTGTCCCACATACAAGGGTTGCCTTTAATATTTCAGGATTAGAGAACAAAAACAAACATTAATCATCGAAAATCAATTTATTGTTTTTCAAAATATTCCCAATGAAGATCTATACACTTTTGCATGCGTTTTTGTTTTTTACGTACGGGAATAAAAAGAAGTCATTCGGTGCCAAGTCAGGACTATACGGCGGATGACTCATCAAATCGATGTTTTGGGTGCTCAAAAATGCAGTTGTTTGTACCGATATGTGAGAGCTCGCATTGTGCTGAAGTGTGATCCGTCTTCGGTGGTTGGTTTTCCTGATTTTTTGGAAGACAGCTGGCAAACAAATAGTTGTGTACCACTCTGAATTGACTGTTCTGCGTTGTTCTAGTAGTACGGTTGCGACATGTCCAGTGTTTTCGAAAAAACAGGCAAAACAAACAAAACAAACAAACAAAAACAACAATCTGTTTGAAAGAGCTTCGTGCGCGAACAACTTTCGTTGGATTTTGCTCATCTTGAAACACCCATACAGTCGACTGCTGTTTACTTTCGGGCTCATACGCGTAAATCCACGATTCATCACCTGTCACGATGTCATAGACGTGTTTCGAAGCACCGCGATCGTATTTTTTGAGCATTTCTTTCGACCAATCGACACGAGCCTTTTTTTGAGCGATTGACAAATTGTGTGGGATCAAACGCAAACAATTTTTTTTGACAGTCAAATGTTCATGCAATATTGAATGTATGCGGGTCCCTCTAATGCCTAAGGTTGTCTCAATCTCGCGATAGGTCACATGACGATCTTGCCATATCAGTGCACGCATCAATGGTTTTCGGAACAACAAATGATTTTGGACGACCTTCGCGAAATTCGTCTTGGAGTGAACTACGACCACGATTGAATTCACCATACCATCGATAAACACTGGTCCTTGATGGAGCTTAATCGCCAAAAATTGAATTAAGTTCATCCATGCACTGTTGCTGAGTTAATCCACGTTGAAAGTTGTAAAAGAAATAATCGCACGAAAATGTTCACGATTTAATTCCATTTTTGGCCAAGATGAATCTTTTAAGGTACTGTAAACAACACAAATAGCGCTCGTACGTCAAAACGTTCCGAGTACGTATAACCTCAAAACATCCAACTCTACGATAGAGCTGTCAGTTGCCAGATTGCAACACCAGAGTTGCCAAACCCCGAAACATAAAAGGCAACCTTCGTATTACTCGAAATATACGTACGTATGCGAGAAAGTAACTAGTGGCACTAAAGAATTTTTCGTCCCGATAATGTCCCGCATATTATTCGGAATATACGTACATATGCGAGAAAGTAACTAGTGGTACTAAAGAATTTCTCGTTTTAGTTTTCTATTTTCTTTGGTCTGAGCTAACAAGTTGGACTTGCCACACATTGTCGCGAACTTCCATCTATCGCCGCCCAAAGTACATTTTACGTTTCCGTATACGTACGTATGTACGGAGTAATATAGGGAAAATTATATATGCGCAAAATATATTTCGAAATTTAAATGGTAATACACGTTTTGGGGTCCCCTGATACCGAAAAAGTTATTTTCAATCTGTCCGCCTGTCTGTGAACACCACTACCGCCAAAACCATGCGTAGGATTTTTTCCAAAGTGAAGAAACCCCTGTCCATCTGGGTCGAGTCGAAGATTTGAGATTTTGAAAAACTTTCTTTATTATTTGGGAGTACTTTACATGAAGTCCCCTGGACATTTTCAACATTTTTTCAAAATGGCTCTAATTTTTTTTCTTTAAATTTCTTCTAAGAATGAAGTAAAATACATTTATAAAGGTGGCATAGGTCCTATTTTCACTGTTAACTCTGAATTTTCAAAAATTTCAATATTTTTCGGCGTTTTCCGACAACTACAAAATTGAAGATGGAGATTTTTTTTCAAATAAAATTTGTTGTCCCCCTGTTGTACATGTACTTAAAATAATGTCGATTAAGTTTCTTGAAAACTTAACCGTTTTGTGTGAAAACTAGCTCAAAATTCCGCATTTTCAGAAACGCTCAAATGCCATTTTCTAAAAAACGGCTGCAAATTTTTTCTTCAGACTTTTCGAAAAGTTAGTGCTAATTCCACCGTTTAATATGACGTAGTTTATTTTGGTGTTTTTTTTTTAAATTACAGAAATGTAATTTTTTTGAAAGATCTCTCACGACTTTATTATGCACATTTACAGCAATTTGTAAACACTATTGTATTTGTTAGTTAATGTGCTTCAGATTACGAAAATTAAGAATGTTTTTAAAAAAATGTATTTTGGGCGGCGATAGATTGCAGATGGCAAGAATATGTGCCAAGATCGTATAGCTAGCCGATATCAAAGGAAATAGAAAATTAATTCGGTGATGTCTGTGCCACTAGTCTGTAGCGCCACTAGTTTTTGGCATTTTCTCAAAAAATTAACGATTTCCTTATACGGGACCCAAAAAACAAAATAATGCTGAAAAATGTACGTTTTTTATCACACGCAGAATAAAAAGTATCTTTTGCGAAAAATGTGAAGTTAACCACCGCATCAATTGAAAAGTTTTCTAAATATTTCGTTTTACATTTTCTCGAATAATTGTAATTATTACCGCAAATGCGATGTTTTTGTATTCACTCGCGTAGAGAATCCGTCAGATGTTTGGGGTTGAAATTGATTACTAAGACATGAATTGTTATAAACAATGTTTTTGTTTTGATTCAGTAGAAAATTTGAACGTGACTGCCATTTATCAGTGGAATATTGAAAGAATATTACGTATAAATGTGTGTGTGGTTTAAGTGTCGTCGTAGTGTATTACTTATTTAGTGATTTTATTTCATGTGCATCCATTGGAATCATTTTGTTACTCAAATCTGTATGCTGTTTCTGGTTCCGAAAATTGTATCCACTATTCCTGTGTATCATATGTCTGCTTTGAAACTGCTTAATGTGAAACCACTAAAAGGTAAGAAGGCTAATTCAAAAATGTAAGGGAAGTTTCACAGTGAATGATGATGCTATATTTTGCGTTCATCGTTTATGAATCGTTTGTAGTTAAAATATCGTGATATGTCAAAGTAGTATTGCTTTCCCTGTTTCAAAGTGCTCAGAGTAAAGGGGAATTAAAATTTTTGTTCTCAAAACCGCTTCCAAACTTTTCTTTTAATTTTTGCCTCGGATGGAGTAAAGGACACTTAAAAACGGTTCACGTTTCATTTTTGTTGAACTCTCTAAATTTACGAAAATTACATGAATTAGAAATTAAGCGCAAAAAAATAAATATCAAGAATAAGTTGTGGGTCACATTCATTTGAAAATCGGTATATGCACATTTATGTAAGAATGTAAAAGTGTGAACTCCAACATAACGTTCATTCATTCTCTAGCATTTCTCACAGTTTTGTTTTCTCCGTATTCACTTGAAATTCTTCAAGTTCAATACGTTACGAGACAATATTGTACAGGTATTCGCAAATTTATTTTTAAAAATACGATAATATTTCGACTCTAAATTGAAATCAAACTGCAGCGCGATTTACTTGGTAATTCAATTGTCCTCTTAAAGATGTCAACATCAATGTTGCCCACGTAAAAGAAAATTGTGGCGCATTAAGCAAGCAATTCCTTTGGGTTCTGGTATTTAATCAACGTCTCCTACATAGATCGATTTGGGAGGCGTTGGTTTAATTTCTGGCATTATCATTGACCGCAGAGCCAAAACACGAAAAAACACGTTTTTTAAAATTTCTTTAAATCTTCTAGCAGTATCCGAAATCAAATTGTTAGTTCCCTATCAGGAGACCGAGACGCATCGAATTACTAATACACCTCATACGTCTCGATTGGTGCACGGGAAGTGTCTCGACTCCCGTGACGGAATGGCAAAAAACACACGTCTGCACGTCCGCACACTCGAGAGTTTTACTGAAATACTGTATAGTGATTTTTAAGAAAGCTGAATATTTAGAAAGAGGACTTTTGCCACAATTATATAATAAAAAACAGTAGAGGGCACAAAGAAAATACTTAGTTTCATTTATTTATGAAAAGGTGAATTAACCATGTCCTCTGTAAAGGGAAGTAAAAGAAGTATCAATTTAATTAATTGTATCACATACTGTTATTCGAATAAATATTCCGTCCGTTAAATACTAAATTGAATCAGTTTAATTTGTATGTAATCGGCTATGAAGGTCACATGTGTATATCTGGCACATAGGAAGATGTGAAGGGATACTTCTGTTTATTGCGCTGTGAAAGTATATTGATGGTAAATAGTGTATTGCCGATTGGCACGTGTTTGAGGGGTGATGCTTTAGCAGACGCGGCAGCAAAACAGTAAGTAGACATTTCTATTGTATTTAATTTCTCAGAATCATCCTAATGTCCCCTTTTGTAACTTACCAAACGTATGTAGAACTTTTCAGATATTCCAATATATTTTCCGAATTTTTTAACCGTCAAGATTAGGGAGAAATTAAAAAAATAAAAATAGCAGAGGTCAAAAAATGATTATAAAAAAAATTATTGACTTACGTCAAATGTACATCAAATGAAAGAGCATTTTTTGTTCTTTAAAGTCGCAAAATAGTAAATTTTTGTTACAATTACAACACGAGTTAAAATTGATTAAGTTTAGCAATGTGATCGTTTTATCAAAAAATTTGTAAATTAATAAAATCTCTAAAAACAATATTTGGGAAAACATGAAAAACACGTGTTTCATATTTTTGCTTATACCTTTCACAGAAAAAAAGTTTAAAAATTCTGACCTTAATGTCTCACACTTTAAACGTTTTTAACTCCCAGACGTAGCGTTTTAGGGCCTTAAACACTAAAATTTTGAGACCAAAGGCCTGAAAGATACGCTTTCACACCGCAGTCTACAGAATGAGATATTCTTAGACATTCTATTAAACTTTTGGCGGTTCGGCACTTATCGATACTACCAATACCCCCTGAACGTGGAGAAATACAGAAAATATCCTTCCATGAGTCCTTGGTGCTGCTGGACATCTTTGTTTGGAAGGCTTAGATTTCTACAGCTTATCTTTACGATTTCTATGTATACCGTGGTTTGCGCAGGCTGGAGAGGTTTATTTGCATAATTATTAATTCAAGATTCGCATCAAGAACTAAAAGTACTGTGAATCGTTGGTTGATACCGATGAATATTGTTTCTTATGCGATGTAGTGCAACCATTCTCTTAACATTTTGCTATGGCCTGCAAGTACTGTGTACCGAATTGTGGAGGGAACTACGACGGAAACGAACTACATGTTCCCATGCTGCAGTTTCACGATATCCTAAGGAAAGACTGGGGGTTAACATGCGAGAGTTCTCACACGGATACGCTAATCGAGCTTAAAACTGCCTTTTCACTTCTTAATCAGTTTTAAAAGAAGTTTCACGTTTAATTGTGCGAGGTTTTGGCGGGACGGGGCGAGGCGGAGCGGAGCGGGACCGCGTGCTCGGAAGCGCTACTGTCCGGTATGTGCGGGCGTACCGCTTTCGTTTTCAACGCCGCCGCCGCCGCCGCCGCCACCGCCACCGTCACCGCCACCGCCACCGCCACCGCCACCGCCGCCGCCGCCGCCGCCGCCGCCGCCGCCGCCGCCGCCGCCACCGCCACCGCCACCGCCACCGCCACCGCCACCGCCACCACCACCACCACCACCACCACCACCACCACCACGACGACGACCACCGCCGTGCCGAGGTCTCGGTCGCCCGGCGCTCCGCCCGCGGCCTCGCGCCGCGTCCGCCAAATTCCCTCGTCGCCAGCGCCGCCCTCCCCACGCACGCGAGGTGTCGCCTCCCCTCCCCTCCCCTCTTCTACGCACAGAGGACAGAAAGGCCAGCAATCATGCGGTCCTTGAGAAGGATCGAGAACTTTCGTTTTGAATAGCCATTGATCCTGAACATTCTGGAGGGTGAATACCTATACTTCATCCCGCGGTCAAATTTTTAAGGTCGTTTACCTACCTTCCCAAAAAGGCACAGCCCGACTCCATTCCGTTCTGTTTTGCTCCTTAGCGTGAGGATTGTTTCCTAGGTTTCCCGAAGTCTGCTTAGAATCACACTGATCGATTATAATTTATCCACTTCTGTTTTTCTAAGAACATTTGCGTGTCTTTTAAGTGCACTGCCAACATTGGAAAACACTGCTTTTGAGGGAACGAAACAAGAAGTCACGAGTATCTTGTAACCTCGCTGACTTAACGTACACAATTTCGAAGATTCTTTCATGTTCACCTGTATTCGAGATTTTCTCTGGGCTGTTGCGACAACATCTCTATGCGCTATTTATGAACGCAACCTGAACTACAATTTTCAGTTCCGAAAGACGGGATGAAGTCTTGCTATGCCTTCTCAGCTTTCGAAAGGTGACAGGGGTTTAGCTGGGAAGCGAGGGTGAAGGAAAGCTGATCGTGGGATGCCGCCGGCCTCTACCCCCTTCTGGATGTTCAAGTACACTTACCAGACGTAAAAGGAGTGCACGCGGGATGTTGTGGTAGTAATGCGAGTATAAATTTAGACTTTCTGACATGTGATTTTTGAATAAACGGACCACATTTGCTGGAGCAGCCCTTGCAACAGTCCCCGTTGGCGAAGATGGCCTTTCCGGCGTCGTCACTGTTTCGTGGAGATGGGAGTCTGAGGGGGGTGACCGTGGAGGATAGATGCATAACTACAGCAATCCATGGTCTTGACACGAAAAATATATGAACAAACATCAATATTAATGATCAGAATGAGAGATTTTTTTCTCATTTGTTCATCTGAATTGAACATTTCTTCCACTGAAATTCTAAAGCAACAATAATCGAATATAACATTTTTTTTAAAAGGACGATACTAATAAAGATAATTTTCAAACTTACAATAATCGAGATTATTGTGTTGTGGCAGAAGCGAACCGTCATTTTAAAACATAGGAAGGCAATGAATGCTTAAAGATTTTCATTGTAATATCTCATATTAATTCATTAAATAATAGATAGGTAGACATTTTCTCTTATTATTTACTGTCAATCAATCATTTATTTCCTCTTTTCTTGATATGTCCATTGCTGGTGAGAAAAAATACAGTTCCATTTAAAAAATCAACGATCAAATTTTTCTAAATCTAAAAATATTATTTACAATTTTTATACGGCATGCTATTTCCCTCATAATTCCGAATTGTTCCATCGAAAACTACATTTCGATATTCTGAACCGCTTGGAAGTTATGGGGATGGTCCATAGTTGGTGGGACACAGTAAACGCTTTCGGAATTCACGAAGAATGCGAGGACGGTAAAACTGCACTTAGAAACGATTTCCAGGTCGGCCTCTAAGCGCCCGCTCCGTCACGCGATTAACTATCAGTAACCTCACAAAATGTGATTCTACTAGCGCGTCGAAGCATTAGGTTTGTCTCGTGCATATGGTGCCCAGAGCAATATTCTTGCCTTCGTTCATAGTACAGCGTTTTGCGCGATGTTTATGCCACATGTGTAAGAATGTACTAAGAGAGTTGACTTGTCAGCGTCCAGTATGAATGTTTTTATTGAAGATAGGAGAGTAAGCTTCTTGAAATACTTGAAGTGTACTCGAAATTAGTTTAATGTTTCATATTTTTAAATAACACGTTTTTAGTGATTGTCGAACAACCTAGTTTGGGTAAAAATGTATCATCTTAATTACCATTTTGGTGGGGGGTTCGCTTTTCAACAACAGATTGTGATCTGAAGTTTTAGAATTTGAATGACTTACAATAAAATAATCGCTGTTCCCAAAAGTTGAAAATAATTCTAGCGACTGGCTGCTCTGATCGGTATTTTTCCGTGGTCCCTCCGATTATAGCAGGCGAATGCCGGGGTAATACCGTAACAAACGGGCCATTGATCGTACGCGTTCTTTCCTTCCTCTTCCTTGTCCAAATCCTCACTCCTTACTTACACACACACACACTTATACTTGCATGCAGTACACTACAAGATATGCCGGGAGACCGGTGGAGTGCTAAGAGCTGGGGCGGTGCGCCGCTGGTGGGAAGTGTGGGATTGAGGAAATCGCCGTCAGCCGACGAGTAGGTCGGCACCGTATCGCACCAGCCAGCGGGGAAGATTACAGCCACCCCTCGCGATAAAACATGCACTATACTTACAGGACTAATGACCTTAATAGTTCACACGCCGGGAATCACCAATCAGTAATAAACGGAAAATGTATTGAGCTTCCTTCCGACCCAGAAGCTGAAGTACAATACTTGTTACAGGTTCTTACAATCCAAATGGTAAATAATACTCTAAATTTCGTTGTTGAAATTAATATCACTTTCCTTTTTGGTGCTCGATATAGTCTCTAATTGTAATGAAACAGTTGTGCCGCAGAAAATATTTTGCTTGGACTTTAATTTTTGTACAGAATTTAATTGTTTAATGTCATGCGAGACTTCACATGCAATTGGCAAAAAATCGGAATGGTGTGTACATAATGTTTCATTATTCCAGTAAGGTATTTCTACTCTCTGAGATCGTTGTTTAAGGTACGAACATAACTAGTCTAGAGCAATACCAGATATTCCGTATGAAGGTAATTTTGAAATTAAAATGTTATGATCAATGACGTCATATATAGACGTATAGAAGAGAATTCTCTTCTATAAAAAACAGGCATTGACCATTCTACATACTTAAATGAAATTCTTTTGGTTAGTGCCGAGGATATTGAGGGAAACGCACAAATACATGGAAGATGCACCATTTGAAGTGTACTAATTTGTTTCTGTTTCAAGTGGACCAATGGGAAGTCGCCAAAAACATATTTTCCTTCCTCTCTTCACTTCGTTACCCTGCTGAAACTTTTCTTCAGAAGTTTTTACAGTGCCTCGAAAAACATTAACTCAAGAGTATCCCTGTATCTACATTCCTTGAATTCCATGACCTCCCTGAAACACAACCAACACATCGTTTCTCAAATTACTCGAACGGTCTGTTTCCCAACACATTTTTCGCAGAAACACTTCTCCGAAAGTCTGCAAGCTCAGAGGAAAAAATAACAGGGTGTCCGAACCGGACAGGCCTTGTTTGCCGGGCGCAGCGGGAAGGGCGAGGATAAGGTTGGGCGTGCCGCCCGGCCTTGCCCCGGCGCGAGGGCATACTTCACGGCCTCTGCGCGGCCGACCGCCGCCGCCGCCGCCGCCCCCGGGCCGTCGCGCAGTGCCGCGCCGCCACCTTGGCAGAAGTGGGTTAATCGAGTAGGCTGTTACCAAATTGCGCCCCGCAGAGACTTCCAGAACGACTTCGCCGCGTCAGAATTCACGCGGAGAAAGCGAGGCGACTGGCCGGGCGGCGGCGCGCGGCGCGTCGGTGCGACTCCCACGAGGATTGTGTTGACACGACCTGCAAATAAGGAGCCTGCTGAGAATGCGCTGATTGTTCAATGCGATGGCAGGTTCGTCGAAGCAGTTGTTTTATGTAAGAGGAATGTTAAACAAAGGCTTACCGAAGGGCGGCAGGAGGGGGTCTCGTGGGGTTTCATCCCTTCCCCGAAGCCGAAATGGGAGAGGTGGCTCAGAGCATCAACGGATGTAACTGCAGTGCCTCTGACCGGGAAGTCCTGGTTTCGAGTCCCGACGGTGGCAGGAGTT
Source organism: Gryllus longicercus (assembly GCA_038098605.1). NCBI lineage: Eukaryota > Metazoa > Arthropoda > Insecta > Orthoptera > Gryllidae > Gryllus > Gryllus longicercus. The sequence continues at coordinate 654,792 of JAZDUA010000540.1, forward strand.
TCGACACTAGCTAGAGAGCTAGGTCGAGTTCTGTCACTGGAGGAGAATTCTAGCGGTCGGCTTCTCTGATCGATAGTTTTCCGTGGTTTCTTCGATCAACACGACGCGAATGCCGGAACAGCACCCTACCACACGGGCCACAGACCGCGCGCGATCTTTCCTTCCTCTTCCTTTCCCTATCCCAACCCTTACTTACATACACACACACACACTTGCTCGCAATACATTACCACACATGTCGGGAGCTCAGAGCTTGCCCCGGCTGGCGGAGCGGATGTGAGATATCTGATTCGGAAACCGCTCTATCCGACGATAGGTCGGCGCCGGATCTTACCACCAAGTGGGGGAGGGTCACCGCCACCACCACCACCACCAGCGATTAAACATGCACTTATGGGACCAATGACCTTAGCAGTTGACGCACCCGGAATCACTAATCAACCAACCGAAGCCAAAGATCCATTGTAGTTTTCTGCTATTTTTTTTACAATATACTGTTATTACGAAACCCTTGCAGTATCTTAATTGAGTACATTGTAAATAATTAGAAATTAGAAAACAAAAATAAAATTTAAGTTCAGTTCGAATGAAAATTTTTGTATAAGAATACATCAAATCAATTGGACCCTACACCAATACTCCCCCCTCCTGATTCGTTTTGTTTAGGCCTCTGATGCGTCATATTTACTGGTTCTCGAATTGAAGATATTTCCGAAACGAAATGTTTGTAATTCAATACTCTTATGGAATGCGTAATGGTGTTTTTGTTTGTACCGTAGTTGTTTACTTTGAGTGACAATCGCTAAAAAACATTCCCTTCGTAGTGTGGCTTGAAAGTCATTGTCCTATGCAAACCTAAGAGTGGCCTCCAGTACCAAAAATGCTGCTGAACAAAGTCATCAAATTGTTCAATGAGTAGCACGTACACTGCGTAAGAACACCAAATAATACGCTCGCGTAAAATGGCAAGAAATTACATATTAGAAAAACCGTCTTCAGTAACACTGCAATAACATAGTTTAGTATTTATACAGTACAGCAGTTCTTTACATATCAAAAATATATAAAAAGCAGCAGTTCCACTCCGCAACACATGAATAGCAAATCTTTTATGGCTGGCGGCCTGTTCCTCCGTGTCGCCTGATGTCAGCTGTGCCGCAAGCAGGGATGCGCCGAGTATGAGAATTCAAACAGTATGCATAGTAAGAAAAGAGGCCGAGTAACATAACCCAATGTTAGTATTTTCAGTTAAAATCAATTCCATCTCATTGTTTTTAGTTTTTTACCGAGTTCCTGGGTATGTAACGAAGCTATTCAAACTCCCCACAAGGCCGTAGACTGCTTAGTCATTTCCTCAATTTTTGAGCGCTTACGAGTACGAGATTCATGTATTACGAAGATGACATTATTATTATTTTTTTTTATTTCTCTTACCCTCTCTCTTCTTGCTTCTCTCTTTCGTGTATATATTGAGATGAGCCACGTTATCTCAAGGATCTGCATTTTTATAAATAAAAATACTTAATTCATAATTGAATATGATTTCAAAAAGGGAGTGAAAATTCGAAAAAGAAGAGAATCTTCTAAATTCTTGTTCAAGACCAAGAATTTAGTAAATATTAAGTTAATTAATGAACTTGTAAATGGCCATCAAAAAGATTTCTTAAACTCAATAATTGCGCACGGATCCAAACGCGTAAATCTGATGAATGATGGTTATTTGTAAATATCTGTGAATGTGGTTGTCTATTTTTATTTGTTGTATGATTTGTTTTCAGTAAACGTTTATATGTTAGTGTATCCATGAAAATTCGAAATTATTTCGTATAATAATAAGCACTAGGGCATTGTTGCACGACAGAAAATGGCCACAAATTTAATGTTTTTATTTGAATAATAATTACACTATATCACCATCAGTCCAAAATTCTGCGATGTAAAGAATTCTATTAGCCGAAAACTCGTACGAGCGGTGGATTTTGGGGCCCACTATTTTTAGGAAGTATGTAAATAAAACCCTGAGATAAATAGTATTGCGAGTACGGGTTAAATAAGATTGTTTTATAAAAATAAAAAGGTATCCAATATTATTAGGAAAATATAAATTACAGCTAGAATTACAAAGATATAGATAGAACTAGTGATCCTAAAACAGCACAAACACTGTCACCCCACTCTCGCCCACGCAAAATTACGCGAAGGGTACTCTAATTTTCGAAACATTGAATCTGACCTTATTTCAAAATCTCTCTTTCAGTGATTTCTGTAACGGAAAAAATATCTCTATCTTTAATATTTTAGTTGTAGGAAGACTCCGAAAAAATCAAACTTTTGCCATTTTTAAAAAATCAGTTTTTTTTAACGAACATAAGACCTGCACCATTCTCTTCAACGTCCTTGACACTCTCCAACAACAAAATTATAATGACAATATAAATGCACAGACAATATAAATGCACATCAACACAAAACATTTTACATCAATGAACTATATTCAATGCCTTATTTTTCAGGGCAAAATTGAATACTATGGTATTCAATAATTCTATTGAACAAACAGATTTTGATGTATTAATTTGAGGAATGTATTTCGATGAATTGTATCTTCCTCCTTCAATGAAATGTCTCTAAGAAGGTAACAAAATGTTTCATTTGAAAAATTTTAAAAAATGGAAATTGAAATATCTTTAAAATTATACAAAATACAATTTTTTTTTATTAAAATCTTTAATTTTAATTTTTTGTTAAGTACTCATGTTAACAGCGAAAGTAAGTGTACAAAGTGTTCTTACGCCCCTCTTTCTAAATTTTTGGTTTGTTGCACATGTTTGGAGTTCACTTTTTCACTGCGAAAGTATCGTATGGGTAATGCTTTACCACAACCCACTTCTCCAACAACAAAATTGAATCAAAAATGGAGCCATTTTTTGGAAAATGTCACGGGGGGGGGTTCATGTTAAGTTCCCCCAAATTTCGGTTTCAAATTCAAGGGGCCGCGTCATCAGCCAGATCGATTACGGAATATGAGAACTGTGGAGCAAAACGGCTGAATGGTTTTGTCGCTAGCGTTGTTCACAGACGAACGAACAGACAGACATTTTGCCGTCATTCGATTTTTCGGTATCAAGGACGGATTCTGGCTACACCACGTGTTAGAGAATTTTTTCTCTATTTAGCAATTGGATTTATCAACTTTGTCGTTACCAGGGCCCTGCAATAAGAGATATTCTGCCGAAAATTCGCCGTTTTGTCGCGTGGCATTACAGAACTCCCTCTCTACTTCGTTGCGAAAACGTAATCTCTACTCCTTAGCGAGATAGTAAAAATAGAGAGGAAGATATAAAGAAGTATTTCAATATTTTTCAAGTGTATGGACTTTCCTTAATTCCTATTCTTTCCACATGCTCATTTCTCTCTCTGGTCTTCACTTAACGTCCGGGATGTCAAAGAAATATATTTACGTACAAATGAATCTTTTTTTTTTTTTTTTAGTTAATTATTTAAGGGTTAGGTTTTATTTCAAACGCAGACTCCCAGTTTTATTTCAAACGCAGACAAATTCGCGATCGTATGACAACAGTGTCAAAATTTGCGTCAGAAATTAATCATAATTACATTATTCAACATCATATAACGTCTCACATTTCATCCGAGTACGTCTCAGTATCTGTGAGATCAACAGTGAACTCTGACAGATCCTCGGGATATTTTCGCTTACATGACATATTCCCGGAAAAGCGATACATTACTCTTGTCAACAAGCGATGAACGGTTCTGAATGAGGGGAAATCCCTCTAAAGAGGCTACTGCGTTTTCCTTGCGTTGGCCGGAAAACGGATGCGTAGAATCCCGAGCTTCTGCACATGGTTGCAGTAAGGATATACGACTTTCGAAGATATCTGTTTATACATATGTTACACACTAGTGCAATATTTTTATTTTATAACTGTTTGTGGGGGGTGCTAGCAGATATTTCCTAGTACCTTTTGAGTGCAATTTCAATTGCAATTATGTTTGACTCTCTAAGGAACGTTAAAACATAACTTTTCAAAGATATAACTCTTGAGCATCAAGATTTTTTTTTTAAAAGAAACTATTTTTTGAATGATCGTCTGTAAGGTAGGACCTACGTATCATGGTTGGTGTAAACTACATTATCCCCCTTTTTTAAAAAAACAAAACAAAACATATCGTGTATTTCATTATAAGTAACGTTTCAGTTTTCAAATATTAGAAATATTACCAATCATATTTCCACTAGAATTGTGCAATTTGTTTTAAATAATCTACTATTCGTGTCAACGAACTACACAAGTAAAACTAAAAATAGTTGTGCTCCTTATTTTAAAGAATGAAGCTTTAAATTTTGAATTATATTTATTTTTAAAACTTCAAGGATTTGCAAAACGTTTTCATTATTATGTTAAAAAACTGAAATAGTAGAAACAATTTCCAAGTCGAAAACAAATAGTTTCTAGGTATTTCAAACTCTGACGTGGAAACTGTTGCCTGTGCACCTCTTGAGTAAAAAGTATTATAGTTCAAATTCGTATTATCACGTAAAGCCACATAAAGCACTTTGCTGATATACAAAGCTGTGCGAGGATACGCAGGCGAGGAAAATGTTATGTAATATTAGATAAAATATGCCATTCAAATGTATAACTTTGACTATCCACATTAATTTATTATTTATTATATATTTATTGACATAAACATATTGCGTACTTCATTCTCTTGAGTTCACAGTTATTCAAGACATTAATTCAAATAACAAGAAAAAGATTGTGTTGCTGGATGGTTGAAGTGTAGTCCAGAGGAGTCACCCTCCTTTCGAAAAACTGCGACATAGCAAATGTAGTATGTTATTTTAATAACATGAATGAAATATGTTTTTTAATATCATTTCAATTGAACTTGTTTGTATTTCGTAATTAAGTTGTATAAAATGACAGGAAGTAGTCGATAGGAAGCCCATCTCCACGTTTAGAATACACTGTTATCATAAAGGAATCGCAGTTTCTGCCTGAGCATCTTTTTTTCTTGTTCTCTTCAGTTTTCTTAACAAATGATTAAGATTGTCCAGTCGAATTTCATCTAATACAAGAACTGTGTTGGCAAAATAATTTAGACCACTCAGGGCTGTTTGCCGTTTTTCCGTATTGAACAAGATTCACCTGATCAATTTCACTTCAAAATTCCAGTTGTGGTGTATCATTACCAGACCCTCTGAGCAAAACCCATGCGTTTGTGATGCACACATCAATCTGCCATGTAAGAATTAGCTAGTGTAATTTCGTGTTTCTAATTTTTATTTTATAAGTAGCTGTATTTTGGTTTATTTTGTCAGTTGCGCCGATGCATGCAATAAAGTTTTCGATTACACACTTACGATACGTTTTCCAAAGAAGCAGAGATCCACCAATATGAGAATCAGCGCAATTTAAGAATTTTACATATTTTCCCTTTCTTTAACAACCACATCTAAGATATTCTACTAACTACACTACTTCTACACTAACTACCTACAACTTGTAGATTATATTACATTTAAATTTTTAGATAACATTACTTTTTAGTAATTTTACTATTTAATACATTACTCTGTATATTTGTGACATGTGGTCAGGCGGAAGAGCGGGCCTGATGGCCCGAGCCTCGCCATAAAGGCATATTCTTGACTAAAAAAGTTCAATTAATTCAACTGGTCTTTTAGATTTAAATTCTGAAAAATTAGGACTAAAAATGTTTTGTATCAACTAGGTCTCCATCAATATGAAGTACGCTTTCCTTTGAATTGTGTGGGTCACATATCAGGAATCTTTAATTCGTATTTCTGAGGGTACTTGTTTATGATTCACGTTATCAGGAATCCCTTCATCCTCCTTACCCGAATCTTCTGTTAAAATAGCTTAGTTCTGGAGGATCAATAAAAACAGACTTCAAGGGAAAAACGCAGTACCATATCCGCCTCAATTCCTGATTTTTTTTATCCTCGAACAAACTCTCCAGAACTACAGTTATATCAGTTGCTAGTAGAGATGCGGAATCACTGTGGAACACATGTTTTTTCAGATACCACATTCATTTTCCGTTGCCTAACCGCCACAGACTAATTTATAACGTTAAGAAATATGTATATTTTGTGTTGATCAAAAAGTGCCAAATAAAATAAAACGTAAACCTTTACAACACATTCCAAAGAAAACAAAATCCTTATTAAATATTTTTGTAGTCAAAAACGAAGAAAAACACCTATTGACGCAGTCTGAAAACTTCATGCTGAATAAAGTAAAGACTTTTAACAGGTTTAGCACACAAAGACGAAAATAAACTGATTCTTATCAGCTGGAACTCCTTCCTGAAGAATTGCAGTCGCTATGATGACTCTACGTGCTGATAAGTGTTCACGGAAGGGCACTGAAACAATGGCGCTGTGCCGTTGATATGGCGACCCTTGACGCTAGTGGTTTATGACTTGATGTTGGAGAATCTTAAATAAATAAAATCGTTGCCAAAACTCAGCTGTTATCTCCCATATCTCGAAACAGCAAAATTAATACCAAATATTGTTATTTGTGTGTGGTTATTATATCTAAAATCAACAAAATTTGAAAATTTTCGTTAATCTTTAACTATAGATAGAAGTTAATGCCCCCTCAAATATTTGAAAGTACTTCAGCCGAAAAGTAATACTATTTTCCTGATCCCCTTTTCTACTATCGGAAAAACATTTTCTTTTCAGCCTTGTCATACTACAAGTAACAACTAAAGAACGTTCTCAGTTAGTGCTAAAAACAGAAACCAAAGTAATACTATACAAAAGTATCATGAGCCCACATGAGCACATGTATGTGCCATAAAACCTAGAAATATTCACACAATCCAAAGTTTTCTAAATAAACACCTTCGCAGAATTTTATCATAGTAGATAGTATTATATGAAACAACCATATTTGCCGAATTAGACACCGGTATTCAATTAGGAAGAAATATATATATATATATATATATATATATATGTATTGTGTGTGTTTATAGTTGCATTCATGACTAAGTCATTACCGACCTTGCAGGTAATGGTACACTTATTATTCAATATAATTATAATAATACAATATAGTTATGCAAGTGACTTTGTCCTTTTTACTAAGTTATTTATAAGAGAAACGAATCCTATAAATAATTCTTCTTATATTGAGTTGAGCACTCCAATGCTTTTGAAAATTTTCAATACGTTGAATGTCGTTGAATATCATCTAAATACTTTTATACCATCCTGTTGTTTCACGATGACAAATCATTTAGGGTTGTTAATAGGTGGGAACTGATGTCAGTTCCATAATTTAGGACATCTCTTGTTTGATGTATGAATTTATTAACTCGAACTCCCCGCCGTAATTGAGTCTACATACCAATGGGTGAACACCGGAACGCAGGAAGTGGCATTTTATTAATTCTAAGAAATCTGTTTTTTAAAGTCAATATTACTGTAAAGTCGTGGTGCTTTGTTTCATCATTAAAACCACGACATTTCGATTGTTTATTAAAACCACGAAAATACATCGCCACTGAAACACAACCTAAAATAAACACGTTTTTCTCAGAATTTATAAAACATCACTTGTACCGTTCTGGTTTTTCACCCATTCGTAAACAGAATACTCTTTTGCGAGCCATTCGCTATTCGTCGATCGCCGTGGGCGTTGTGAGGAGCTCGCGGCGGCCGGCCGCCGTGACTCATCCCGCGCGCCTGCGGAGGCGTCGGTCGGCGCCGCGCGGTCTGCGGGATGCGCTGCTCCAAGTTCTCGGCCGCCCTCGCTTTCGCCGCCCGCCACCGCCAGCAAGGTCTGGGCCACGCGCCGAGCCGCGCCGCGCCGCGGAGAGGGGCGCCGGCCCGCGCCGGGTCATCTGCCGCGTCGCGTTGGCGGCCGCCCGCCGCAGTCACGACGCCAGGGCCGGATTTATGCATGTGCTGACAGTGCTGCAGCACAGGGCACTCCACCAAAAAGGGGCCTCCACCAAATAAAAAATTATTTTTTTTTATTTTGGTCTATTTTTCTGCAAAAACTTTTTAATTTCATTGTTGTGTAGTAATTTGTATTTTTTTAAATTTAGATTTCATGATGCATTTTTAGTCTCAAGAATATCTACTTATTTAGTATGTATTCAAAGTTATTTATGATTTATTCAGTATTAAACGCACATAATCTAACCGAATATCGTGTTTCAAACATGATCACCGGTTTCGACTTGCTCTTTTGGCTAAGCCGATCTGATTTTATACTATGAATAACGTAACTTTTATTTTGATTAGATATATTTGAATTTGAAAGTTTATAAATGCAATAAATTTATTGAAACTTTACTTTTACTGAGATCGTATTCTATCTGACTTCATCAATTTTTTTTTTAAATTAAACATAATTGACACATGGATTTTATTTTGTCAGCCGCCAACTGCATATAATATATATGGGGGGGGGGGGGGGCTCCACCAAAAATCAGCACATGGGCACCCACCAAGTTAAATCCGGCCCTCACGACGCCACTTCTTGCCCTCTTCCCTGCCGCTCCGACACGCCCCCTCGCTTGAAGGGCGCTTCGAGTCTGTTGAATGCGGCTTTCGCGCCGCGAGTTGATGGGTGATTTGGGGGAACCAGAGCTGCTTTCTGGTCCCTAGTTTGACATCTATTCATTTTATTTCGTCGTCTCCATCTTCTTTCTTTTTTTGTATTGATATCTCTTTTTGTCTTTCTTATTTTTCTTTTTCTCTTCCTCTTCCTTCATCTGGCAGTACTGCTTGTTTTTCTTGTCCTTCTTTCTGGTTCATTTTCTTTTTGTTTTATTTCTTATCTTCTGTTTTACCTTTTCTGTCAATTCTTCTTATCCTTTCTTTTTCTCTCCCTTCCTTCATTTCGTTTTCTTTTCTTCTTCTCTTCTACTTTCCTTTTCTCTTCAGAACTTCAAGTCAATGCTATTGCAATAAATTCTTGCATGCTTTTAAATGGTACAAAGTGCATTTATAATAAGCACTAATATTAAGAAATAAAAAAAATTATTCGAAAGAATCAAGAAAATTCAACACGAATTCGACAAACTGCTACATTCCTTTAAGCCTTGGGATTTCTTCATTCAATTCATTTACATCAAGTAAAAACAAATTCGTTATTTGGCAAAAGAAAACATTGTGAATATGGCCATGATATTAAGTTTACAAGGAAATTCTTTTGTGTAATAAAAATTAAGTACTCTAATTTATACGTATTAATTTATTTCACATATTTCAAGCATTTACTCTTCATCGGTTCGTTAATGCTATATTATTTCATTTTAATCTAAATTGTGTAACAGTTGAAAATGAATGCAGGGTTTTTCCAAAAGACAAATAACTCGCATACTTTCCAAATCACAGGGATAAGTCAATGTTTACAGTCATTTAGGAGATGAAATCAGACCTGAACACGGAAGAAGCTCTGAACTTAATCCTTGAATACAAGAAGATGACGTCTATGCACCGACTGTGTGACCACGAATAATCAAGTAATTTCTCTCTACTGATGATTTATTTTCGATTAATTTGGTAATTTTCTTAATATTCATTAATCATTTAGAAAATACTGATCATCAATTCTTCCTTTTTTCTAGCAGAGTATCTCATTTTAAATTTCTTTACATTCCCGTAACTATTCTCCATTGCTTCTGTTGATACAACAAAATTGATCTTACGCAACTTCTCCTCGAGAATAAAATTGAAGTGTTTTAGTGTGGTAACTTTTTAGTTGGTTTGCATCATTAAACCAATATAAGATATCAGACGCTCGATATATAAATTATGTTTCATTTTTCCTAATTTTACTTATGAGGTGGGAATTCAAATTTTTATTTATTCGAATAACTGGTCCTTCTGTTCGTAGTTTGTCCTTTAAAAGAAGTCATTTACCGCGTTTTCCTTGTGCTTTTAATGTTTGAAGTAATATTAGAATATAAGTGTGTAAGTCAATTGCTCGGTAGTGTTTCCTTGTGGAAAGTATCGAGATTTCAGAGAAAAGTTTAGTCTGATTATGAACGATTGCTATTGTTCGTTGACAGCGTGATCGACGCCGTGTCATCCAAACAAAATCGCACTTGAAGTTTGAGAGCAAGTTCATTCTGAAACGTGAAATTACCAGCTGATTCGAGAACAGATGCAATGTGGTAAGTTCTGTGAAACGTGATTCGAAAACCAGAGTAACCAACGACTTCTCTGAGATGACCCAGATCTTACTTAAGGTTATCGCGAGTACAAAGTCACGCAATAGTCTTAAAATAGAACAGTTTCGTACCGCATCATTCATAATCTTCTCGCTGAATGAGCTGGTTTACCGTGTTATCCGGTCCTGTTATACTTCACCTTCTGAAAATTATTAGGGATGCACTCGTAATCTATTTTGTTTTGTAACATTTAATTTTGTAATTTAGGCCCGAATATAAGTTATATAAGATTTTTTTGAAAGGACACTTTATTTTCTCTCAAGAAACAGTTCCGGAACGATAACGGCACTTGTGGGATCGATTCCAGGGAGCCTTGTCGTAAGCAGGAAATGCTGATTCAGGCGACCTCCGCAGAGCGTTGACACTGCGATATCGCTGGTACGATCGACCCACGGCGAAGGCTATTGCTTTGTAGCCGCTGTTCCAGCCGATCTCGGATATATTACACCTACATGACCAAATTATACTGTAGTATTTTATTTACTTATTTATTTACTTTATACGGTGTCAATTAAAAGCTATGTTACATTTTAGAGGAAATGAGAACTTATGTAAACATGGAACCGAGATTCACAATATTGCAGCTAAATCATCAATACAAATGCTGAACATGCAGTGTAATTAAAATATAAAGCAATAAGAATAATGGAAAAGAAAAAATGAAGACTAGTAAACTTGGATATTTTCTCTAGTTAGAAATAGGAAATCAATAAGTTCTCTTCGAATTAACAACACGAAAGCGATAAGTACGTTAAGTGACTGTTGAGTATTATGTATGGTACAGTTGTATGGAAACATTGTTCGTTTGCAAAGAGATAGTTCTAAAGAGAGCCTTTAAAATATTATTCTTCAGTTTGGTCCAAAGTTACCGTAGGTTTGTTGATTTTGAATGTATATACGATGTTTCATTTATAATAATTTTGTTTTACTTTACCAGATGTATAGAGCTTGTCATTTGCACCAGCCACTATACAATTTTTGTGAACGCTCAACCATCAGAATGTATATAATCCTCTTGCTTATTTCATTACTTATTCCGGGTGTCACTAGTTTGTTGGGGGCAATCATTATTCCTTTATGAACTAAGTGCTTTGCTTGGTTGTTTATTTCGTGTTCGGGTGCGTCAAGTGCTGTGGTCATTAGTCCCGAAGTAGTATACGTATCTTTATCACGGGAGGAGGCAATGCTCTTTCCCAGCAGAGCGGTGAGATCCAGCGCCAACCTACAAGCTATCTTGCAGGGTTTCCCATCCAGGTATCTCCGCCCAAGACGGACAAGCTGAGAGTGTCAGACTCTCAGCCCATGTCCACTCTCAGTCTCCCGACATGTGTGAAAATGCGGCGGCGATGGCGTAACGGTTAGCGTTTCGGACTGTTGTACCCAAGTTGGCGGGTTCAAACCCGATCGAAGCCGTGGATTTTTCAGGGCGAAAAAATCCTTCGTACGCCTTCCTTCGGAGGGGAAGTAAAGCCGGCTGTCCCATGTTAGTAGATTTACTTGCATGTAAAAGATCCTCAAGCCTAAATGACGCCTCTGAGCTAAATTCAAATCGCCTGTTTCTCGCCCAAGAAATACCTCCTTTCTCCGCTAGTGGGTGAAAGGAGCGTAGCGAAATTTGCGCGGTCAGACGGAAGAGCGGGCCTGATGGCCCGAGTCTCGCCACGTAAAATAAGGCATTAATTCAATTCAATTCAAAATATATTGCGTGAAAGTGTGTGTTAGTAAGGGGTAAGGATAGGACAAGGAATATGAAGGAAAGATCGCGCGCGGTCCATGACCAGCTGTTTAAGGTACTACTCCGACATTGGCCTGGTTTTGATTGAAAAAAAAAAAAAATACGGAAAACTACAAATATGATCCACCGTCTACTAGAAGTTTCCTCCAGACAGTGGCTAAATTTGACTGAAAATCCGCCTACGTGGGAATTCGAAATATAGTGCGTGTAAGTGTGCTAGTAAGGGGTAAGGATAGGGCAAAGAATATGAAGGAAAGATCGCGTGCGGTCCATGACCAGCTGTTTAAGGTACTACTCCGACATTGGCCTGGTTTTGATTGAAAAAAAATACGGAAAACTACAAATGTGATCCACCGTCTACTAGAAGTTTCCTCCAGACAGTGGCTAAATTTGACTGAAAATCCCCCTACGTGGGAATTCGAATCCTAGGATATCCCGGTAAGAAGCCCTGCAGTGGCATCAATTGATACCCTAAGCCACCTCAGTAAAATTTCTCAAACAATTGTAATACATGTGCAGTGTTTAGATAAATAGTCATACTTAGATTTAATATGCTTTTCTGAATTTTTAGTTCCATCGAATAGGGCTCACTAAACGTTCAAACACAGCTTCAAGTGAGAATTGCAATAAAACACCTACCACTCAAAGGTCTCTCTTTAGTGTCGATAAAATTGCAACAACAACAAAAAAACGACGTCCACAGTTTGAATACATACAATCGAACACATCTCTACCCGAATTCACACATTGTTTCGGGTATACTAGTGTTAACACCGAGCGAGTTGCACGCCATTGTTCCGAGGTGACGATGCTTTCAATTGTGCAACGTGTTCGATTGAGGTGCCGTCGCTGGGAATTTTCTGCTCCGGTGTCTGCGCAGCGTTGCGTAAACGCGAGCTTTCCTGCAGATCTGGAGAAATGGCTATTGCATTCCTCGCTGGCCGCCGGCGGCGGCGCTGCAGCAGCAGCGGTCCGGATTCCGCCTGGCCACACCCCGAACCCGCGCCCGCGCGCGCCAGGGTATTGTGGTTATGAAAGGCGGCCGCCGCGGTGGGCGGGGTGGGCGTAGGTGGGGGGGAGGAGAGGCACGCTCGCCTCTGCGGAGAGCGGCGGCGCCCGCCCGCCCACGCGCGTGGTATAGCAGGCGCTACTCCTGTCTCACTGGAAATTTTTTGCGCGAGTATTTATGGTTGTTAGCGGGAACGGCGGCAGAAAATTAAGAATGGGGAGGAGGAGCAGGGGGATGGTGTGAATTGAATTACTTACCTCTCTTAAACAAGAAATGAATGATATTATATAAATTAGAAAGGAATATTAACATAGTTTATTTACAGGGCTGATGTTCCATAAAATAGATTTATGAGGTTGTCGTTAGACTTTACTGTCTTGTTTCAAAGAAAAACGTCTTTCAAACATCATCGTCATTCCAACACTTATCGTCTTTCAAATCTATGTTTATTAACGTGTAAAAGAGAACTTCAACTTATGATCATAAGTCATATTTATAGTTCAAAATAATCCATCATAAAAAGAAAAAATCAAGAAAAACTTCGTACCATCAAGATATATTAATCAAAATAAATTCAGCCATATATTAATATTTCGAAGTATTTAGCTTAAATAATTCCTTCTGTATCTTTTATTTGCAATGTGCTTACATATCCACCGTTCTTGAGGTTACTGTAGGTGCAGCCATTTACAATTTATTATAATGTCAGTTATTACAACATATGTACACTATTTTGTAGGCTGATGGAACAACCTTTCTTTTGTTCATCAACATAAATGCTTATTGCTTTTGACGATTTCTATTATTAAAAGAATCACCACGACGAGTTCCACAATCGTTTTGTCTTCTCGAATCTGTTCAAGTTGCCTTGGTTCACAATTACTACTTTCGACATTTTGTCTTATTTATTGCTGTTTTTCTCACTCATGTAGAATAATGATAAACAGGAAAACGGGAATGGTTGCGGTCACGGGGAGATGGAGGGGAATAAGTTAGTTTGTCGACTTCAAAGTCATCAGGAAAAACTGTTTCTTGCCAGTTACTATTAGCATTTTGGACTTTCTCTTCAAACAAGTATGTACGTATACGAGAAAGTAAACATCTACTTAAACGTAAGAACTGACCAGAAAATAATGGAGATGTGGCGACTATTTAATATCCTGTTTATTTTCATTAACTTTTTAAATTTCTTATGAAGAAATTAAGTGATATTGAAAGAGGCATCGCAAGAACTAGAAATGTTGAATGAAAACTAATTAACATATTTTCTTAAATGATTCAATTTGTCTCTCGTCTTATTTCACGTACACCTTTGCGATTAGTGTTGATAGTTCTTTCAGTTTGTAAAATTGTAGTATCAATAAGACATGAAGGCATTACAAGTCTTTGTATTCACGAAAATGAGTAATGTGCTTACCATATGACTTCTGGAACAATGAAGTATGAAATTGGCATTTCATTAATATTCATTATCACATCAGTGCGGTGAAGAGCTATTCAGTCACGGAAAGAAACTGGTTATTCGAGTATTGAAGTTGTGTAAAGTGTACAATACGTAACGACAAACACTTTATTATTCTGAAAGGTTTCAATTGATTTGGAGAAGACATTCTTAAATACTCAATTCATCAGTATAAATGGATATTGGTCTCACAAACAGACTATCTGTCAACTTGAGGTAATCAATTAGTAAATCGTCGACCACGTTCTATTCACTAGAGTTTGTTACCTCCTACGAATGTAATGAAAAAAATGAATGATTCTAGGATCTTTTCCAATTCCTATTTCGGTGCGTGTTATTTGCTTTGGCATTTGACAGATCAGTTATTTTGACCAAAAAGGTTGAGAAAAGGTCAGGAAGAACGCCAAGATTACTGTTACACAAGCTCTTGAGTGTCTCATAATCTTTGGGGATGATGCATGTATAAAATAATTTAAACATGCCATAAAGAAATCCTCATCGGGAAAGTTCGACACACTAAGATTTCGTATTAACGACCTCTTGTTGACCACTAAATAGCAACGTTGTAAATGCTACATTAAAATGTCAACTGTGTTCATAAAGACCGTCCTTTGCACAAAATTGTTTAATATCCAGTTTCTCGTTTAGTGAGGTTGAATAAAACGTAATGTTACAAAGAAACTGTTAGAATTGTTATGATTTCTTAGCATTTAAGAATTATATGGAACTTCAACAGTCCAGATTGATGTCTGATTTTGAAAGCATTTTTTTCTCGAATATTCTGTCTTCCCTCACATACGACACAGATATTGTGCTCCAAGAAGGTAACGACGTTTTCTTTAACAAAACCTCATCCAATCCTCGAGTTTTTCGTTGAACGATCAAACCAAGCATTGTTTTCCTCTGCTTTCTTGGGCGGACGCTTGTTCAAAGCTACCGAGACAATGTCGAGCCTTCTCTTCCTCTCTTGTTCTTGTCGCCGTCCTTCTCCTTCTCTTCTACTTCTACTGCTTCTTCTTGTGTTCCTTAATAGTTTTCAGATCTGTTCCCATCAAGGAGTTTCAGACTACGTCACCTCAGCCTTCGTCTCTGCCTTACAGTTTTCTTTTCCCCGATGGCACAGAATTTTTTAAAACAATTATACTTTCTTGAATAGTCTGTCAGGGTGAATGTCAGGGTGTTTATTGCCTGAATCTGTCAGGGTGTTTATTTCATAACATTATCCATTTCATAGACCCTATACAAAACCCCGTTAAATAATTTAGCCCAGGCTGTACCACAACGAGTGTTTCTTCACCAAATTCGCATTTCATGTGTGCGAGTCGTTCGTGCAGCGGCTGAAGCAAGCGAGCGCTGCTCTCCTTCCTGGAGTGGGCGTGGAGTCCAAGAGGCCTCTTGCAGCGGCTGGCCGCACATTCGCGGCAAAAACGCGGCCTCCCCGCACGGCCAGGGCCGAGGGCCAGGCCCGCTCGACCTCCCCCCCCTCCTCTCCCGCGTCGTTGCGGTTCATTCAGCGTGACGGCCAGCGCCGCAAGCGCCACGCCCACCCGCCCCGCGCGCGAGCAAAGGGGGACGGAGATGCGTGTGAATGGAATGGTTGCATGGGTTAGTGTTTCACTTTCCGGCAGATCCATTTCGCTAAACGGTTAATTACAACACCACCTTCAATTAGGGGGGGAAATCTTTTGTTTTTTGTACCCAGCACATCAGTAGTATGTACTACAATAGCTATACTACTTTGCAGACCACATGCATTTAATTATTTAATTGAATTTGTAGACCAAACAGGTCACTTTGGCGTAAAGAGAATGGTATATGTTCACCCACATGCAGTTCAGCAGTGGAAAACTATAAGAACCTTAGTCTTGCGGTAGGCTGTTACATTCATTTAAGTCAAGTCTTAGAAATAGAGACTTGTAGAAAAGTATATTAAATTATATTCAACTGAATTTCAATACAATATTAGAATATAAGTAATACTGAAAGAAATATTATCTCGGTATAGAAAGACATGACGTCCAGAAAAGTGGCAATGAAATATGAAATGGTGATGAATTGGAATGTATCATTTAATATTTTTAATATTAATAATTTTTAATATTAATAATTGTAATAGATCGCCAAAATACAGACTGTTTGTTAGTATCGTTCAAGAAAAAAATCGATTGTGAATAGAACACGTCGAAGATTCATGTCACTATCTCTTTCTTGTAACATTAAAATTCATTGTTTTTTTAGGAAAGCCATTCGACAAATCTCTGTATTGCATCGCGCGTAATGTTGCGCGCGTTTTTAATGGATTAATACTAGAAGAAATGTGGATAGTGTATGTGCATCAAAGATGAGAGATGCGAATAGTTTTTGTCATTTTCACGTAAATCAAATGTATTTTATTGATATAGGAATTTTCGCATGAATTTAAGATATCTTAAAAGGTAAACAAATGAATGTTAAAGATTAGTATTAGAAGTGATACAGAATGGAAATCTAATAACGGTCTTCTAAGGGTAAATAACTTTCGAGATTTGGATCAATTGGTTATATTGATGTTTTATTATCTTGATATTTCCAATTTATTAATTGCATTTTTGGCAATAATAAACCTTATAAGAAAATATTTAATATTTAATTTTCTCACGATTGTGAAAAATAAACATGCGACTTTTTCGTATGCCTTGAATTTTGAGTAGCTCCGTTTAGTTGTGCTAGTGTAAATACACAGCTCGAAACATGTAGAAATGTTGAAGCTTTCCGCCGATGAATGTCAATGTTAATTTAAACTATTGATAAACGGTTTATTTACACAAACTAGCCAAGGAAGATACTTCAAATGTCATTTCATTAGCACGTGATATCTCGAACGTTGGGAGAAAGGTACTTACCTTGATCAAAAATACCTTCGTCGAAAGGAGGTGTGTCTGGCTGTTTGCCAACCTCAAACTTGTTTCCCGTCATCTCTCATTCAGTATTTCGAATTAACAAAATTTGTTAGAAAACCGTGAAAAAACACGAAGTAACGGAATCCCACGATTATAGATTTCGCCAACTACGTCGCGACTCCAGACGAGATCCCAAAGACCAACGAAAGCAGTCGCTCGTCGTGCTCATAGCAGCACAAGTAACAACGCCGTACTTGGTCATTTGTCAGCTGCCGTAATGAGCAAACTGCAGAAAGCCGTTTTGCAATGAGTTGTTGGAAAGGTGAGGCCAAATGGACCGTGTTTTAAGCTGTCTCTATTAAGCCTACTTTCCCGTCCATACTCTGTCGAATTTTCCTACTACATAAAAAGAGAAAAGAGGCTTCCGATGTAATTTACATGTCTGTTTATTTGCTTCGTGTCGCAACGGAGGTGATCGTGGCGAATAATTGCCCGTGGCGATGTCTGCGTCCGCGCAGATGTCGACGTTGAGTTTCCCAATAGCAGCAAAAAAAAATGAGGAAAGGAGTGCCCCTGCTAGCGGTGAACAGCGTAGATAAATGCTCGCTAGAAAAGTAATGAATATTTCATGCAACTGACATGTCTATTAAACTCACACTGCACGTGAGAGTGCGTGTATATTAAACTTTTCTTTCGTATATTGTAACTTATATTGCCGTTTTCTTTGGATATCCATGTCACAAGAGAACTAAATCTTATATTAAAAAAATATTATGTTTTCTCTTTCACTTATAAAAACAAATATTAAGTAAGCAAAGCTTGGATAGAAGAGGTTTGGACTCTGAAAATAATATTTACAATGGGAACTGATGGATTTCGTTAAAACATAATTTTTATTTTACGTAGAATATGTCCGAAGAAAATCGCCTTGGTATTCTTTCTTATTCTGAACCACTTTAAAAGTCAAGGATCTGATCTGATTAAGAAATCCTTTGCAAGTTCAAAAATATCCCCAAAATATTGTGCAATTGTAAACAGCCTTTATTCTTTTTCGGCACATAAACCTGTCTCACACCGCTGCGCAATCAGAGAGTAAACTTATTGAATGTTGGCGCTTGGGAGAGGCAAGGTGCGAAGTTGTTATTATCACAGTAGGATGGATTATAATTTGAAAAACGTAAGGCCTGAAAACGTTCATCAGAAAGTTGAATATATCTGAAATTCTATGGAAATGTTTTTAAAGATTAGTTGACTTATTCTAAAATTATACAAAGTAGAATACGTAAACACGTCACACAATCTCTCATTGAAAACGAAATGTGGAAGAAAGCCCTAAACTTCACTTGTAACGTTTCTCATTAAGGTTTATAGTAGTCTTATATTTGATTATGACAACTTCATTAGAATGCCTGAAATTTTCCTCAGATTATAAATTTGTCTTTTTGGAATACAGTTATTGACCTTTTTGTCCAGTAAGCAATAATTTCACAGTTTTATCGCAATTACCACCGATTGTTAAGAGTCCAATCACCAGCCACTAGACGCGAGTAAACGGAATTGCGAGAAAAAGAAGACAGTGAATGCGAGTAACCCAAGTAGTGCCAAGGAGTAACCGTCACACTGTTCGCCGGTCCACCTCCTCCGGGCCCACAGTGGGAGTTTTGATTTACTCTCCGAGTCCTCACTAAAGCAGCGCGTTGGCAAGTCGTCGCCGTCGCCGTGATTCACCAACAACTATTCGGGTCGGTTTCTTAACGGAGCGGCGCTGCGCGCGTGCTCGCGGGGCGAGGAGGGTGCTGCGTGACGGATTGCGCCACGCAGAGGGCGTGCGTGGCGTGGAGGGGTACTCGTATCCTTGGCGGTGGCGCTTTGCCTCGCGCCGCGCCGTTGCCCAAGCCGTCGCCACGGCGCGCCCCTCGCGGCCCGCGGAGGGGGTTGCTGACGGCGCCCCCGCGGGCAGACCCCTTAACCGAGACCTTGAGGTACTCCCGAGAAATCGATCTGCGGCTCTCGACTCCCCGCCGCCGGCGCCTCCGCAGCCACCTTGCGCCATGGACCCCCGTGCGCGCACAGCCTATAAAGGCGACGCCTCCCCGAGGTCCGGCATCAGTTTCTGCTGAGCACTTCTGTTAGACGCCAGCTCTCGACACATCCTCCTCCGTCGCAATGGCTTTCAAGGTATGCGCCGCGGAGCCGCTCTGGGAACAGGTGTTAACGGGTGTTATTTTTGCAACTCGTTGGTACCAGACAATGCGTATTCAGTCGAAAGAATTGCTTTTCTATTGCATGCCTAGAATAAACTAGGCCTAGAATAAATAAGGTAATGTTAGCACGATGTTATTTGATTTGTTCAGTTATTCCATCATTTGTACGCTTAGAGATTGTTATCCCACACGTTTATTTGGTCTATTCATTTCTTTTTAAAATAAAGTACTTTATTTTAGAGACAGTCATTATGGTCCTTCTTACCAATATGCAAATGTCATTTTCAAGTCTGCAAATATGTCAGATTGTTGCTACCATATTTTATAGTCATAGCAGTGCAAAAAATATTATTAATTGTCCTCAAACATATTTTAGCTGGTGATTTCGCATTACGTAATTTCAAATTTTTGAGAAAAAAGGTATTAAGACCTGTTGTATAAACTTTCTAATCCCAAACATTTTCTCTACGATCGTGATCATGGAGAACGATCAATACAAGAGGTTCACGTCGGACAGTTAATAAAAAATAGTAACAACAAACGTTTTCAAGCTATAATCCAAAAACTGCCTTTACTAGAACACTTTAAACTTCGGTGTTTGGAAACATTACTTCGACGTTCAATTGTTTGTTAGAAAGAGTTAGTTAAAGTTGTATAGTTTAATAGAAAAACGAGGAGCCCTGGTGGGACACACCTGCCTTGCTAATAGATGGACTTGGGAATGCTGTGTCAAAGCGAGAGCGAATGCCTGAGTGCCGTTGTGCCTTGCAGTTCGTCGTCCTCGCCGCCCTCCTGGCCGTGGCCAACGCCGGCTACCTGGCCGCGCCCGCCGCCGTGGGCTACGCCGCCCCCGCCTTGAGCTACGCCGCCGCCCCCGTGGCCGTGCACGCCCCCGCCATCGGCGCCTCCCACCAGAGCACCCTGCGCTCCCTGGACGGCAACTCCGCCGTCTCGCACTACTCCAAGGCCGTGGACAGCGCCTTCTCCAGCGTGCGCAAGGTTGACACCCGCATCAGCAACGACGCCGTCGCCCTGGGCTACGCCCCCGCCTACGCCGCGTCCCCCGTCTACCACGCCGCCCCCGTCGCCTCCGTCGTCGCCAAGGCTCCCGTCGCCGCCTACGCCGCCGCCCCCGCTGTCGCCGCCTACCACGCCGCCCCCGCCGTCGCCGCCTACGCCGCCCCCGCCTATGCGGCCCACGCCTACGCCGCCCCCGTCGCCAAGGCCGTCGCCCCCGCTGGTCTCCTCGGCGTCGCCTACTCCGCCGCCCCCGCCGTCACCCACCTCAGCTTCGATGGCTACGGAATCCACTACGGCTACTAAGCTGATGCTCAACGTACAACTTGGAGTGAGTGGTTGAATGAGTGAGAACCCACAATAAGCTATTTATGTGCGATTGGCAGAAGTAAATAAAAAACCTTAAAGCAAACTCTAATTTTTTTGAAATATATCGATCATTGTTTTCGGAAAATCATTTTTACCCTGTCACGATCCTTTGTTCCCGTTTCGATCCTACGTTCTCAACACAGCTCAGAGAAACGGCCTCCGTGCTCTCCATTGTCGTGTAGGCGATGGTGGTCCAGATACCCAGGAGGCTCGGCGCACGGTTGGGTTCTTGCGCCATGCGCCTGCGCCCGCGGCGGCTGGGCGACGGGGGAGGGGGAGAACGCAGGGGCAAGGCCCAGGCCTGAGGTCCGCTTTCGCGACCCGGCAGGCCTGTCCCGTTGCCCCCACGCGCGTGCTTGGGAGAGACACGCGTCGACGCACGACCGACCGGTGCTGCTGCACGAGCCTTGACGCCGACTGCGCTGACTAGCGCGACAAACGAATGTCGGGCATTCGGAGAGAATGATAATGAGTAGTAGAAACAGAATGTACGTCAATTGCTCAAACAAAATCATATACAATGCAATGTTTAAAACTTCTAACATTCAATTACTCCACTGAAACGAAAAGAGTAGATGAGCAAATGTCCCTGGTCCTCAAAATATAACTATAGCATCCTGCAATATCCAAATACTTCTGTACGGGGTATTGTGTTCAGCGTTGCAGATGTCTGAGTAATGAATTAGTTGAACCTCACTATGGACTAATCGCTTACTGTTTCTTGACGTTCAGGATCTCAGCCTGGTTCGGTGTCGAATGATAAGAAAAAATAAGGTTTCTCCCGTGCGACACAGCTTTTTCTTTAGACTCGTAACCTGCATCAAGATTACCGTTTCCTAACACAAAAATCTATCATGAAACGCCCTGAATGTGAATTTATTCCAACCTTATGTATTACTTACATTGCATGTGAATTATTACTGCCAACAAGATATAATTTGTTATGTAATTTTATTATCTACGACGTAGAATCAGAAGCGTTTCTTATTGTCGAATGGCTGTCTTGCAACAGCTATGACAGAGCTCAAGCCTTTCTCCCTAACTATGAAGAAAAATACCATAGTTCTTCATAAGACATTCGAGAGCAGCTCATGTGAAGACTTAATAAATCATTTGTGTTATGTCTGTCCCAACATCTAATGAGAATATTTTTAAAATAAACAGGCATTTACCGTAACAAAAGTTACATCATATTACGTCATAAAGCCCTAACATCGCCCCTGATCACGAATTGCTACTGGATTGCCATTAGTTTGACTCTGAATGAAAATCTAAAATAAAAAAAGGTAAGCATTAGTCTCTTTTCTTCTTTGATGACTTCAATGACTATATACCATTAGTATGTTCTCTTCTCTGAAAGTATAATGGTAGCACATCCTCGGAGAGAGTTCTGCTATTACAACATTCCTAAAATATCGAAGAGCTGCATTCCGTCTGTGAATATAATGTCTGTTAAATTTAAAGAGGTTTATTTTATCAAATCTGAATATACGTCTCTAAAATGTAAACCTAAGATGTATTATTTCAAGGCAATAAAGTGATACCAAATACCTGTCATGCTGACTTACTTTTTTACGTTTTTATATATATATATAAAAATAATTTTAATGTTATTTATAATTGTTTAGAAATTGTTTATAATCAGCTATGTATTTAAGAAACGGCATGGTTCCCACTGCTTACTCACAAAGTTTAGCAGACAATAATCAAGATGTTGTTGATAGTTCTTCAATGTTAACAGTTACAGAAACCTGAGCGGAAATATAAAAAAGTTCCGATTGTATTAAAATTTTCTTTTACTAGCGTTGTGTGCTAGGTGATCCTTCTTGTAAATGGATTATTTACATTTTCATAACTTTCTTCCAGTAAAAATGGTTAATATTATGTTGAATATGTAAAGAAGTAAATGCCTCTGTACACCATAAATTACTACGATTTCTTGGTACTTATGTGATATAAAGAAATGTAATCAGGTCCGCGGTAATTTCAAAATTCCGAAAAGCTTGAACAAATGTTAAGGAACCAATGAGGTATTTACATTACATTAAAAACGACTCCTTGATGAATATAAAAATATCTTATTCTCATCTGAACTGCAAAACAAGTTGTATAAATCTGCTTAGTCATTTTCATCTCATTTTCAAAACTCAAAAATTCGATGACCTCATTCAAATTTGTTTTACAACAATCGTAATAGGTTCTAGATAATTAAACAGACGATGGAAGTCATCGATATCTGTTTTTACAAGAATACACGTTATCATACTGTTTGCTCTTTGCAGACCTCGTCGTGTTATATCTCCCTCTTTACGTTTCCCAAATGTTATTTTTTCATATAATGTAATTCTACCCTCAATGAATCATTCTCCCTCATATAATGTAATAACACCCTCAAAACTCCAATTACTTATAGACTTTTGAATCGTGCATTAGTAGAATCATAGCATCGTCCACGGTGTCTGTGAAGTAACGTAATATTACCTATACTAATAAAAGTGAATTCGACAAGTAACCGGCAAACGATACCACAAAAAGTAGTGTATGAAGAGATACGAAATTAGAGGCACTTCTTCGGAATTATCGCAGTGTATTTGCAAAGTTTGGTAAAGATTAGCATAACTCAAACGCGGAAAATAAATAATTTAAATAATTTGTTGGTAGATCATAATTTTTCGCCTATCGCTAATAACAGATTGGTTCCTAATATACTCCGCCAGAGGCCAGTAGCGGAGCAGCAGAACTGTTACTTGATAGATTTGCTAGAGGCCAGTAGCCGTGCGTAGGACCAATTTTTTTTAAATCTAATAGCAATGTACTATAAAATAAAATGAAAGAAAATTATAGTATTTTATTAAAATTTGAACCATTACATTAAAAATTATTATCTTAAATTCCGCGTTTTACATTATATTTACCTTTTTCCAGTTTCTCATAGATTGGATATGAAGAAAGCCCGGGTAATACCGGGTATTTTGCTAATGTCTGTGGCACACGGTGATATATTGTGCAAAATGTTTTAATAGAACTGCTCATAAAACGGAAAATGTATAAAATCTAGCACCTACACTTCAAAATTCGAAATTAAAAATTGAAATTAAAATATGTTTTATTTCAATCAAATAATTTTACTCAAGAACCAATCTGCATCAATGCCGATGACAGCTACGCAATTGGTGCTATCAGAGCCCGCTTTCTTGAGCCCTCATCTCGCTGAGAAGAGAGAACGGTCCGATTATTTCGACGGTAGGACTATTATAGCAAACGTAACTCGTTTTTGACTTAAAATAGTATTTATTACAAAGAAGCGATCATGTATGGTTATATGATTTTGTCTACAATAACTGAAATTCGTACTATCATGTACATCTTTGAGCACTGTCACTGTTTACTAGCACCGTTGGATAATTGAAACTTATCTTTGCGCATTTCCCAATAAAGGTTTGAATAATTTTCATTTTAGAACACAGTATTCCCCTCAGGTGGTTAGCCAAACAATTTAACGAAACATTTGACAAAATCTGCCGTGCACAACGCATTTGTTTCACAAAGCGTTTTATGTGCGTTTCATAAAATTTGTTTTATAAAAAAAATGACATGTGAAACAGACATAACAAAATGCTTACCAAAACATGCGGTACTGTTGAACAGTGAAGTATAGTTTTATTTTCAAATTATTTGCTTAATTAGCAATAAATTTTGTGACTTTCATCATTTCAACTTTAATTCATTCTCATTCATTTGTTAAAATCTTGCATCATTCTGACGCACCCTTCTATTTTCGGGATAATTGTGTGATACAACTCTACTAAAACAGCAAACTCTTTCGTATAGTACGCTGAATCGTCTTTATTCATTTATTTATAATAACAGTATACGATGAAAATATTAGAATTTATCTTATTATTGTATAAGAAAAACCGCAGTCACACAAGGAAAATGCAACGTACAAAACTTAGCAACACATGTTGCCATATTGCGTAACTCTGAAACCATGTTTTCGGGGCTCTGAAACACACATTTTCGCGTCTCTGAGACCACGAGTTGTATATATTGTGCAGAAATTACTAAATGAAATATCTTTGACTTCCCTTCTATACTATATACATATACCTATATTATATTATATTATATTCCAATCCTATTTCATTCTTTTATTACTTTTTCAGTGTACTCCGTTCTAGAAAACGGATGGCCATAAACGAGCAAAATCTTTTAAGTCTCTGAAAACGTTAAATTGACTGATTGATTATTGTCTGTCAGGCCACGTCAGCTGCTGTGGTTATTAGACCCATCAGTATAATGAATGTGTGTTATTCTGGGCGATGGCTGTGATTCCGTCTCCGCGCGAGAACTGACATTCAGCGCTTGGTCGCAGGGGTCGAAGTCAGCTGCAGGGGATTATGCTCTCCAGGTATCTCTCCTATTCGGACACCGACAGCCGGGGCAAGCTCCAAGCTTTTGACTGATCTCCCGACGTGTGTGTTAGTAAAGCGCATATAAGCTTAAGTGTGTGTGACGGAAGCAAATAGAGCAAGGATGATGAAGGCAAGATCGCGCGCGGTCTGTGTCCCGTTTCTTAGGGTGCTATTGTGATATTGGCCTGTTATTGATTCGTGAAAAAGAACCGATCAGAGCAGCCGGACGCTAGAATTCTCCTTCGAGCAGCGGCTGAATTCGACCTAGCTATCTATCGAGCTAGTGTCGAAAACCCTCCACCGTCGGCACTAGAACCCTAAGACTTCCCGGTCAGAGTCGCTGCAGAGACACCAGAAATGCTGGTTGTGAGCTAATCTCAGCCTGCGAGTACGATACTGGGTGTAATTGAATTACTCACGTCTAAGTTTTTCTGTTTGTTAATACACGCCCAGAAACGCTCAGAAAGTAATATTTACTTTCACAGAGTACTGAGCCAATAATGAAGTTCAAGGGCTGCCTGTTCCTTGCTTTGGTTCCAGAACAAAGCTATTTTCGCTTTCACTTTTAAAACAAAGATTTACAAGGTGCGGAATGTCCGCAAGTGTCATCTCGTTTGTAGTGTTGTTAGCATACGGATGCAATGCAATAGTATGTTAAATATCTGTGGGATCGTGGCTTCCGTAGGGATCGAGTTCATAGGTCAATTGTTTTCCTGGTCGTACCTCTTCGTACTTTTCCTAAGAAATTCCAAATGAAATTCCACCTGTGCAGGCTGTAACGAGTTACGGACCGCAAGCGTTCATTTTTTCTAGCCTATCCCCACTCTTTAATGTCGAGCTTCATCGCCCATCTTCAAATGGTCTATTCCAATGATCAAGGAAAGTCTTTGAACTGGGATGCAGGTGAAAAATTTTGAGATTTCCGAAATACGTTCTTTATCTTCTTCTTCTTCACTTCATGGATTAGGCTACTGCCTGTTCCGTCCTCACAGTTTCTCTCCATCGTTTTCGTGGCCTTCCCACGTCTCTTCTTCCTCTCGGCGCGTATAACAAAGCTGCTTTAGGAAGTCTGCTATCACTCATCCTTTCCACATGTTCTACCCATCTTTGTCTATATTCTTGCATTCTAGTATTAATTGATGTCACTTGTAACTCTTTTCTTATTTCTTCATTTCTTATTCGGTCTTCTCTTGTGCATTCTTTTATTCTTCGCAGAAATTTCATTTCGCTACTTTGTATTGTTGTCAGTGTTTTTTGTGTTAATACCCAGCTTTCGCAGCCGTAGAGTAATGTAGGAACTGCCATGGTATTGTAAAATTTAATTCTTGTTTCCGGTCTTGTCTTATTTTTTAAAGTGTTGTGTATCGTTCCACACATTTTTTGATATTTCGTTAATTTATTGTTAATATCTTTATCTTTTTCATAACTTATTTTACACCCTAAATAATTAAAGGAGAGAACTTGCTCTATAATTTTGTTTTCAATGGCAATTTTTGACCTTACTGTGTCCTTCCCCCTGAATGCCATCACTTTTGTTTTTTCTTTTGATATATTAATGTCATAGCTTCTTTATAGTGCACTAAATGAAAAGATGAAAAGAGTGCACGAAGAAGAGGTGCACGATTATTGTGTACGAGTATGTACGACCCCTACATCTTCCTTAATAGAAGATAATTCTTGATATTGTTGGCGCGATTAAACATTATTTAACATTATTAATGACAATAATCATAATTATATAATTATAAAAGTAAAATTAAATTTTATGTTAAAAGAAAAAAACAATTTTAAACTCATAGACAAAACAGACATAAGCTCATAGCACGTACTCGTAGTTCAAGTTTTTCATGAAGTATAATGAATTGCTGAACTGAAAATTGAGTTCATATTTTATTTATTAATATTGTCTACAATTTCTGTGAAAATTAGCGTCTCATTTCAAATTTCGAAGTGAATCAATCAAAAGTCAATATTTATTCTTCCTCACTCTGTCCTCTCGATATTCGCCACCTAGTAAAGACGTACCTGCCCGGACATCTCGAACGTCATTTGACGGGGACTTATTGTGGAACGACCCGTACGAGGGGCATGTTGGGTTTGGAGGCAGGTGCAATACTGGCCGCTTTCTCAAGTGGGCGCAAGGAACCAGTTCTGAATTGCGGCCTTTCGGGGGCGTGGTCCTGCCGAGCCCACCCTCGCCTCCTGGACCACGAGTATAAAAGCGCGCGGGACTCACACGCCGATACACTGTCCTCTCGTCATCAGCCATGGCCTTCAAGGTACCTATCTGCTCGCCAGTGCCATCAGTGTTAGCCACGTTTAACATTGTTTCAGGAAATTTTTGTTTTAAGGTCTATAAAAGTTACTGATTTAGAACCAAATAGAAACGATTGATTTTTCTGTGTAAACAATTTTATATTCTGGCAAGTTCTAAATCTGTGTTATGTGTCTTATGTTGTGGAATAGGCGGAAATTATTTCATACTTCTCGTTATTTAAAGTGTGTTCGACAGCCAGAAAAATTTATTTTATAGGTTTTAGAAACAAATGGATACTTTTCAATAGTCGTGAATAGTGAGAAACTCACATAAGGCAGTCGTGTTATTCTTCTTTACTTAATAATTTGGTCCAGAAGAACTTCCACAAAATATTGAATATTTCTTTGATTTTTCCATCGGCTTGTGATTTTACAGGAACTCTGAGGGCAATGTGCTGTTCTTTTTCAGATCGCAAAATATCTCGGCAGTGTAGCAGCAATTTCAAATATCGTAGACATGGAGACGAAAAGAAATAGAGAATTTTTGTGTTCTATGCGTGTTATATTCACATTATGTGGGAACCATGTTGAAAATTTATATTTTCGCATTTTCATCATTCACCCTAAAGTAGCTTAGTCGGCTCTGGAAGGTATTACATAATTTGACGTGATATTTAAGAATTCGAAAATAGTGAACTGAAATATTATTTTACAGTTTGTCGTCCTCGCCGCCCTCCTGGCCGTGGCCAACGCCGGCTACCTCGGCGGATACGCCGGTTATGCGGCGCCCGCTGCCGTCGGCTACGCCGCCCCCGCCTACGGCCACGCCCTCGCCACCCCCGCCATCACCGCCCAGGCCTCCAACATCCTGAGGACCCCCGGCAACCTGGGCCAGGTGTCCACCTACTCCAAGGCCATCGACACCCCCTACTCCAGCGTGCGCAAGTCTGACGTGCGCGTGAGCAACGACGCTCTGGCCTACGGTGCCGTCGCCGCCCCCGCCTACGGCTACGCTGCCCACGGCTACGCCGCCCCCGCCTACGGCTACGCCGCCCACGGCTACGCCGCCCCCGCCCTCGCCGCCCCCGCTCTGGGCTACGCCCGCGCCGCCTACGCCGCCCCCGCCTACGGTTATGGTGGCTACGCAGCCCCCGTTGCTCACGTTAGCTTCAATGGTCTGGGTGCTGCTTATGCTTTCTAAGCTTGTTATGTTTGTGCCATGTTTTGTGTTCATACATATCAATAAATTTATTTATTAAAACCTATTGCATATTGTTTACTTATTTTCATTTACCATTTTTGCATATTTAATCTACTGTTAAACCACAGGATATCCTTTTCAGAAGTACTTTTTTTCCAAATAATCCGAGCCTTACCTATAAAATTACATGATATCAAGATATGCTGTAATCTTGTGTTCATTGCCTCGTTCGATACATTGTAATACGTTTGATACATTGTACAAGAAATATTTCAGGAAACGTTTTTCATTGTATGCATATGTACACAATAGCCTCTTCTTTCGGAGTTAAAGAAATAACTCATTCTCACATGTTCACATTCAACGTGTGAATTGCAAGAGTTGTTGATTTCCAGGAAGTTTTCATTAAGAATTTTAATATGATGATTCACATCATTAATAATTCTTACATAAGAATTATTACCATTACTTCTTTAAGTTTTAATTTAAACCCGCGTACCTGTGCAATAACTCTTGCGTGTTAAATCCCATCCCCTTCCCTATCCTTTCATATCCATATTAAGGGGGAAAGTTGTTAATGAAAGGTCTTTCTTTAAAATATGTATAAAGGTAACAACCAATGTACTTACAGAATATCAAATAAAAAAATAGTCTACAATCGATATCTGAAACAAATTTTCGATAAAGGCTTTTTCACTATTTTAGATAGATGTTTTTGAAACAATTCACAACCATTTTTTAAAAAAATCTGGAGTAATTATACCATCTTCCTTGATAGTTTGCTTTTAGCATTCCTTAATAGTCACAAAATATTAGCAAAAGATTTGCACTGCAGGCGCGTTTTTTGAATTGGTTGAATTGAACGTTTTAGTTAACAGCTGAGGTGTAAGTAGCGTTGAAATTGCAATATTACGTAATGCGAGAAAGTATGTGATGTAGTACCACTAGTTTTTTTTCAAAACCTTCATAATTCTCAAGTTAAAGTTAAAGTTGTCAAGTCTACGTGAAATACTCTTTTTGAGACCTTTCATTTATAAAGATTAGTTGCGTATGAAAGCCGCAAACTCATCTTTACTTCTGAAATAATATAGGAGAGGGTTTGAAAAAGAATTAATATAGAATATTTGGGAACATGATAACAATTTTACTATCTACTTTGACTACTGTCACACTTATGGCATTATGTTTTGTGTTGTAATGGCGTATTTTATTGCATTAATGTGGTTATATGATCATAAGTGTGGTAAAATAATGGCTTATTATTGCATGTCAAGACGTAACGTTAAGAATATTTGTTATAACAAATAACAATAGTTAGTGTTATGTCATTTGTTATTACAAATGTTAAACAAACAAATGTTATTTGTTATAACAAATAACAATAGAATAACAATAATTGTTCCAAGAATGTATTTTAAACATGAGGGTCGTACCTAGAGATAGGGGCACCGGGATAATGTTATTTTGCATTCTCTTTATTGATTTTGTGGAGTTCGAGCTGAGCTCTTGCCGGGGTAACACCTCAGAGCGCTCCGCACGATAAGGCTTCGCAGCTAGTGAAAGTGGCGTTCTTGAGATAACGTGCAGCAAGGCCAAACGGCGTGGAATACGCAGTTGTTTTGACATTGTTAACAATCGTCAGCTTTTCACTGGAGAAAGCGGTTATTTTTACGTAGGTTACGCCAAATGAAGGTGATCCATAGTGCGGCGGCGATGGTGTGACGGTTAGCGTACCGGACTGTTATACCCAAGCTCGCGGGTTCAAACCCGATCGAAGCCGTGGATTTTTAGGGCGACAAAATCCTTCGTACGTCTTCCTTCGGAGGGGAAGTAAAGCCGGCTGTCCCATGTTAGTAGATTTACTTGCATGTAAAAGATCCTCAAGCCTAAATGACGCCTCTGAGCTAAATTCAAATCGCCTGTTTCTCGCCCAAGAAATACCTCCTTTCTCTGCTAGTTGGTGAAAGGAGCGTAGCGAAATTTGCGTGGTCAGACGGAAGTGTGGGCCTGATGGCCCGAGTCTCGCCACGTAAAACAAGGCAAATTCAATTCAATTCAATTCAATCCATCGACGGGACTTGTACAATAGTTATTTCTCCAGAAGTGCAGTGCATCGAGTGCCTCAAGATCTAACCCTCAGTGAATCAATGGATACAAGTGGTTAGGTAACACTGAATCCGACCACCGCCAATGCAGCAAGGCAACACCTCCAGGGCACCTGTTCCCTGCACGGCGAGCAGGCGCCGTCGTCGTCTTCAGGCAACTCTTCGCGGAAAAGGTCAGACTGATTTTGTTGACTCTCACGAACTTAAAAAGTAAAGTTCCGAAAAAAAACAATTCCAATAAATTATTAGATCCCAGTCAATATAACTGTGAAATTGGAAACCGATTCGGTGAATTGCGCGATAGTGTAACTTCACCAGAAGTCAACCGATTTCAGTACCTTAATGAAAATCCAAGCAAACAAACAGAATTACTACTTTTACTGATTTTTTCTGCTTGTGTATATAGTAACTTCATTTCACGATTTTTCCTCTGTTCCTGAATTCTAATTCGATGCGTGCAATTAATATAACGATAATCAACAGTTCGCTCCCAGACACCGTAGTGGGAACACCTCCGTTTCTGCCTCCTCTTGTCGTGTTCACGAGTGCAGTGTTATCAGTTGTGTATTAGTGTTTTTGTCACACCAAATAGGAATCAATACTAATCAAATCTAACATCTATTTAAAGTCAGCCTAACGCGGCTGACAATTAATCATAATGTTCTCCAATGTAAACAACAACTTAACCAAACTTCTGACGGGCCCAGCTCCTGAAAATCAAGCAAAGAAGACTGACGCCAACGCTACTGTGAGTGATGTATTTCCTACCAAAGACCAAGGAGTTATCACAAAAGCCCACGAAGGTATTTCAATAAAATAATATATTACTAAACTCGCTACAATAATGAACCCCAATGACATTAGATTCGTGTCGCGCATATCTAATAACAGAGTTTGTGTATTTCTAAACACTAAGAAAACAGCAGAGTACCTGACTAGCAACTACCCTAAGTTAACCATCAAGGATCATAATCTGAATGTGAGACCTTTAATTAATAAGCTTAAGAGGGTAATAATTTATAATGTTTGCCCTGTGATACCACATTATGTTATCCAACAAGAATTTGCAAAACATAATATCCATTTATCTCATATATCTCATTTATTAGAGCTGGTATTCCTGAACCAGGATTTACACATATTATGAGTTTCAGGAGACAGGTGTTTATAACACCTGAAGATGTTAGCAATCTTCCAGAATCAACCACTATATTGTATGATGGTGCCCAATATAGAATTTTCTTTTCTACAGATGATTTGACATGCTTCTTATGTAAACAGTCTGGTCATCTAGCTAACCAGTGTAATAACAAATCTATCCAACATTCTGCAACAGAATATGACTTAGCAAATGAAAAATCTCAAAATGAATTTACTAATAATTCCATTGAATTTACTGAACCACAAAGCCAAAAGGAAAATCTTGCAATAAATGAGAGTAATTTCCCCTCTATTCCTAAAAGAACCCTCTCATCAGAATCTTCATCCCAGATCGGTTCTAAAAGTAATAAGATAGATAAGACCAATTTGGATAGTAGTAAGCAAACTAAAAAGAAAATTGGTCATGAATCAAATTATATTAGTACTCATGTTAAGAACACCCCCAAGTCACTAGATGAACTTCTTGATCCATTAAAGGCAAAGTATGAAACCAATCCAACTGATTACCCCCTCACATATAGCCAATTGAAAAATTTCATTGACAAAGCTTCAGGACCCCCAAACCCAACAATAATAGCCAGATATTCCATCTATTATCCAAATAATGTCTGAATCTTATCCATTACTTTCAGAAAGATCAATAAAATATAAATTTACAAGTATTATCAATAAGTTGAAGAGTGCACAAGAACAAATGGATGATTCGGATGCAGATACATCTGAATAATAACTAGAAATGAATATCTTACAATGGAATTGTAATGGATTCTATGCCCGTCTACCATCCCTGAAACTATTAGTTAAATATATTCTACCTCAGATACTATGTTTACAGGAAACAAACTTTAAAGACACCCATTTTGGTAAACTACCCTGATATACAACATCTTTTTGTAATAGAAATAATGCTCAAATTGCTTTTGGTGGACTAGCTATCCTTGTTAAAAATGATATTTATGTGCATGATATTCCTCTCCAAACTTCTCTTGAAGCCGTAGCTGTAAAGGTTAAAATCATTTCCCATATCAATGTGTGTAATATTTATATCCCCAATAGGTAGGACTTTGATGTCTATCAACTTGACAATATTCTCTTTCAGTTGCCCAAACCCTTTATAATTGTAGGAGATTTCAATAGTCACAATAAATTATGGGGATCTACTATTACAGACAAAAGAGGTAAAATCATTGAAGATTGGTTAGATAATCATAATGATCTTACCATATTAAATACAGGTCTGGCCACCAACTTTGACTGTAGTAATGGAAATGAAAGTAACACTGATCTTAGTTTTGCCTCAAATGACATTGCAGCTAGAATTACATGGTCTACCAACAACTACCTATATGATAGTGACCACTATCCCATTAACATGACCCTTCCAGACTTAGATCTATTCTCCAATCTGAGATGAGAGCCTAAGTGGATCCTAGAACAAACTAAATGGGAACAATCCCAACAGTTTATCAACTCCAATATTGCAACTTTTAATCAACCAATCAACCTAGATTCTGAAGTTAAACAGTTTAGTGCATGACTTTATTTCACTAATTCTAGAAGCAGCAAAAACGTCGATTCCCCATACCTCAGGAATAATTAAAAAACACCAAGTTCCATGGTGGAACAAACAATGTACTACAGCAATTAAAAATAAAAAAAGAGCATATAGAAAATATAAGAAAAACAAAACCATGGTAAATAGTATTGCTTACAGGAAAGAGAGAACCAGCCCATGTAATAGCTTACTTGTAGAAGCAAGACAACTACCATTGGAATTAAGAAGAAACGTTGAGTGCATAACCTATGCCTATTCCACATTTAGCATTCCCCCCAACCCCTCAAATGCAGTTATATTGAACAACCTTCAGCCTAGCCTATATGATTCCAGATCACAGCTCTCATTACCGCTTAGAGACTCCCTAAGAATCTAGAAAAATTCAATATCACCAAACCACCTTGTATCCCCAGACGTAATCATCCCATCCCACCCTGGCAGAACTTTAATATCACAACTACTACCGACCTCGCAAAAAAACCAATAAATTTCACTGAACCTATTGACAGGACACAAGAAAGAATATCGACACTACTCCAAGATTATAACAACTTCTACCAAGTCTACACAGACGGGTCTGAACGTGTCGGAATTCCATGCTTTGCTATATTCCAACCACCAATTAATAAAACTGACTCTCACCGTCTCCCAGATTACTTCTCCTTTGCTACATACGAAACGTGGGCAGTTCTTCAAGCTATTATAATTAGCACTAAAACACCAAAAGATACCCCCATTGCATTTCTTTCAGACTCGCTATCAACTTTGAAAGCCATCGAGAACAGATTCAATTCCAATCCAATTATTCAAAAAATCCAAGAAATACTAGAAAAGCAAGCTATAAATGGGACCCGAATAGAATTAATATGGATCCCTTCGCACAATAAAATCTTTGGCAATGAGAAAGCTGATGCAGTCGCTAAACCTGCCACATCAATTACCTGCGCCGACAACCAAATTCAAGGCACCTTCCAAGACTTCAAAAAGTTTGCAAAAGACTCCTGCCTCAGCTATTGGGACTCTATCTGGAAACTGGATGTCTCCAAACTCCACTTAGTGAGAAAATCAATTCTTGAACCAACTCTCCCCGGTAAATATTTTAAGAGAAGAGAACATGTAATCACTAGACTAAGGATAGGCCATTTCAATCTCAATTTCTGCCACCTATTTATGAGATCAGATCCAGAACCCTGTCCAAAGTGTGGTGCAGCAGTCTCCACCTCCCACCTTATTCTTGAATGCCCTGGTACAAATGATATAAGAAAACTTCTACAAATTGAAGGAACCCTACAACCACTACTCAGTTCCACTGACGGGTGTGCCAAAATAATAAAATTGTTAACGACTACAAAAATGTATAACCTTATATAGCTGATTAATGTAAATATAGTAGATTAATGTAATATATGTAGATTAAACATACATATTGTGTAAAATGTGATTAAATGTAACAATTCTGTTCATGTAATAATTGCAACCTTTATGTTTATACATAAAATTGTACAATGACAGGGGTCGCTGATGACCTAGATGTTATAAAGGGACCATAAATACATAAATTTAAAAAAAGATAATCAACGATGTTTCCTATAATTAATGTGTAGTATATTCAATTCCTTCGACGAAAAAACTTTATTTTCATCAAAGGTAATAAAACGATGAATGACGTACACGTTTGTATGTATCGGAATACCTTATAATGAAACTCGACCTAACGACCTCGTTTGAGAATTTTCCAGAATCCTTTTGTAAAAAGATGCTTGACATGAGTATATCCTAATGAATTGTAATGTAGTAAATAACTATAGTGCATCTATTTGGGAAAGATATTTAACGAGGAGCGACTTAGGTATGAGGCCATATGTCGACTTCAGTATCAATTCTTTTATAATTATATATACTCGTATTTGTAATTACACTATAATATTGTCTTTGACCATACTTCATGATAACTTCGTTAGATTGAGCGAATTATTCTTAAACTTTTCAAAGTATGAATCATTGAATTGCAATTTATTCAGAGGCCATGACAATTGTTCAGTGATTTGTATGCAAAGGCCTTCTTATATCGTAGTTATAAAAATGAATGGGTGGTGTTTATCTTTTGTTTCTTTAAATGATTATCGTGATCGCTCAGAGACATTAAATGAAAAATTTCATCTCTTCTTTGCGAGTTTCATGCCATTTTCGATTCATGGCAAGGTGAAAACAGATTCACGAATAACGTCAATTTGATCAACGGAATTCGATATAAGTATTGAATATATATTTTATTTATTTTGATGAGTAATTAACCATATGAGATTAAGCAATAGAATGTTCGTTTCGCTGACCACCCTCTGAAATTCTAATACTTCTTATTATTTAAAGCACCTTCCATTAAGTACAAATAGTATTTTACTCAAGTATCTCCCAGCCAAGCGATGCTTTCTTGAACTAAGCTTTACAATTAATTTGAAAATTCTGTTGATTAATGCAATTTATTAAAAGTATAACTATGACTTCTGATACAATGTGTTATTATATTGTGGACTGTGAATGTACGCAGTTGTCAATAAAAGAACTTTTCTAAGTTTGTGGACGTTGAAGTTTCTAGTGCTACTTACAGTAACGTAGATTAAGACTGAATTCTTCAAAATATAATACACTTAATAATAAAAATAGTGCATGATTTATGTAGATTAAGTTTCTTAAGAATGCGAGCAAAAATTTTCATAAATTGTCCGCTCTTGATCCAACCACGAGGTATTGAACTCCTCATATTTATTGTTAAACCTTTATTATTGTAGAAATTGTTTCTTATATTGAAGGATTTAGTTAACTTTGGAAATTTATGACAAAAAAGAAGGAAAGGATGAAAGTAATGGTAGAAATTATGGTTAGGTACTTTCGACGAATGAATTATAACATAATTACTTAAATCGAAAATTGATTATTTATTTACATGTTGATGAATGATCAAACTGTTAATTCAATAAATAATGGTAGGTGGGATGGGATGTGTTCTGAAGATTGTTTACCAGCCGTAGGCAGCGCCCAGACCGGTGTAGGACACGTGAGCGACGGCGGGGGCGGCGGAGTAGGCGACGCCCAGGAGACCGGCGCGGGCGACGGGCGCGGCGTAGGCACCACCGTAGGCGGCGCGGGCGTAGCCCAGAGCGGGGGCGGCGTAGCCGTGGGCGGCGTAGCCGTAGGCGGGGGCGGCGACGGCACCGTAGGCCAGAGCGTCGTTGCTCACGCGCACGTCAGACTTGCGCACGCTGGAGTAGGGGGTGTCGATGGCCTTGGAGTAGGTGGACACCTGGCCCAGGTTGCCGGGGGTCCTCAGGATGTTGGAGGCCTGGGCGGTGATGGCGGGGGTGGCGAGGGCGTGGCCGTAGGCGGGGGCGGCGTAGCCAACGGCGGCGGGCGCCGCATAACCGGCGTATCCGCCGAGGTAGCCGGCGTTGGCCACGGCCACGAGGGCGGCGAGGACGAAGAACTGAAACAATTTTGTAAATGTTTAAATACATTTTGTATCTGTAGTATTTCGAGACAATGTGTATTTTTATTAAATATGCACTTATCTAAAGATGTATTTATTGCAACAAATAATTGATTCCTATGGCTGTGTACATTTTTCACTTTTGTAACCTGATGTTCCCCTACCAGTGAACGTGCAGTGAAACGCATTAATGATGTTTTTTCATTAGAACATCGCGAATTATAATAAAGATAATAATGTCCATCCTTAATATGATCACAATAATCTTATTTTCAATTTTAGTTATGGTTATTTTTGGTAGGTATGATATTAGTTTGTATCATTTGTAGATATTGGGTTGACATAAAGACAATTGCAAAGGGCATGAATGTCTCGATTATTGCCGAACGTTTTGAGTTTAATCATCTTCTGTGTTCATGAGATCCTTCAGAGAAAATTTTTTCGTTAAACATATTTTTTTAACTTCTTTAGCCTCACCACTTGGCTTAAATAACCAAATAGTACATCCTTAGAGCGCAATGTAGTCACTGCTATTTCGATGCAAATAGAAATATTCTAGCATACTACCATAATATTTTAATTATTATTTTCTAACAGATACGTAGAGAATAAGATTTGTCTAACATCAATTTGCAATTTTCATGTGATGAAATCAATCTAATATTTGGGTGAAATGTGAATAAGTTATTTGTTATATCGATTAGAATTCCCGAATATTCTTGTGCAGATTGAATACCATGTGCAACTCTTTCGGTAATTCCCCATTTTAAATTACGAATTAAGTAATACCTAGAAAAACTTCATTCCTACACAAAAATGAAGGCATTCCTTAGATAATCATGCACAAAATTTCATTGTTGATGCAAAAAGAATTCTGAGTTAAAATTACAAGATGTTGATGTAAGAATTGGTAGAATTGTGGCATCTTCCTACATTACATTCTATTGTTCTCCCAAAGGTAAAATTATATTTCAAGCAGCTCACCTATGATCTTTTTCAACAGGTCACGAAGTAATACTGTAAGATTTTAAAAATATATTCTCCAAGTTAAAGTAATCGTCTGTTTTGATTTTTTTTAGGGAATGAAATGGAAACTATACGAATTTTTGGGTGGAAGTGCAAACTAAAATTCTAATTGTGAAGTCTAGAAAAATTTATAAATTGCTTTATAAAAAATTCAAAGCAACTCTTCATTAAACAAATAGGAATGGTTTGAGCCGTACTTGCATCGCAAACTCATTAGATTTCGTAGCGGAAAAGTTGAGAAAATTTGTGTTAATTTCTAGTTGTGGTGAATATTTTGCATCTCTGGGAGCATGTCACAAGGCAACCACCTCAGTGACCGTGTCTCCATTGCAAATACCAGAACATTCTCAAAATTATAATATTTCGGGCAGTAGTTGCGTCACAAAATCTTTGGCTTAGCGCTCATTAAATTATGCTGCACAAATTCCGATGTTGAGATTCGTGCCCCGGTAAACGAATCCAGAGGAACTTGCCACATGACAAACCCCGCCGAGTTCGCACCTCCATTGACGAGTCCGAGTGCTTACCTTGGCGGCCATGGCGAGGGAGAGAGTGCTGTGCTGCTGTGTGGCAGGTCCTGTGGCCGGCGCCCTTTTATACGCGGCGCTCGGGGGAGCGGTGGCGGTGGCGGCGGAGGCGGCGGCAGCGTCTGGGCTGGAGGGGCGCGCCGCCACCGCCGCCACCGCCACCGCCGCCGCCGCCGCCCCCGGCCGCGATCGTATCCCGAACGTGCCCGGCCGGCCCCGCCTCACACCTCCCGCGGCCGCCGCTTCGAGCACTGGGCGCCACCAGTGGGCGTCTGTCGGTCTGCACGCGACACGTCGACCGCGGAGAGTGTGCACCTGTTTGTGGATCCCGAGGCGCGAGTGATGTTAACTGAGGTGTTGGAGCTCGAAATGAAAGTTGCAAAGTGAACTTCCCGAAGTGAACAATTTTATGTTATTATCCCCAGAAATACGAAGGGGGGTTCATGGAGCCCACCTCCTTGATATTTCTTTCAGTTAAATAGATTCGTGTTTTCTACATAGTTGAGAATTGATGGAAATGTTGAGGTAGCTTTACTCTTCGTTTTCCACTCCAATGTCAGAAGATATGTGAATCGCTTTTTTTTATATCTGCGTTCTTCTAGTGCGGGTTCGATAAACCATTCGTACACGACATAGTTTTTCAATAGTGCTTTTAGTGGTTGTATTATTTTTCAACTTTTATTTATATTGGAAAAATTTGTTTACGTTGGCAATGTTGTCAATATTTATTCTTTTTCGTATCTATGAACAGAACTGGCGGTAAGAATGCGACTATCTTTCAGTTCTTTATTCACTGTCAGAAAGGTGAATGGGAAATATAAGGATGCTTGTGAAAAAGAATATGTTTCAGATTGAGATTAAAAGTGGATACCTTGAAGCAATTTATGTGTTTTCAGTAAATATATTATTTCTTGATATGTACATATAAATTTTTTTGTATGAATAATACAAGTGAGCTCAACAAGACATCCATTAGGAATACTGTTACTATAGTGGGATTAAATTTTGAGTGTTATGATATTCTAATTTGCATATCCATTCGTCTAATGGGTATTGTCTAGGACTTACACGGAAGTGTCGCCAGTGTCATAATATAATCGTTTAGGAAATATCGCGGTGGTTAACTATTTAACTAGGCAGAAATTAACGTTGTATCTCAGTGGAACTCAACCGTTAATACGCAAGTGGAGTCTATTGCAATGCATGCGGAAGTAATTGCAGTTTCCGCAAGGTGGGACAGTTTTTCGTTTTGGGTATTTGGATATGAAACTCGTCTGAAAGAATTAACGATCCCTCTGGGAAACACATTTTCCGCCCTACTTAATGGTATCTAAATTAGTGGTTACTGATCTGCCAGAAGTAAGTTGATTTGCACGTCTTCACAGTTTCTCTGAGATGTGTTTTGTGACAAGAAAATTTGAAATATGTATGTAATATATAAAAGCTCCAATACTTGGGAAGGACTTTTTCAAAACAAATGCAATCATGTGTCTTCTTTGTATTTTTATTGAAAGGAAAAACTTAATCTTTCGAATTCGATAATGAAAACGTCGCTTAAAAGGAAAGTGACATTGCATTTAAATATTACAATCACGCGACTTAAACAATATGTGACCAAACTTTGTAGCATCTAATTTTTAAGTATTTTATACTTACGAAACTCTGAAGATGTAGGTAAATAACTTGGATGGCGATACATGGTCATGTTCTTTCAGGTGTCGCCTATGCACCTCAAGTGTTGTTACACATATGCACTCTCAAGTGTTGTTACACATATTGTTGTGGAAACCCCAAAAATGTTGACATTTATAATTTTGATTTACGAAACTTGGAAGATACATACAATTTGGACGAGAGTTTACTTTTTTATCTTTAGGGTGATAGGAATGCACCTTCCACGCAAATGATGAAAAGCAGAAAAAATCTCAAATCAATGCATGATTTATCTAACCTTTGATGGCAAAAAAGGTAATTCGGAAACATACACACAACTTCCTACGCATATAAGGAAGAAAACAAATTATTACAATCCTTTTTAATTAAAAAATATTATTGATGATCGGACTATGTGTAATTCTTGATACCCCTTGCGACTAACAAAGGTTTTAATTCAGACTTCTATTCATTTTCAACTGATGTTACTGCGTATACCAATTTTGCCACATCCATTATAACATTTTATTGTTTCTAAATATACCAAGCATTTTTAACTACCTATTAGTTTATTTCATTTAAAATGGTTTGTTGCCACATCGCTCACAATTGAAACTGCATGTTAATTAGAATTTAACTTTGAAATATATTTACGGAAAACTCGTTTAATTGTAAGCAACTTTGTCGAACTCATTAATTGGGGATTTTGTATCGATTATTGATGTTCCTCAACTTTCAAACATTGGAGCGAGCGAGCACAGTGAGAGACATTTTCCCCAGCAAATTGATAAAACTATGAGGGGCAGTTCAGGAACTCTCACTCCTAAATATCTAAAGTTAAAAAGGTTTTGCCTTCATAATGCTTGGGTTCAAAGTCTATTCCTATACGGCAAGACTGACTTAATTGGTAGTTTGGTCTCCTGTCTGAAGATGACATGATAAAATGCATTGTTCTTTAAATGAGAAAAGAATGAAACTTTATCATACAAAAGGATTAGACACAGAAGTAGAGTGAGAGACAGAAATACAATGAACGCAGAGAGAAAGAGAGAGCGAGAGAGAGGGAGAGAGCGAGTGAGAGCGAGTGAGAGGGAGAGAGCGAGAGAGAGAGAGCGAGAGAGAGGGAGAGAGCGGGAGAGAGCGAGAGAGCGAGAGAGAGGGAGAGAGCGAAAGAGAGGGAGAGAGCGAAAGAGAGGGAGAGAGCGAAAGAGAGGGAGAGAGAGAGAGAGAGAGAGAGAGAGACAGAGAGAGACAGAAATACAATGAAAAAATAATATATTCAAATTTAACCAATCATGTTTCAGGAATTTATTTTTCTCTATCCACATGCAGAGTTGTTG
The DNA here is from genome assembly GCA_038098605.1 of Gryllus longicercus. Classification (NCBI taxonomy): domain Eukaryota; kingdom Metazoa; phylum Arthropoda; class Insecta; order Orthoptera; family Gryllidae; genus Gryllus; species Gryllus longicercus. The sequence continues at coordinate 696,444 of JAZDUA010000540.1, forward strand.
GTTTCTTTTTGTAAACGTAAGTATTTGAGGAACGTGGAACAAATTAACTGAAAATATTGAAAATCATTGCTCGTTTTTATAGCCATACGCCATTGCATGGCGTACCACAAAACATTATTGAATTTCACAAGATTTCACCTGACACTAACCAAATTATTTAAATATATGACGGTAGGGTTGCAAATAGAATAGCGTAGAGGGGTGAAGTGACATTCGAAAAGAAAGATGGTCTATGGGTGAAGAGATGACCGATGTAACGAATGGTGAGACAGCCAATGTGCTGCTCATTGGGAAGGATGTGCAACACATAGTGGACATACGACTATAGCGGTAGGCGAGTTATAGAAAATTAACGAATAATTATTAAATTAACTAACAATTGGGAGCACGGAGCAACCGTTATCACGATTCATTGTACTTCAGTCTATCAACGCAAGGCACTGAACATAAAATTACGAGTCTTATTTGTAACGATCAGTGCATTAAAACCACTAACTGGGCCAGGTAATGATGACTAATAGTTCCTGATAGCAGGGTGCACGGCTCCTGATGATGGTTGTAGGAACTGCACTTAGCTCTTCGCGCGTCCCTTGCACTGATTTATGTAATAAATACAACAGGTGTGCGGCACACCATCTGTGGAGCAACACCTTAGAAGTAATCGCCCGTGTTCACTACGTGCCGTTTGAGAGTCTGGCAAAAGGATCGGCACTATGCACTATTTAGCCAATTTTATATATTTTAGATTTTGCTCCAAACGTTCGGCAAAACGACCATCAGGCTTTCCTTCCCCATGATGGTCATCACTTGTGATTCCCTTTCCTATTTAATCTGAAGGAAATTACTGCAATGAAGCGATATTCTGTATGAATTTCATCAGCTAGCATTCGATTACTCATGTAATTAATATCTTACTTCGCGAATGCATACTTACGTATCTCTCTCGCGAAAAGGTTTTGAACCTTCTTTTCGACTCACTTCTGTCTCTCAGAAGTTTAACATCATTCTATTATAGAGCAAATTTTAGATACAAACGAGTCTTCAATATTTGATTCACTTAATTGGATTGATGTAAAATTCTTAGATTGAGTCTTCTGTGGATCATTTAAACTGTAAGAATTTTCCGTACACCTTTACTCTAGAATACATGATCGGACCGCTCTAATTTTTCACCAGCTCAATTAAATTAAATTTTTAATCATGGAACAAGGATTTATTCATTTTTTGGTGGTTGTGCTCGCCAGTTGAGATGACGCACAAGCAAATGATTTGACTACCAATGTATTATTCACTTACATTAACATTATCGGATCTTCAGGTTGTAAGTGATTTCATAATGCATGAGATGTAAATGGCCATTCAATAGATTTTAATTTAGAGAAATATTTTCACTTACGTCTACTGAATTTGAATTTAAATGTCAAAATAAATTCTCAAAGAATATATGTTTAAGTTGTATCATTATCATTGCAAATGCCACATGAACTTTGATAATAGAAGGCCGTTGAAATAGGAGACTCGGCTGTCACGTTGGTAACACACCTGAGGGAGACTTTTATTAAATCTTGGAAGAATAAATATTTGTTAAAAGATGTAAATAAGCCTTTCTGAGAGTAATTAATCACTCTGATAAAAATAACATAATTAACCTTAGCAGTCATACTTTCTCAATTCAATCAAAAAATGAATATAATACATCTTATATCTCTTTTTACTTATTTATAAATTATAAATCGTCGCTCACCATTGAGAAGAGAGTGCAGGTTATTCAATGCTAAATCCATCATTACACCAACAATGACATAGGCGTGGCCAATATGGGGAGAAGCAGTACCAAGCACTATTAACGAGCTAAGCACATTCCAAAATAAATATTTCAGTTTAACACAAATAATGCACCTGGTCCATCCCCATTCAACAGATCCAATGGAAATTAGTATCAGAACTCAAGGACGTGACAAAACATTAGTCAACACTTTCTTTCACAACTTACCGAACTCTCCCTGCAATTTAACTTCATAGAATAGGTCTTAACAGAAATAACAACACAATCCACATTAAATCAAGATTCCAAAAACACTGATTCAAACCTCCCTAACTTCTAAGACATCTCTCTCACCCATTACACCCTACTACCTTCTTATTTAGCTCTGAAATAGTCAATACCAAATATTCAGAGAAGCAAATCATTCTCAATTTAGGGGTGTCCTTATCCTACAACCCCTTTATTATAATGCACCTTAAAATCCTCGAAAGACAAATGTGTCTAAGAAGCAATAAATTTAAAAAAATCTTATCTTGACATCTGTGTAATTTATAATTACGATAACAACTGACATACCATTGAAATTGATAGGAACGAGAAAATAGGGATAATGGAAGCCACTGAGATTACAACGTTGTTATGGGTTCGACTACCGCGTCCGACGCTAAGACTTTTGAATTTATCATTGTTCTGTGGTAGTTTCCACACACATATCGCATTTCCCTCCTTTTTTTGTACTGTCGCGAGTGCCTAATGAGAGCCAATCTTAATTGATTGATTAGTGTTCCCTGGCGGTCAACTGCTAAGGTCATTAGTCTCGTAGATGTAGTGCAGGTGCTTTCCTCGAGAGGTGGCGATTATCATTCACCGATAAATGGTGAGGATCTGGCGCCGACCTCCCATCGGCTGACGTGGCTTCCCCAACCAGGTATCTCCCACCAGTGGGCCACCACCCTAACCGGGACAAGCTCTAAACTCCCGGCTGTTCTACTGGCATATGTGGTACCGGCAATATGTAAGTGTTAGCGTAAAAAATGGGTGAGGATAGGACAAGGAAGGGGAAGGAAAGATTGCGCGCGGTCCGTGGCCCGTTTGTTAGGGTAGTGCTCCGGCATTCGCCTGTTATTGATTAGAGAAACCACGAAAAACTACCAATAAAAGCAGCTGGCCGATATAATTCTCCTCCAGACACCGGCTGAACACGACCTAGCTACCTAGTTGGTGTCTAAAATTCTGCCACCGTTGGGATTCGACCCCTAGGACCTCCCGGTCAGAGGAACTACAGTGATATCAGTTGATACCATGAGCTACCCTTTCCGGTGAGAGCCAAAAGGAAACGACCCGCGCTCCAGGAAGCGAACACATGAATTGCCCTCCTGTAGAACCTTAGAAGATAAACACCAATCCTTGATTTCTCAATAGTTGTTTTAGAACAGCAATGTCAAGACAGAATACACTTGGCAGTAGCACGTCTCGTGCTAACGTGACGTGCCACGAACGTTCGTAAAGCGTAAGTAGTGACGTGAAAGCAAACTGGTCATACTAAGACATCTAAAAACTTCTTGACCATCACAAGCAGAAATTCTTGAATTTGTAACGCAATATCACCTCGCGTACAGATCCTGCAGTTCAGCCACTTATTTGAGATACTTTTTAGAGCAAATTGTTCAAGATTCTCAGATTCATCGACTTGTTCGACATCTTGTACTCGATCACATTGGCGGAGATCATCCACTTGATGGGCTTGTTCGATATTTTCTACGTTACGGACCTGCTCGACTACCTGTACTTAGTCGTAGTGCGCTGACATCCTTCAGTGTATCGACGAGTACAAACATCCTACTCTTGACTGACTTGCTTTAGAGAATTGCTCGAGAAGTGACTTGCTGAAGATATTCCACTTGATCGACACCCTCTACTTTATCAACTTCAGAGGTGATCCTCAATATGATTGACTTGCTCGACATCCTCATCTGGATTCACTTGCGCGAAGATCCTACACTTAATCGACTTGCTATGAAACCACCCCTTGACCGACTTGCTGGAGATTACCCATTTGATGGAATGTCTCCTAGGATTACCGCGGAGAGCCCTGGAAGGATCCTTAGGCAGCCGGAATTGGGTGAGGTAAAACCGCAAAGAAAGTACAGAACGAATATAAAGTGGAAGTAAATAGTACCTGAAAGTCTATGCCAGTTTGTAGCACCATTTGTTTTTTTGATTTCTTTTACATTTTTTAGGATTTTGTGGGTTCTCCTTGGCTCTGAGGCTCCAAAGCGGCCGCTACTTGCTTAATTTGGGCCCGACTATGGTTGGCATTCCAAACACTTTGAAATAAAGGTAGATTAGCTTTTGTGAATTAGCACTCGTGGTATTTTAAAATGCCGTCACGAAGGTTAGGAAAGCCGGGGAACGTTTGTATTGTGACATGCGTGTTGTACGTGTGTGCTTTCAAACATATTAATCTGTGATATTATTAGGAAGTTCGAAATTAAGAGGTGGAAGAAATGATGTAACGCTCATGAGAATTAATTAAATGACTATCGTGAATAAGGAAATTTAATTTCCTAAATAATGCCTTTATTGCAAACAGTCTCCTGAATCCGTATCCAGTGATTGCTGCCTAATTTAGATTAAGAGGTTTCCCTCCGATTTCAACAATGTCATGTGGACAGTACTGTTGGTAACATTTGGTTAAAAAGAAATGTGTTCTGGGGACAACACTTTATCGGAAGTTCTAGACTAGTATTATAAACTTAAGCAATTGGTACCCCTTCTTGTGAATTGAATGAAGTCAAATACGACAGGTGTTTACCTGCGTGCGTTCCACCCTTTCCCTCCGTCATATTTACTTGTTTGTATATAGCGTGATGGACAGGAAGCACTCATGAATATTTTTAAAATAATTATTTAAATTTTTATTAATACATATTTTGTATTTTTAGTCTACGCTGGCCTAATAATTCTCTCCGCATATATCATCATATATCATATATCATTTCTCACATCTGATCAATATCACTCTAAAAGCCTTAGGAACTGAAAATGATCTGTATTCAAATAGCAAGTTTTTGAGTTTTCTTAAAATTTTTATTTCATAGAAAAGGTTCATTTATTTCAATGAACAAGAATTTTCTTAGTATTTATACGAGCCGAAAAATAGAACTCTTCAATCTAAATATTATAGCTACAATGTTATTTACATCAATAAGAAATGTAAAGCGCACTTATTTGGTTCTGATAGCCGTGGCTTCTACAGGAAGCAGAATATGAATATATTTTCCTCTGGGATGTTCGATATATTTTTTTCCTGGGCGAAAATATATCCAAGCCCAAAATATTAACAAGTGCCAATATTTATAAAAGGGAACCCACCCATATCATGACCATTTTGGGAAGGTAAATAAAATTTGATCACGCTGTGTTTTCTGAGGACAACCGGATTTGTCTTTCACATTTCTTACAAGGTGGTTCAAATATGACCGGGACTGATTTTTTTTCAAATACCCCGGCATACGCATTAACTGCGCCGCCTGGAGAGAATCTAGCCACAACCCCCCACCTCCCTCCTTTGCAGGTTAGAACCTGTTCAGTCGCGTCTGGGTCTTGCTAGAACGATGAGTGAACAAAAGGTGCCGCGGTGCGTGGAACAACGCATTATCATCAAATTTCTCGTTGGAGAAAACGTTCAACCGTCGGAAATTTTGCAGAGACTCAAAAAACAGAACAGGGAAGAGTGCCTCTCACGGACCCGTGTGTTTGCATGGTGTAAGTGCTTCAGAGAGGGACGAGAGCGCGTTGAGAATGAACCTCATAATCGTCGGCCGCGAACATCCATAACCCCAACAAACATTGATCGTGTTAATGCGGTTATTTGTGAGAACAGGCGCATCACTATCAAAGAAGTTGCATCAGTAATTGGCATCAGTGTGGGTAGTGTAGAAGACATGATAAAAAAAACACCTAAAATATAGAAAAGTGAATGCTAGGTGGGTTCCACGCACTTTGACGGACGAGAACAAATTGATGCGCATGCAAGCTGCCAGTGTTCTTCTAATGCGGTTTGAAAATGAAGGAGATGCATTTTTGAAGTCCATTGTAACCACTGATGAAACGTGGGTTCACTATTTTATTCCTGAGTCCCAGCAGGCATCACGTGAATGGCGACACGCCTCTTCTCCAAAACCCAAGAGAGCGCGGAAGATCCGTTCGGCGGGAAAAGTGATGGCAACATTTTTTTGGGACTGGATGGGTGTTATCCATGTAGACTTTCTTACAGAAGCTAACACCATCAATGCAGCTTATTATTCAGCACTTTTGGAAACAGAAATCAAAGAAAAGATCCGATCCAAACGGAAGAGAGGTGGGAAACGGGTAGCATTCCTTCAAGACAATGCACGGCCTCATACTGCTAAAACAACCATGGCAACCATCAGCAAATTGAAGTGGGACCTTCTACCGCATCCGCCGTACAGTCCAGATTTGGCCCCAAGTGATTTTTACCTTTTTGGACAGCTTAAATCACATTTGCAAGGCATGCGATTTGCGGATAATGACGCAGTCATCCACAGTGTTCGGGAGTGGATATGCCGACAACCAAAAGACTTTTATGAAAAGGGCATTAGGATGCTCCCAGGACGTTGGAAAAAATGTATAGAATCTGGAGGGGAGTACTTTGAAGAATGACATGTACAAATAAATTTTTGCTAATAAAGTATTTCGTAAAAAAAATCAGTCCCGGTCATATTTGAACCACCTTGTACATTCTCAGAAAGGCATCTTCTTAATAAATCCTTAATATTTAGCATTCGATGCGGTTTCAGAATACATTCTGCAGTCAGCACGCTAATTTGTACAGAAAACTGCAGTTGATAACTTTGCACAGAATGAAAACAATTTTAATTAGCGGCGAGTGGTCACATGTTTAATAATAATTCATTACTATTTGTTTCTTGTAGAATTATGGACTTGGGAACTTATTGCATTTCTGAGAAATACTAATATCACATCGCAAATGTTTCTTTTTTGCTAACGCATTTCTTAGTTTACCTCACCCCCCACCAGAGTGCGTCCGCGTCAGTGCTGGCGGCGGCAGAACGGGCAGAACGACTCTGTGTCTCGGAGGGATCGCGTGAACATTTTCTGTGTTTGGACTTAACCCCGCGTTGCTCCAGTTGAAGGAAATGTGATTTTGCAAGGGTGAAATTGTTCTCTCCAACTAGAAGTGCAGCCGACCTCGCATTGCATTACTCCCACTGGCCTGACAATATTCCTGACATCTATAAATCACCCCACTCTGGTGACAGTGTGCATTTGTGTTCTCAACGGAGGAATGAACCTGACACTTCTACACGGCAGAGTATGGTAACCCGGTAACATCGGCTCCTGCAGTTCGCAGCCATCGCCACGCCGGGACCAGAAGCCAAGCGTGAACTGTGAGTTCATAATTTCTTTTTGTAGTCTGCAATACCTCTGCTGTCATTAGGTATCTAATTGTACATTTAGGTTATCTTTCCAAATCTGTTTGGTGCAATTTCAAATATGTTTTAGAGTGATATTCGAGTGAGAATCTGTTTGCGAGTTTCGTATATGCGTTGTTACAGGCCACATTTTCCCACATTTTGCCATATATTAGCGTCGGACATTTTTTACGTTCAACCTGGGTTTTCTGGCGTGTGTTTTTGAAGTTGTGCTAACATTCTCGTGGGAATTTATTCCCTGCTGTGGTCATTGCTCTGCCGACCTTGTGTAAATTGTTCGAGGCGCTGCAAAATTTGTATAGGTTATGCCTAGTTTTTTGACAATACGTTAAGTATTATTTTCCGAATGAAGCTATTTTACGTTTCGCGAGGTCTCAAGGCATTCGCGGCCACGGCGATATAAGGCCGAGAGTCGTTCTCGTGGAAGGGATTACTGGCAAAGGAGTACTTGACACACCTAGGCCATTGGTTCCCTGACTTCATGGACAAACCGCTGTCAATGTCAGGGCCCTATAACTCCCATATAACGTGGTGGGGACCATTACAGTGGCGCTCTTGAGCATCACCTTCTTACACGAACTAAAATACTAACTTCTACCAACGTTATTTAAAACGTGCGTGGGTTCTCGGGACGCAAACACACGCGCTTGATACAAAAGATCGCGCCGCTGTTGGCGCTACCTTTTCTTTTTCTTTCATGCGTGTAATATTATGAATAAATGAATTCTAGAAGATTAACACATAGTATTTAACTTCTTTTGTAATTTATTCAGAAATCGCTCATAATCAAAGTGTTTTCGTATTTCTTGACCAATTGTTATGTGCGAAAGTTGGCGAGCCTTACCAACAACTGTATCCGGCGACACTAGCACATCCTATAGTAGCAACCTCTAGCTTTGTCCCCAATTTTGATGGAGAGTTGCCTGGCCTTGGTCAATGTGTCCCAAAGTGAATCCGGTCGGCCTTCTGCCCACCGCCATGAGACCAGATCGTTGGATCGTGAGATGTACGTCGCAAACGGTTCATCGTGCAGTTATCCCCATCGCCATCACACATGAATACGTTGGTTTTCGCATCAAGAGTAAAGAGGAACCTCCCACTAAAAGTGAACTCGCCACTGTACGATCAGTTCCATGACCGGCAGTCACTGCACCAATTTATTCTGATGTGGCTGCTGCGGTTTTAAATGTTATCGCACCTGCAAGTATTAAGCAGACTGAATGCGGCAAAAAGAACATAACCTAACAGTTATGTTCTTTTTGCAATTTTGTCGTCAGCAGCCGTGGACGTTTTGGTCAACCATTCATGACGAGTTTTCCCTTCGTTTATCTCATCTTATGGTTCCGAAGAGGTTTCCAGATCTGTGTAGTATATGCGTGTGCCTTCCAACAGCGTGCTATACTTGGACGGCCGATTAATATAATACATTGCGGAATGATTTTTCAGCCTACTTGCAGCCTTCTAGTAGGCATTTAGCTGATCAAATAACTAATTACTCTATCAGCATATTTATCATTTTTGTGATGCCAACGACCCGATTGCAATGTTCACGCATTGCAATATTCTTAAATAAACCAGTGAGCCAAATAAATTCCTCTAGGATGCCAAGTATGAAACCAGACGTAAAAATTGAATCATTAACACATCTGATGCTGTTGAAATTAGCTACAAAGTTCGAATAATTTGTCATTTTCTTCTCGATGCCACTTTTTGACCACCAGTGCATTTACAGAAGCGAACGAATTTTTAGCAACATCGTATGTCTTTTAAATGTTCCTTTATCTTCACACCAGTAATAGTATTTATTCAGTGCGAAAGTAATTTCCTGACCGAAATAACCCTGTAATCTTGCTAACATTGGCAGATACACATTCAGAATAATTCAGAATTTCTGTCAGATCTCTGAAAAGGGGATCTTGTCACAGTGTGCGTTGTTTGAAATCCTGTTCTTGCAAAGCGTATTCTCAAAACGAAGTAATGGTGACAAAACTTTCGACAGATGCAGTCAGCTCGACTTTAGTACGTACCAGAGTGATGACCTCCAGAGAAAGAACTGTCAGAAGTGACGAAAGAGTATACTTGAAACGGGTTGGCTGGTTTAAATTGTGGTTTAAATCATGATTTAAATTATGATTTAAATTACATAGTTTAAAAAGATACACGAAAGTTTTTTAAATTAATATTTGCTTCTTAAAGACAAATACCGCATCAACACTTAAAAACTTTTTTAACTCTACAACAGTGACTGTGAGGAATAAATTGAAGTCTGCGGGTGAAATATAATATATTTTCAATTCTTTCCATTCGAACTTGTGAAAATGATAACCTTTAATTTAGACTTAAACAAACAAAAATCTTTGTATAATTAGCTTGAATTAGACTATTCTTTTACATAACTAGTTTTAACCGTCTTGCAATATACGGCAAGTGATCGACTAACAATATTATCAAACGCTAGTAAAGAAAAATCCAAGCAACTAGAGCTACCAAAGAAGAGTTCAAGTAGTTCCACAGGCCTTACCTGCTTTTAGAGTAATATTTAGTGTGTTAATTCGATTATAACTAACTTACTGGATTTTTTGCCATTCATGTATTCTCCAAGATCAGAGTCCTATTTACTTCATACTATTTTTTGTTAGAACTATGTCTTATTAGTATTTAAAAATGTATCTAGAAAATTGCTATTTGTTATGAAGCCATTCCACCGAAATGTTTCGTGTTTTACAAAATATTTTTAGCCTTTTTCACGTCTACTAATTGTTAGTTATAACATCCTTTCGAACACAATGTTCTTTTCATTATTGTAAAGAAGACATTGGAATTTGAGAATTATTTTACTAAATTTAAAACGGTCTGTAATGTCATTTATTTCAATAAATTAATATTTAAGGACGAATATAAAAAACTTGGGTATTAAACCAAATATTAAAACCAACATAACATTGTTTAACCAGACAAAGCCTCCTTTCAAACCTTCAACCTTGCAACCCCATATGTACATAGGAACGTTCGATGGAAAAGGGAGCCCAGAAATGTATTTGCCCCGCCCCTCCTCTTGTTTTTGGCCGCGCACCCCCGTGTCTTATTTGTATGTATGTCCATTTGCTTAAGGCGAGTCATTTCTTTACAAAGTGCGGGAATGTAGGGCATTCATTGGAAAAAATATGTAGTCTGCAACAAAAAAACTGCGTAGAATATACTGATTCTAATGTCTCGTAATGAGCTGAAACAGGAAATTATTTCAATTTTCACCATCTCGTACAGTTGATGTCCGCGATATAGACATTTTATTTGAAATCATTTTTATATCTGTTCATTTATTCTATCTATAATTAAAATTAAAACACATTTGTTATTGTTAATTAAACTTCATTATTTCTTTGTCATATTTGTTTTCTTAAAAAGTTTCTCGCCTTTGTAGCACTTAAAAAGGCAGCAATGCCATCAGAGTGTTTTAGGTACAATTAAATAATTACAAAGTGACTAGGACCAAGATTTCTAGTGATGAGAATATCAGAAACCTTAAACCACTACCTACTGTTCTATCATTATGTGTAATAGTACGTAACGACCAACTATTATCAAACAGAAGAGTATGACATACAATTTGAAATGTATTACCTTTCCTGAAATGTCTCTTTTAACAGAATTGTGTTCGTTTCTTGAAAGCTAATGCACAGTAAATTTAAAAAAATGAATTCATGTGCTAAATTGTGATGGATAAACAAAAGGAATGCCGAGCCACTGCCACACGGCAAAAAAAACACATATTTTCGTTTTCCTTCATTGTAAAACATCCTCAAAATGACTGCACTTAAATACATTAATAGATAGTAAATAACATTGTTCACTGAACATTTGCAAACCATCAGGTGTTATTTTGGAACCGTTTCCTCTTCAACGCAACTGACGCAACACCGAGGAGAGTTGCAGGAGGCGAACCGACCACTTGGGCGAAGAAAGCTCCTTCCTCTGCGCATAGACGAGGCAGTTCTTCGCAATGTGCTCCGGGAATGACATCGTTCTCCGTCCTTTTACGAAATACATTCCTCATTCATTGTGGAAGTGCCTATTTGTGTATCTATCAATGTATCTCATTCATTTGTGGAAGTGCTTATTGTGTATGGATGTGACAGTGTGAAGAAGTGTTCAGAATACTTACATCGTATACTTGAGATTAAAGTTAGGGTCTTTATGTTTCAATCAATCAATTTAGGTTGTGATGGAATGAAAGGATTCTTAAGAAAGTAAATGGAAAAGTAAGTAAGAAATGTTATTTTTTGTTTGTTTTTTAACCGTAGAAAATGGAAAACTCACTGCAACATTGGTATAAAGAAGAGGTAAAAATCAGTATAATGCCAGGTATGATTAGTCGCAATAAAATTACTAAACGAAAAGTACTAAATATATGTTACGTGTTGAAAATGAGTTAAGAAATTAGGTGTTGGGATCATTTTCTTAGGAAGATACATGTAGGAAAATAATGCATAACAAAATGTTTGAATTGAAAGAGGCTATTTATTTACATAAGAGAGACGTAAGAGTACAATAAATAAATGGCACAATTAGATTCTCCTAATATCTGGGTCGATTTAGAGGATGTAGCTGGCGCCCAGGCCGCTGAAGGACACGTGAGCGACGGCGGGGGCGGCGGAGTAGGCGACGCCGAGGAGGCCGGCGGGGGCGATGCCGCGGGCGGCGAGGGCGGGGACGCCCAGAGCGGGGGCGGCAATGGCGCGGGTGGCGAGGGCGGGGGCGGCGATGGTGTGGGCGAGGGCGGGGGCAGCCAGAGCGGGGGCGGCGTAGCTCAGAGCGGGGGCGGCGACGGCACCGTAGGCCAGAGCGTCGTTGCTCACGCGCACGTCAGACTTGCGCACGCTGGAGTAGGGGGTGTCGATGGCCTTGGAGTAGGTGGAGATCTGGCCCAAGTTGCCGGGGGTCCTCAGGATGTTGGAGGCCTGGGCGGTGATGGCGGGGGTGGCGAGGGCGGGGGCGGCGTAGCCGGCGTAGCCCACGGCGGGGCCAGCCAGGAGACCGGCGTTGGCGACAGCCAGCACGGCGGCGAGGACGACGAACTGCAACAGAGCGAAAATTAGAACCTTCATTTCCAAGAATAGAATAGCTAAATACTCATTTGTCTTTCGCATTTATTTTTTACACTCTTGAATAGTATTTCTAACGAGGTTTGCTAAAATATATAACTGCTAGGAATGTGACTGTTGAATTGAATTGAATTGAATTGAATTGAATTGAATTGAATTGAATTGAATTGAATTGAATTGATGTTTTATTTTACGTGGCGAGACTTATCGGTCACTTTCATAAATTGAAAATCTCAGATTTTAAAATGACCATTCCTGTGCGTTTAAAAACAATATAAACGATAAATGTACAGCTGATTATTTTCTTTAAAACTGCGGTAATTTGACCAAGTTACTGAAACACTGAATGCATTATTGTTAATGTTGATAAATGACGCAGTGTTTGATTTAAATATCACCATGACTAAGAATTACTGATTGAAAACCAGATTATCACGAACTTGATAACACCGAGCACTCATTTCTCTACTAAAATTCGGAGCACTGTTTTAAAACCGCACTGCAAAATAAAATAATTGAAAATATAAATTTGAAATTAGGTTCCCGATGTGTCTTCTCGGCGAATGCAGTACCTTGTAGGCCATTGCTGTGAGTGTTGACTGTGGCTGCGGAGCAGAAGTCGATGTCTGTCCGGACCCTCGGCTGTGCTTATATACTGGAGCGCCACCCGTTGGCAGGGGCAGCGGTGCGTGTGAACCCGCAAGCGACCCCCTCCCGCGCGTCAGCCCCCACACGCCGCGTGCGCGCTTTCTCAACTCCACTCGAAACCCAACCCACGTGATGTTTTTGGATTGTGTCTAACCGAAAACTCATTTTTCCTCTACAGGATTACTTCGCACTTAATATTTCCCACATTTGCTAGTTGTTCGACTTGAGCCATGGAGGAAAATTCAATAATATAAATTCAGTAATATTTTGATGGCATTGCCAGGAACTGAAGGATTGACCTAAAAACTCAGGACTTTTTAATTGAGAACATCGAATGAATGTATTTAAATAATTATTCTTCAATGGGTATAGTTATTAACTAACTGTACTAAAGTTCATGTACTCCTTCTGTTTAAATTTAGTCTGCGCAATTTGTACACAATTTTACGGTATCATGTTTTATTCATTTTTTTCGTATTATAGTCATAATGTAAAAAATAAATACAATATATCACATTTTTATTCATATTACTATTATTATTATATACATTATTATTATTATTATTATTTATATATTCATTTTTATTCATATGTCGAATCGATTGGTTACAATTCAAATGAATTATAATTGGGTGCGTTCTACCAGAAAATAAAAAATAAAAAAAGATTTTGAAGTGTTCCATTATTAGAATATTTCTTCTAGAAATCATATTTCGGAATGTAATTAAATACTAATAAACATTCAAATAAATTACGATCAATCCAAATAAAATCTGGTGAACTTTGCCAAGGAAATAAATAATTTCGTTTCATTTTATAGATAATTTATTTAGATTATGAGTTATTACAAATTCTTGTGAGTAGATCAATCTTAAACGTTTTCATTCACAATTGACTTGTACAAAAGAAATAATTTTAATTGTTCTAAGTACAGCAGAGCTTTGAATTTTTTTGATATAACTTTAAAACAAAGCTGTTCTAGCAGTAATGTATAGTTTTAACAACACTATAAATGCGTTGGAAAATACATTTCTTTAAACTGAAATACATTTTTAAAAAGGAAATAGGATTGAAATTGACTTTGGAAATTGTCTTCATTCTTAACAAATTTTACTTCATAATTGAGTGACAAAACTAACTGAAATTTATAGTAACAATATGTTGTGCACTTACACTATTATGACATTCGGCATCTCAGAATTTCTTAATACATTAACTGGCCGATTTTATTTACTGTGCTCCTAGAAATTTTGAATGATTTTTTGAATTTTTGTTTCGCTTCCAGAAAGTGCGAAATCCTCCTATTTTGTTGGCTTCCACTTAGGGGATGAATATCTGAATTTTGTTTTAGCTCGTTCGGAAAGATCTTCGAGCTTCGGGATGATTTTTGCGAGTTTTCCTTGCGCCTCTTGCAAGAATGAACTCAAATTTCGAAACGTCTCGAATCGGCCCAAAGGGTCCTGGAAGTGGGTCAGGGTGGGGCGGGCGGGTGCGCTTTCGCGGCCGCCGCCTGGCGGGGGTGCCGTCGCGAACCGCGCCCCCCGAGCCCCGGCGTCGCCGCCTGATGTAACGGCAGCGCTCGTTGCGTGAGACGCGCCCTCTATATAGCGCCCGCCGGCCTCGAGCCGCGATTTTCGCGGGTCCATCTGCTGGCGGGAGGCGGCGCTGACGGTGGGCGGCGGTGGCTGCGACGGCGTCTGGGCCCGCGGTAAGACTTCCAGCCCTTCCTCGCTGGGGCGGGGCGCGCACGGGCTTGGCTCACGCACCACGTTCTCAACAAAACGATGTTCAGGGAAAGGGAGCGAAAATGGTTACACGCAACAGGGTTACATAAGTTTCTTTAAAAATACTAAGATGGAATGTTGAACGTGTAATATTTGGCATGAAACAATACTGATTTTTTGTAATTGCGTTTAATGAAGGAAAATCTGTTTTAACCGCCGTGATGATGGAGACGATTAGAACACGCATCGACTACCCACCTCAATCGCTTTGGGTTGCAGTTTTGAATTCTCATAGGGATGCTTGTCCCAGGTCTTCCTTAAATGTTATAGAACTGGAATTTCAGTGCAAGTGCACTTTTTCTTCTTTAGATTAATGTAGCTCTGAATCATTGTAAAGATGTGCTTTAGGTTCATTTAAAAATGCAAAACTTTTCCCTGCGTATTTCGGTGATTTTGGAGGGGAAATTCGTGAATAATGAATTTCCACTAAATCTTATTCTACATATTGTTACATATTTAATTTTCTTTGTCTAGCATGTTAAGTACTTTTTATTAGTATTTTTGCATCAGGTATGCTAACATAACCATGTATTCTGCGTAAAAGCCTTATTCTTAGAATCTGGTCTTGGACAGAAATAGCTTTTTAATACTGCGGATTTTATATTTATCAGATGTTTGGAAGAAAGGCAACTACTCGCCGACTGCCTTTTCGTAAAGTGAAATACAGAAACAAAGCATTTCCTTCATACATAGTGGAATGAAACAATAAATAATCGGTCGTATTACATGGGGAAGTGAAAGAGACATAGTGGGTGACAGTGCTGTCGCGACAGTGTTGTATACTGGGACATAGCTCCTTGCAATGGCATCCGCGAAATGACTTGAAATTCCCATGCCATTGATATCACATAACTAGAAGGGAAAGGCGTTTGCGGAGAAAATCTTCCACCAAAATAGTAAGTGCTGTTCTGGCTTTTAAGTGGCAAAATATTCCGTCATTTAAGTATGATTCTATTATGATTTTGTGATCTAGAAATGTAATGTTCAGCTTTCAAATCTTTTTAGACGAACGGATGAATATAGCTGAATTAAATTTTGAAAAATAGTAAATGTCCGTTAAAAAAAAAGAAGGATCAATAAAAATAGGATCAAGGGGGAATAGGAAATAAATAAAATGCTTACATTTAATAAAGCACATTTCATTAATTGTTGCACTTAATTTTGAATGATTCATTCTTTTGATAGCGCGTGTTGGCATGCTTATGTTAGGGCTTAAAGTGCATAAAAATCATGTCTTTAGGTATAAGAACTTTATGGACGGCCTTGCATTCTGCTGTCACCATGTCCGCAGAGCTTGCAACTGTGAAGTAGCTAATACATGGTTCGAGTCAAACTTATTGAGGTGTACAGAGTAACAGCTGTAAAACAATAAATCTCAATTATAAGTTGAATACTTATCGTGAATTTATTATGTTTGTTGTTTCGTTGCACTGCAATCGAAATAACGTTTATATGAGTTTTCATAGTTAGAATTTTTAAGGGTACATTATTAAATGAATTTAATACTTTTTTAATTGTTAGTCCGACCTTAGTCAATGAAATATTTCTTTGATTGAGTATAAGTAGAAAAAGGGAATGAAAGGCTTATGAATTTATTGCCTAGAGGTTTTCAAATTCCTAGGAATGAGTAGTGGAAAACAGAATTGTTTTAGCATTACTGTGTAATAGATTAGCTTTACTTATAATATCGACTTTTTAGTACTATTAAAAGCACATTTTTTGATAAAGATTTAGATGATAACGACAAAGGAAAATGAACTCTCCCCTAGTATAGAGTAGTAAGATTACTTTTAAAATGAACACTTAAAATATGAAAAATAAATTTTTGTTCTTTTGAATGACGTTTTAATAATAGTGTGCTACGATTAATGAAGAATTGTAATGTGTAATTATCTAACTCCCATTTTTTGATAGGAAAAAACTCGACTATTTTTTACATTGTCTCTTTTGGGTTCGACAGCCCGAACCGGGCCTTGGTCGATCAGCTGTGACCCAGCCTCTCGGCCATGGCATAAGGGGTTCGTGTGGTTAGCACAAAGACATCTCTTCATTGTATATATTGGTCTTCGTAATTGAGCTTCCTCACACAGAAATAGATACTGGGTCATTTGTAAGGAAAGTGCTCAGTTATAATTTGCCTCGCCCGGGTATCGAACCCCGGGTATCGAACCCGGGATAGTGCCGTGGAAAGCGAGCACGCTAACCAACGAGCCACCCTAGAGGAATTTATATAGCCTGCAGAGTTGAATTGCCACTTTCATTCAACGGAATTAATTATAAATAATTAGAGATGGGTTTGTCGAATAACATCATGAAAATAAACAGAATAATTGAAAATAAGTAATTGCCAAATAATAGGGGAGACGGAGACTGGTCGGCACCATGTGGTAGTTTTAATTTGTTTTACTCAACTCTAGTTTAGTTTTGACAAGATTGGTTCTATCAATGGAAATATTTCATTTATTAGTCTAATAGCATTTTTTCATTCGTGAATCATTGGCTGTCGGTACTTTTGACTTAACGATATTTCACGATTCTAGATTTGCACTCTTGCAATGTGGGTTTTGAGTAATAAAATCAACGTCGAAGTAAATTTGTTTTCAATGTTGTTACTTTTTTACGCAAACAAATGCAAACAAGTTATCATCGTTTGGTCTTGCAGAACAGACCCATACTGAGAACTACAGCAGTATTAGTAGTTTTATAATTATTTAAAAACCCGCTTTTAATTTTGTTTAATCCGTCTTGTATCTCCTTTTAAAAAATGTGTTTTTAAAACATTATGAAAGCAACTTCATTTTATTGTTTCAAGTTTCATGCGAGCAAGTATTTTCCCTTTTTAACAAAAATATGCGTCTTGTCTTTTCTGGAACATTGAGTTCGTAACCTCATTTAATTGTTTGAAATATCAAAATAATATTTTAATTTGCGATAGAGGGGCAAAAGGAAAGTTTCAGACTTAAGGTACAAAGAAATAAATCTTTAAAAACTGAATGACAACTCTTCATAAAATTAAACATCGCCGATTGATAATAAACATTTAGATCTTTCTTGTCCGCAAAGTGCAAGCCTTCGTTATAGTAAGAGACCCGACAGGATGTAAACCTTTTCCTTCAGATCCCTAAGATGAGTTCTCCCCTGCCCGCACCCCCCCTCCCCGCGCCACCCCTCTCCGCGCCCCCTCCCCGCGCCACCCCTCCCCGCGCCCCCTCTCCCTTCCCGCGCTCCACCACTCCCGTCACCCGCCCCGCCCCCGCCCCCACCCTTCCGCCCCGCCCCCTGCCCCACGCCCTCCTGCCCCACGCCCTCCTGCCCCACGCCCTCCTGCTCCCCGCCATCCTGCTCCCCGCCATCCTGCTCCCCGCCATCCTGCTCCCCGCCATCCTGCCCTCCCGCCCTCGCCCTCGCCCTCGCCCCCGCCCCCACCCCGACAGGCGACGCGATGTTGCGGCTTTTCCACGAAATGTGAAGTTGGCCTCGTAGGACCCGCCCGCTCATGTCATTTTAGGAGCGGCAGAGAGCCCGCAAAGTGAACCCGTTGCGTTGTCGGGTAATCGTCCGAAATGCGGGCCCGTAGCACAGCTCTTAACTGACAATACCAGAAAAGGGTACAATTTAAAAAGACGTGTTTCTGCTTTCGAAAATGTCTGGTATGACACGAAAGTGTGTTTAATCAAAATGGTAGGCACACATAGCGGGAGTGCCCGACTTCTGTCCACTGCGTCAATAGAAGCGTTTCTTCAAGCACAAAATTGGACAAATGGGAACTGATGGGTTCCCACCGGATTCAAATGTGCCGACCATGATCCTGTAGTGGTGAGAATTAGAACGAAGATAATTAATTTATTTTCCCTAATTTTACGTTTAAAGAACAAGCTGAAAACTTCTCATTATTATTGGCATTGCAATAAGGATACTTCCTTGGACTTTTTTGGTCTCATTTAGGGATAGAATATCGATTGGCCATTATCGGGTCGAGAAACTGACGACTTCTAAACTTTCGTAACCTTCAAATGTTCACCACTGGAACAAAATATGGGTTTTAGGAATACATTTACTAAAAATAGAAGAAATTGATGTAGATATAGAAGATTAAAAATTGGCATTTTTTGTCAAGGGATGTATCCACCGAGACGTTGGCTATGTTAATTTCTCAGTAGGTATCACTTGAGTATTGTGGTATTGTAGTCCAAGAATTTTGAGGAAACTACGAAAATGTTCTTAACTGTAGCCACTACCAGTGCTTTCACCCTAGTCTTGAATAGAATATCAGAAAAAATTCTTTATTGTATGGTGATGGTTGGGAAACAAAGGTGGGGCTGCTTTCCACTAGTCAATCAACCCCAATTGGAAAGTTGCCAACCAACTTTGAACCGGATTTTTTTTTTATTTTTAGAAATGGCCATTTAGGTGATAAGTAAATTCAAAACTTAAAAACTGATGAACACCAAGAACTTGTTTAAAGGTTTCAGACGAACCACTGATGCTAAATCAACACGTGCTTTCTTGCCAATATTTTCACGCACATTTTTGCAAAAATATTCAAAATTTCGAAAAATTGTACATGACCTTATTTCAAAATCTGCCTTTAAAGAACAGATTTCATTAAGGAAAAAAATCTCTATCTTCAATATTTTAGTTGTAGGAAGACTCCGAAAAAATGTTGAACTTCTACAATTTTCGAAAATTAGGAGATTTTAAGGAAAATTAGTCCTGTGCTATTCTCTTAAACGCATTTCACACTACCCAACAACAAAATTTAATAAAAAGCGATGGAGAATTTTTTTTGAAAAGTTTGAAAATGTCAGTGATGTTTCATTTAAAGAACCCTCGAAAATTAAAATATCTGTTTCAAATACAAGAGGCCACGACATCTGCCAGAGCGTTTGGAGAATATCAATTTTGGAAAAAATCGGCTTAACTGTTTAACCACTAGCGTTGTTCACAGACGGATGGACAGGCGTTTAGCAATTGCATCATTCGATTTTTCGGTACCAAGGACCCACAAAATAAGGATTCTGGATACACCATAGGTTAGAGGACTTCCCGCCCCCCTCCTAAATTTACCAACGGGCTTTATCTACTTTTTAGTTACTAGGCCCTGTTTTAAATTTTTCTGCCGAAATTTTGCCGTTTTTTTGTACAGCATTACATAACATCTCTACTCCGTAGCAAGAAAGTAAAAAACAGAGCAAAATCGTTCCTTTTCAATATTGCAGACGACAATCAATGAATAACGAAATTATTACTCACCTGGGTCTAAAACACATTTGAGATTGTGGTTTCACTATCATTGCACTAATAGTTCTAAGACTTCTATGAGAAGTTCATAAGATCATGGACACGTGACCCTGAGCTAAGGCTTATTGAAGGTATGTGGACGACCTGAGTGTCAACCAACACTTAACGTCAACCACCCCATCTCCCCTGCAATATTGCGGTTTTAAGTAAGTCTTTGAGCCTCTATACACGCATTTCATTATTTTATAATTTTATATATGTAATGGCTATTTGTATAATAATAATAATAATAATAATAATAATAATAATAATAATAATAATAATAATAATAGTTTTTATCCCGTTTGTATTAAAGACTATCATTGGTTTAAATTAATAAAACCAAAGCATTGCATATGATGTCCTAATTTTCTATTTCGGCACTTTGGTTTGTAATGTGGTTCAAAATAAAGGCTACATGACTTGTAATGCTTACTTTTAATATGTATTAAATATTTTATTTAACTGAAAGATTGTCTTTTATAGGGAGTGGATCGAATAATTATTATATTAAACAATTAAATTAGTAATTACTAAATTATACAGTCAAAATTAATAAAATAATTTTATGTATTTACATGTAGAATCGCATATCTAAAGAACAAGCAATATTTCAAATAATATAAAGTGTTTTGTATTTCTACTATATGTATTGAGAGGCTGATTCAAACTAACGTATTTTTTGTTACCAAAAAAAAAAAAGTTTTGTGGCTGGTGTTGTTAAAATAATGAGATTTATATAAATGCATATTCAGCTCTGGCTTCATTGATTTGGTTTGACCGAATTACTACCGAAAAATTAGACGACTGCAGCAGGGTTTATCACATTTTATTCGTCATAAACATGCATTGAAACAAGCTTCATGCTAATTAGAATGGAGTTCGTTTAAAACCCTCTCGTTCGCGGAAAGTCTGGAAAATTTTATATTTCGTATCATAATTCTATATTTGTTGTTGTTGCGCTCATAGTTTTGTGCTTCATGATAGCATTAAACGGCCATGATAGCATTTATGGACAGCCCCCTTACGCGCACAGCCGATCAGAATAAGGGGAACCACGAAACCGTGTTCTCCATAAAATCAGGAGACAACGGGCTACGTTTATCACAGATTAGTTCACCAGGCCGTGGCATCAGACGCCCGTCTTTGATGTAGTTTAACAGAAGGAACAAAATAGGGTCAATCGTTACGTCTTCACAGCGTGAAGTGCGCCTTTAAAGGCGTGAAGAATGATGTAAATGTAGGAAGAAAGAGATCGTTCAGAAACAACTTAGTATATTGAACTAGACTTCCTTCTGGGAGTTTAAATGCTTCAACATGGTCTTCGATTCGTAAACGAACGAACTCAAATGTAATGTGTGTCATCAATGAGATAAATATGCATGTGCGTGTGTACCATTGCTTTTACTCTCATTTACGCTTTTGAAAATGGTTCTTCTCTTCTCGCTTTGGGTGCATACGGTAAGTAAATTGTGATTGTATTATGAAACAATTTTGTAACCTTATCAATATTTATTATGTTCGTTGTCGAGATACAACATATTGGTTAGAATTAGTTCAGAAAAAATTATCACCGCCATAACGAACCGAATTCCTTAAAATAGATCTTAATCGAACTTTAAATACAATTTATAATCAGAAGCCATGAAAATGTGATTACTTTCAAGGAACAATGTGTTTGTTTCAGGTTTTGAAAGCTATTTAAGCTTATGCTTGTAGTGTGATATTTGTGAAGACATTTAAACAACGACATCGTATGACAACTAATTACTAGTACAATCCTAACACGTGTCTAGTCGGTTCATAATGAATGCTTTCGTAATTTCACTTTTGAGATTTAGTCTGGGCTACTTTTCAGTTGTACGTGTGTGGATAAAATCTTTTTACATACTTTTAATTCGAGAAGAACATATTTTGCAAAAAATTAATAATAAAATGTATATTTTAACACAATCACATTTATACAACAATTAAATTCCAAATGCGAGGCTAAAATAGCTATTCTTTCTGAAACTAGGTTTAAAACTAGAATCTCGAAAGAAAATTGACAAGAGAGAAAATATCTCCTAATGATTTTGATGACTGATATTCTTTTCAGGTAGTGGGAGAGAGGGAACTAATTAGGAGTAATAATCATAAGACAATTTTGTGCCTATATGTTGAAAGATTTATTTATAAATGCTGAGCAGCCATAAATAAAAGCCATTAAGACATGATATGGAGGGCGATTGTGAAGACGATGAGTGGTGAAGAGGTTAGTGTTTACCAGCCGTAGGCAGCGCCCAGACCGGTGTAGGACACGTGAGCGACGGCGGGGGCGGCGGAGTAGGCGACGCCCAGGAGACCGGCGGGGGCGACGGCGCGGGCGGCGAGGGCGGGCGCGGCGTAGGCACCACCGTAGGCGGCGCGGGCGTAGCCCAGAGCGGGGGCGGCGTAGCCGTGGGCGGCGTAGCCGTAGGCGGGGGCGGCGACGGCACCGTAGGCCAGAGCGTCGTTGCTCACGCGCACGTCAGACTTGCGCACGCTGGAGTAGGGGGTGTCGATGGCCTTGGAGTAGGTGGAGACCTGGCCCAGGTTGCCGGGGGTCCTCAGGATGTTGGAGTGCTGGGCGGTGATGGCGGGGCTGGCCAGAGCGTGGCCGTAGGCGGGGGCGGCGTAGCCGACGGCGGCGGGCGCCGCATAACCGGCGTATCCGCCGAGGTAGCCGGCGTTGGCCACGGCCAGGAGGGCGGCGAGGACAGCGAACTGAAAACAAAACAAAAAGTTAGACAAAAGTGGTTTTGATTGACGAAGGTAGCAGTGAGCCCAAATTTTCCGGCAAAGATAAATGCCGCAGGAACTACAGCACTCATTTTCGCGAAGACTTCTGTCGGAGGAGTCAGCTGCGTTTCCGCTTCCGAGACCCGATTGACTCGCTCCCTTTTGACGAACGGACTCGGGGATTTCAGTGAACGCGCGCATATAAATTGTTTTCCACTGTTCCAGGCACCCGTATTCAAACTATTAGGGATGTGTGACATGTAATTGAAGCAAAAAGATTTCCACTGCTCGCTGAGTTATGTTTGATTCGAAGTAGTTTTAATATAATATGAGAAATCTATTTGTAGAACAAACATTACATCCCTATTTCAATGATGAGTTTAGATTCGTGTTTGAAGTATTCTAAAACCGTTCGCCTATTTCTTACAAAATTATTTTCATTTCGTAATTGAAGATTATTTCCAATTTGACTATGGTACATCTACTGCAGTTTGTTGTCATAATTTTATGTATCAATATTTCTTTTAGTTTCTTTACCATAATGTCGTCAAATATTTTAAAAAAATTGCTTCTTTTCTATGTTAAACGGTGCCCGAAAACCTTCGAATTCTATCTTGAATTACATGGAGGAATGAGAATAATATCCGTTCCTTTAAACTCGTTTCATGGAGATAATTTTCCTCCTTAGGGCTGTTATCCAGCCGCCAGCCGATTACCTTTTACAGCCGGATGGAACTAATTTTTTACCATTCACTACACACCGACACACTTGCGAGCCGCTCTGACCTCGGGTCAGCAGAACGCGAAACCCTTCGCAGCAACATATTCATGAGAGACAAAGAGACAACAACCACGCCTAAGGCGGGACTCGAACCCGCGACCCTTCGGTCCGAAGCGTGAAGTCGGTTCAGGAACTTAGCCACCTCGGCCATTCAGGTGGTACGGAGAATCTTCGCTTTGGAAATAAGCTCTTGAATATTCTGGAATGTTTCGATTGTGATATCTTGAATTGAATGTCTTCTATGGGGTTTATATTTCAGAAACTAAAGAAGTAAACTTTTTTTATTCGTCCATGGGAAATGGATCTAATTGTCTAAATAATTCAAGTCCACATAATTCTATTCAATCTGCTTTGAACTTTAGCCGTGTTTGAGTGAGATTTTCTGAAGCACTGCCACTGAGCCTACATGTTTTTACATTATTCGTTAGTAAGCGGCCGTCTACGGCGAAAGCGAATTCTACTGAACACGAACGCAATCTGGCCGCAAGTTTCGTTGGGTTCTAGGTATAGAACATAGAACCCTAGGAGGATGAGTTATTTACACATTTTGCAAACAATGTTTTGTTAAGTAATTTCTCTAAAATGAACGATATTTTTAACTTTTATCTGTAACTAAGGACCATTAAATCCTTCTTGAAATAAAATTTCAAAGCAGAAAATCTTTAAATAAATTTCTCTTAATCATCAAAGTGATGTACTAGATCTGATGTGGAATACGAAAATTATTGTACTTCTGCTAACGCGTGAATGAAATGGACGTAATGCAAATGCAAAATTTGCCTTTTTCTGAAATATTTCGTCACTGCTTCAAAGATTTTCTCGTCGCCATAGGGAGAAGCTTGTGCCACCTTGCGTTCCTTATAAGACGCAAAGTTCAGGTGTATGAATAATGACACATTTTGTGACCTCGATACAGAAATATATGGAACTTAGGAAAGTTACCTAATGAAGACTCTGGGCCGAAACCAGAACTGCGCCGTGATAATAACGTAATATTAGTTGACAATCATTTCGAAAAACATCTGAACATTTGAAAAGTGAAGTAGATGAAGGAAAATGGTATATTCATCTGGTACAGTTTCAGAGCCTTCCTTGAACCATATCGACCTCTCTACAAAGCTCCCGCCTTCCTCATTCCGGGAACCAGAATATCCCCTATTATTAACAGATAGTTGCGAGTTTCTATACACTTCGGGTCGCGACCAAACCGCTTATTCCGAGCAGAATACCATGACCAGTTGCGAGTTTCTGTACACTTCGGGTCGCAACCAAACCGCTTATTCCGAGCAGAATACCATGACGGGTTGCAAAACTGCGGGTCGTTTTTCCAACGCGTCGCGCCGCACCCCTTTCCCCATTTCGCCGCTCCTCACGACGTCTCTGGCAACTTTCCGATCGAACGGCCCGGCGTCGATTACCTTGAAAGCCATGGCGACGGTGCTGAGTGGAGGTGGTGGAAGCTGGCGGGCTGCGAGCTGTGTGCTGACTCGAGGGCCGCATCGGCCGCTTTATATAGCTGCACGTCCGATCGCGGCGATCGGCATCGACAGTCGCGGGGTGGCTTTGCGCGTGGTGGGGGGAGCACGCGATCGACATTGTTATTGGCCGGGCGCCCCGCGCCGCCGTCGCCACTTGCGCTAAATAGCGCCGTAGAATGCAAAGTGCGGGCCGGACCCGGCGCGCGAAAACTGGTTCCCGGGTGCAGCGCGCCGCCGTCGCCGCCCGCGCCCCGTCGCGCGCGAGGGAGGGCGAAATACCAGGGGCCGTGCCCTCGCGGGGCTCGCGGCGACGAGCGACGGCGAGCGACGGCGAGCGACGGCGAGCGACGGCGAGCGACGGCGAGCGACGGCGAGCGACGGCGAGCGACGGCGAGCGACGGCGAGCGACGGCGAGCGACGGCGAGCGACGGCGAGCGACGGCGAGCGACGGCGAGCGACGGCGAGCGACGGCGAGCGACGGCGAGCGACGGCGAGCGACGGCGAGCGACGGCGAGCGACGGCGAGCGACGGCGAGCGACGGCGAGCGACGGCGAGCGACGGCGAGCGACGGCGAGCGACGGCGAGCGACGGCGAGCGACGGCGAGCGACGGCGAGCGACGGCGAGCGACGGCGAGCGACGGCGAGCGACGGCGAGCGACGGCGAGCGACGGCGAGCGACGGCGAGCGACGGCGAGCGACGGCGAGCGACGGCGAGCGACGGCGAGCGACGGCGAGCGACGGCGAGCGACGGCGAGCGACGGCGAGCGACGGCGAGCGACGGCGAGCGACGGCGAGCGACGGCGAGCGACGGCGAGCGACGGCGAGCGACGGCGAGCGACGGCGTGCGACGGCGAGCGACGGCGAGCGACGGCGAGCGACGGCGAGCGACGGCGAGCGACGGCGAGCGAAGGCGAGCGAAGGCGAGCGACGGCCAGCGACGGCCAGCGACGGCCAGCGACGGCCAGCGACGGCCAGCGACGGCCAGCGACGGCCAGCGACGGCCAGCGACGGCCAGCGACGGCCGGCCATCGGAAGGCCTCCGTGTCAATGCCACGCCGCGATTTACAGTTTGTTGTGGTGCACAAGAGGTGGAGTAGGCACGCAGATGGGAGAGCGCTTGCTGTGTGGGTCGTACGTTTGACAGAAAATCGGGTAAACGAGATGAAATCAACTCCTGCTGAAGTCGCAATTTTCATAATTGGTGATTCCCACTAGAAAATTGCTTGAATCGTGCAAGTTACGATGTATTGCTTTTGGATATTAATTGAGGCGCTGTTCACCTCGAAATTTCAGTATCTACAGAAGTATTTATAATCTGATGATTCTAACAATTGGTGGGAAAATCGATGTACTCATGATAAATATTTCGTGAATATTCTTCGATTAAAAATTAAGTTCGTTGACACTTCGTCAGCTGTGTATCTGTCATGGGAGCTTAAATGTCACTGTAGTGCTATTTAAGTTCCCGTCCGAGAGAGATGGCTCAGGGCATCAAGCAGGTTCTTTGACCGGGAGGGCCTACGTTCGAGTCCCGACGGTGCCAGTATTTTGCACACTATCTTGCCGGCTAGATCGAATTCAGTCGCTGTCTGGAGGAGAATTCTACCAGCTGAATTTTCTGATCTGTAGTTTTCTGTGGTTTCTCCGATCAACACAAAGCGAATTCCGGAGCAGTACCCTAACAAACGGGCCACAGACCGGGCGCGATATTTGCGACCTCTTCCTTGTCCTCTCCTCCACCCCCTTACACACACTTACACTAATATGCACTACACTAGCACGCATGCCGGGAGACCGGTCGGGAGCTTAGAGCTGGGGGTGTTGCCCCGCTGGTGGGAGATACCTGGTTCGGGAAAACACCGCTAGCCGAAGTTAGGTCGGCGCCGGATAGCGGTGGAACACCGCCACCACCTCCCGGTCAAAAGTATACACTACACTTACGGGAATAATGACCCTACTATTTGACGCGCCCGAAATCACTAACAATTAATCAATGAAGTTTCTGATTGGATGACAGCTTCACAGCTAATGAACTGCCAACGGACTCAATGTTTTAATCGAAATAAAGAATGTTGTTGGGAATTCTTTCCCGAATAAGTCAGTGTTTTTCAGTTGATCACTACTGGGTGATATACAAACTCTGCTTATCTGTTTATAGTTATTAGGTTATGTGTAGTATAATTGAGACTAATAGCATGCAAAAAGTAGAATGCATAAGGCCAAAATCTCATAGAATTATCTCAGACTGTGGCTTACAGTTATTGGAAACTGAAGAGGCGTAATACCTTGATTTGTAGTGAAAAAATAAAATTGTTTGAATCTAGGCTATGCAATAACTATTTGTTCATTTCCTTGGATGTGAATTGTGGTATTGAGTAACATGAAATGAAAGAAACAACCAGGAAGAATTACAGCAATGAAGAAATTCTTTAAGGGTTGAGCATGTATTTTTTTTTTTGAGGTAGAATTAAGAATCAAGATAATGGTCACTAATTATGTACAAACAATATCGTATCCTAACGATACCATCTAAAATGTATTTTATAAAAGATATATTGTTAATATTCAATTATTAACTTGATTTAGATTAAACCTACAGTTTTTTGGAAGGAAGAAACAACACAAGAGTTTGATTCTGTATATTCGACACAAGCACGCAATCTCGTAACGGTGGCCGTATTGTGCTCACTCAGGAGTTGCTCAAAGGAGTCTGGTGTAATATGCTATGGTCATGAGTGATTTAGATTTAGATTTATTCAGTCAAAAAAAACAGTAAAAACTGTAAAAACATAAGGGGGAAAAGATTATCTGCGCACGTTTTCTTGAGTTTCAGAATCCCTTTCCTTCATTTTAACTAAAAATAGTTGAAAGATGAGTAAAAGTTTAACATAAATAAATAAAAATAAATGTTAAAAATAGTTTTCGTTGTTTTTTATAATGTATTAGGTGTGCATTTTATCAATATTACAGCCAGACTTTAATCAGGAGAAGCTGACATTTTAAGCTGTTAGTGCGATAATCTATGGATATTTTATATTAACTTTGACACGGTTTTGAGTAATGAATGATGTCATTAAAAGGTGTAAATGCTGCGATTGCTTATTCAACTGAGTTTGAAGCCATTATATTCATTATTTATTTTAAATTCCCCGTTAAAACATAACAAAAAGAGCCGAATCGTGAGATTTTAATTCGAACGCAGGCGTTCGCTAATTCGCAGACTTTCGTTTCCTGCTCATGCCAGCTGACACCTTGTCCTACGTATGATAAGAGTGGCTAACTCATCCACAGATTCATAGATTCATGGTGTACAAGCATTCAATGATAAGCAAGTATCGCTTCACTGATTATTTCTTGTATGTATTATAGAATATTTACAAACTACACAAATCTTAATACAACAGAAACGCGCCAAAATTTAAAAAAGAATACGCAGCAGTAGGAGATACGTTTAAAAATTCGTTGGCCCGGCTTTACGCATTTGCCTGTAGTTGGACTCTAAATCAGAAGGTTCGGAAGTATTTGGGATTCGGGGCCAGCAACATATTGACTTGCGGTGAAAAGGCGTTGAAAATAAAATACGATTTACTTACGATACTTACGATTTTCAAATTAGTAGATCGGAAAGCTGAGAATGAAAAATAAGTAAGAATCATTTTCTTCCATGCACACTTGAATACCTTCAAATCGTTTTTAAGTTAATACTCTCCAAATATTTTTTTTATTTTATGTACTAGTTACCGTAAAGTTGAAAAGATTCAAACATTGTTTGTGATACTAAAACCAATTACATTGTTGGTTGTAAGCTGCGAACCCTCTTTTTATCTTAGTGTCATTACCTCATTTTGTTTCTTTTATTTCATCTGGATTTTTTCAATCATCACTATTATCACCATTGTTATCGTTATGTACCTATTGTACTTCGTGTCTTTTTAACTAAGGAATCACCATAACATTAATTGCAATAATGTTACTTTTGCTATTTATATTGAACTAATATTAAATGTTTTTGAAAGTTAGTCCCTTTCTAAAGTCAGAAATAGTGCGCACTGTCGAAATTAAGTAATACGTGTAATAAGGTAAAGCCGCCATTATCAAGCTATAGGGTTTAGCGTGAATAGGTTTCGACACCTGTATTGTCAAACTGTGTAATTATCTGTACAACCAGAATGCACGGTGTTCGATAGAGAACACGTTCGCTCTGTCAGCCAGCACGTGCCTGTGGAGGTCGCTGCCCGCAAGAGGTGGCCCTGGGCAATGTCGCGACACGCTTTATGCTTTATTTCATCGGTTAATGAACACCGTGCTTCACAGTCGGAACAAATGCTTTTCGATTATGTCAGTTAATACTATAGTGGTGACTAAAAAAAGTAGTTACCGTACATCCGAACGCATTAGGCTCCCACTTCCAGTAGAATAGCCACTTAAATTTTGCAATCTTGGAATCGAACATCAATCCAGAATGAATTAAATGAATTTCATACGCTAAAATTATTCCCTCCATTGTTCAATGTCAATATTTTTATAACTTGAAAGAATTTAATTTACTCCTCCGTAATATATTTGTAATGATTCCATTACAATGTAAATGTACTTGACATGTCAATATACTAAACCATGTCTAAATAAGCAGATGTGAGCCTGCAATGAAAATTCCCCTGAAATTCAATTTAGTTACTAACTTCGATTAGAATTAAACTTCACAAATGGTGTTAGTGTTTTGGTCTGCAGGTTTTACCAACGAAACATTTTAAGGAATCAAGAGTCGTAATGACTTTGCCACGTAAATTAATTTAGTGATTGCGTTTCTAGTACTTTCAAACTGTGTCGCTTTCTGAGGCTCGATGAAAATGTTTAATCAGAAAACCTGAAGAATTGAAATTTACCTCTGAGCACAGTTCAAATACAAATAAAATGCATCTTCAAATGTACGCAGAGCGGTTTAATTTATAGGTATTGCTTTCACTTGCCACATACAAGATTACGCAGATAGCCCTGCTTAATTTAGAATGTAAATCCGATTGATTGTTTGGGGAGCAATTTGAAAATTAATATTATATTTTTCTGATAGGATAATTTTGATATTTTGGAAATTATACGCATGTATCACAAAAGTTAAACAATTTATTACAACATATCAAAGATCTTGTCGTCATGGATGGATTTCAGAGTTATATTTTTTTAAGAGTTAATAATAATTTTATTTGACGCAATATCACATTTTATGATGACTGATCAAGTATAATCTCAGTTGACTTCAATAAACAAGCATTCAGGACATTGCAAAAAATGTTCATTAAGTGTGCACGTCTCTTCGTTTTCCTTGCATGCACTGAAGTTGCGCTGCTCCTACACAATGGGTCAATAACCTTTAGTGGTCAAGGCCTCTTTCGCGCTTAATCATGGCAAGAGAGATTTCGTTGCGGGAATGTGACTTGAACTAGAAACGAGAAATATGTTGCCAGAATCAACCTTGTTCCTCGAAAGAACTGTGGGGTTAGGCACTTTTTAGAAGTCTAAAAATGTGAATAAATTGAATCAATTTATCAGAAATGTATGCTTTCGATTTTAATCTTAATGAGCATATGTTACCACTCTTGAAAGAAAAAAAACTTGGAAAAACATTTGAGAATATATTTTAGAACTTGAAGTTGATCTTTTTATCATTTTGAATGCGGTAAAAAAGGAATGTCTTGGACGCATAATGATAAAAGATAATTTGATTACATCTTGACCAACTACTGTTTATTTAGTACATGTCAGTGAAGTACCATTTTCATTTACCGTGTCATTGCGATATCTTCCCATTCTGAAGAGGGAACATATTTTTCAAATGACACATTGATGTTAAATGACTATAGTTGACGAGTCTCTTAAATATTTGAAAAAAAAAACCCAAATCATTGATGATTGTTAACGTCTATGCCTTTAGGTTGAGTATTAAGTACTAGTAACATTCATCTTTTTAATTATAGGAGAATAAATATAGTACATTCGAATGGAAATATTGCTCTGTTGGACAGCCACTGGTTTTGAAAGGTTCAACTTTAATCAAAATTGAAATTTTAAAAGAGCTCACTTTGACCACCATTATCATCTTTTCTTGTTCTTGGCGTACTTTAGAGTTGTAAAATGCTACTGTGGTGTGATTTACACATCTAATAACATTAAACCTAAGGCGAAGGTATTAGCAAAGTAAAAGCATAAAGATGCAATATTGATAAATTTACTCATTCCCAAAATAGGTGTTGAAGTGATAAGAAAATGTTTACAAATTATTGTCGTTAGTTTGTCTATTCAACTAAACTTCTACAATATTGGTTTATTTTACAATAACAAACCCTCTCAAAATTCCATCTTCTCATTGATGTATAAAAGACTCCTGAACTACCAAATTCAATTATTTATCAATAAGCAATGAAATAGCTAGTTTGTAGACATTATTGTGAAATGTTCAGATCTTACAAAACATTCACTGTAAGAGTAAGTTGAACTTTCAATTTCGTCATGATTGTAATTCAAGTTTGATTTAATATTTTTAGAGCTGTAATTCATCTTATATTTTAATGAACTATCATAATTTGCTCTGAAGCTCGTTTTTCAATTTAGACCGATGGGCTTCTATGTATCTAAATAACTTGGGCGTTGCCCATTGGTGCGCAAGAGCGTGGGTTCGATTCCAGTGGTTCTCGCTTTCCTATTTTGGTCGAACATCGTGACTACAGTTGTAAACTTATCTGATGGGAACACAATTGTCAGGAAAGCTGGTTCACATGAAGAACGGACTGACTGACCACGAATCATGGGGTAAACTTTATCATCGGCCTTTATTATTATAAACTTTATCATCGGACTTTATTATCTATCAAAAGACTATTGATAATTTTATTAAACAAATTATTTTCTCCTTTTGGATATTTATGCATGCAGTTTTATGTCAAGACGAGTCATATGCTGTATGAATTAGTAGGAAATACAAGTAAGTGTTTATTGAAGTTATTAATTGAGAGGCTCAGTAGAACATGGGTCTCTATCCCACATTGACCTAGTTCTGAGATATTGAGCATTTTACTTCAACTTTCGTATTATAACTCAGTACAATTTTAAACACACTACACTTTCATAAAGGTCCCTACTGGATTTAATTAACGTATTACACTAAATAAGAACATATTAGAAGTTACATTTAATGCTAATAATTGAATTTCACAGAAATGTGGGACAGACGCTTGTTCTCCTGAGCCCTTCCATCTTAAGCCTCCAACCTCTGCGTAGTGAGCGAGTCGGGGCACCGCTGCGGAATGTAATAACATCACGTAATGAGCGGCGGTCAGCTGGGGGAGGCCCACGCAGGCGTTTTCCGCTTCGCCGCGCGCATCATCGATAGGCAAAGGGTTTGCGCGGCTGCCGCACGCTAACCTCGTATAAATCACCCAGAATTGAACGGTACTATCGCTCACCGTTTGGGAAATTTTAACTTCTGGGATTTCTGGGTACTCTATTTGATTTTCTGTGAATCACGATTCGTTTGACATTTAGGAATATAGGTAAATAGGGAAGGAATATAGGTAGATAGGGAAGGAATATAGGTAGATAGGGAAGGAATATGGGTAGATAGGGAAGGAATATGGGTAGATAGGGAAGGAATATGGGTAGATAGGGAAGGAATATGGGTAGATAGGGAAGGAATATGGGTAGATAGGGAAGGAATATGGGTAGATAGGGAAGGAATATGGGTAGATAGGGAAGGAATATGGGTAGATAGGGAAGGAATATGGGTAGATAGGGAAGGAATATGGGTAGATAGGGAAGGAATGTAGGTAGATAGGGAAGGAATGTAGGTAGATAGGGAAGGAATGTAGGTAGATAGGGAAGGAATGTAGGTAGATAGGGAAGGAATGTAGGTAGATAGGGAAGGAATATAGGTAGATAGGGAAGGAATATAGGTAGATAGGGAAGGAATATAGGTAGATAGGGAAGGAATATAGGTAAACTGTATGGTACATAATATTTGGAGAAAAGCGTCAAAAATGTCGGAACAAAATCAAACTCCCAAATTAATAATATATTGCAATGAATCGTTGAATACACCCTGATTGAATACTACGTTTAAGTTTTTTTTCATTTCAAACTTTCCTTTATTGTCTGTAACTGGTTCTGGTGTATGTTGTAATTTCGACACAATGCGTTCTAGGAATACAACAGCGTGAGTATCAAAGTTCATTGTGTCTCCATAAATCGCACGTACGTGCACGCAGACTGCCTGGGGGACTCTGTTTCTTCTCGTCAGAGGTGACTCCCTCACCTGACTGTGGTATTCTTATTCTATTTTACATCCTTTCCTCACTTATTTGATTTTACAAAATGACATTGCTCTATGATATATGTTCTTGAAAATCAATGTTAATTTGAATTTTCAGCTCCTCTAGTTCTTTCCTTCCCTATCATCAACAACGTTCACTCCTAGCGCGCGTTTTGGCCATGCGTACTATTTATTCCTTCTGCCTCGAGTTCCGAAGAGTACGTTAGACGGACGTGAGCGCGACGCCCACTCCTGAACGAACGTGCAAGAGCAATTACCGCCCAACGCCTCTCACTCAAACTGCGAAATCTATCGAATCGTGCCGCCAGATGTCGGCCCAGGAGCACCACATTTTATTACGACCTGGTCGGTTTTTATCTTGTTTTCTTTTTTTCTGATTTATGAGGTCGTCTTGTCTCAAAAAACTTGTCGCAGCATATCCTTAAACCATATGTAATATGCCAAAAAGGTTGTATCTTCCTTCATTTGCTGTTTTTACGATAAGATTTAAGAGACGCTAAAAATTGTTATAGGTATTTATCCATTGGGTTAATTTCCATGGAAACAACAAATTTCCTAACCTTTGATTGGATGCCATTTATTTGAGTACTAAGAATGCATTTGTGTTTTTATATCGTTTATCAATATTGTATACTTGTCTGGGTAATTTAATAAGATTACAAGTTAATTTAATATTTTCGTAACACATATCAGTCAACCTTTGATGCGATTTGTCAGTTGTGAAGAGTTTTACACTAATTAATATTCTATTATATTGGTGTTAATTTTCTTTCCCGTATGAAGTCAATCTCATTGTTTTCACCATATCCACGAAATCATCTTTCGAACGTCAGTGTTGGCGGAATGGGTGCCGAAGTCGCAGAAGAGGGTCATGGGGCTCGGCTGCCTGCCCACGCAGCTTGCGGTTGGGTGGGGCCGGGCGGGGACAGGAGCGGTACAGGTCGAGTTGTGGCTAGGCCGCGCGGAGCGGGGCGGAGGGGGCGGGGGGGTTGGGTGGGGCCGGGCGGGGTCCCGCGGCGGCGGCGGCGGCGGCGGCGGCGGCGGTTCGCCGCACTGGAAGTCCTTGTCCTGCTCCGGGCCCGGGTCTCTGCCCGCACGTGCCTTGCCGTGCCGTGCCGTGGCGTGGCGCGTCGCGCCGGGTGCTGAGTTTGGACCGGCCGCCGCGGTGGGCCGCGCCCCGGGTCAAGGACAACGGGCCCTGCCGCCCGCGCCCCGCTCCCCGCGCCCCGCGCCCCGCGCTCCCCGCCCCCCGCCCCCCCGCCCTCCGCCCCCCGCCCCCCGCCCCCGCGCTCCCCGCCCCCCGCCCCCGCCCCTCCGCCCCCCGCCCCCCGCCCCGCGCCCCCCGCGCCCCGCGCCCTCCGCCCCGCGCCCCCGCCCCGCGCCCCCCGCCCCGCGCCCCCCGCCCCGCGCCCCTGCGCCCCGCGTCCCGCTCCCCGCGCCCCCGCGCCCCGCGCTCCCCCGCCCCCCGCCCCCCGCCCCCGCGCCCCGCGCCCCCCCGCGCCCCGCGGCCCCTGCGCCCCGCGGCCCCCGCGCCCCCCTCCTCCCGCGCCCCCCGCTCAGAGCTGGGAGCGCCGCTTCCCGCCCCCCGCAGGCGGCGCGTCACTCGATCGCAGCGGTGGATTCACTGCGTGGGCTGCCATCCTTCCGTTGCCGTCGTCCTGACCTAGTCACTTTCAATGGATCGGCTGTGATCTTCGTCTCTTTTGATTCGGCTCATTTTAATGTGAAATATTTCCCAAGAAAAACAACTGTTGGATGGTGTTTCAATAGCGCACATTTGGGTATTCAAATTACTGGTTTTAAAGCCCATTGCGTTGACTATTTATTCCTAAGCGCATTTAAATTATTGTCGCCAATCTTTGTCGTAGCAAGCAGTGGTCGCTAGTAGTGAAAACAGACGAGATTGAGATTGAGTTCAAGCCAAAGAAACTTCAAGTGAGCCACAATTTTCCGGCATAAGTACAGGTGTACCACCAGGTGTTACAACATATTTTCTTTTCCTTGACTCAAAATACAACCGCTTGTTTCGGTGTCCAGAGTAATTTGATCTGTGACTGGCAAGAGGAATGCGCAGATGTCGCGGCAGTCCTGTCATTTTGTAGATAGCTGGCATTTTGGAGGAAAATAAAGCTTGTACTGCAGAAAACGGAGTAATTTTCAGAGATAATGGAACAAATATTCAACCTTGAAAGTTGATTTGAAGGGTGTTATTAGGTATTGAGCATAACTGAACCAATTTTTGTGTTACGTTTTAAAAAGGAGTTTTGGGGAAATGAGACTGCTTTGCACTTTATTTTGTAATACTAGACTGTTACAATATGCTGCCGAAACCTGTTTATAAATAAATCTTCGTGTCCCCACTCGTTATTCTGTTGGATTAATTATTTTTTTGTTGGCATTAAACTAAATTTTTCACGACTTGCTTCAACTCGTCACGACTAACTAGAACTAACTGTTCATGTTTACATTTAGATTTCTCTTCTTCTTTGTATTCCATTCCTGTTCAACATTATGTGGTCAGTATGTGTTTGATATTGACTTACTGACCCCAGTTGTGTGAAAGGAATTTGCTTATTCAGGAGAGCTCGTTTTCGGTGCTTACCCGAAAAACTTGATTACATATGTTCAAAACATTCTTTCGTTGAAACTCAGAATTTGTCTATACTAAAGCGTTGGCAAGCACCATTAATGAAGAAATATAATATATTTTCTTGTCCTGCAATTTAGGATAAATATATTTTATTCTTTACCAATAAATGCATATCTAGAAAAGGAGCCTACTGAATTTTTTTCATATAATTACCATTTTCAATATCATGTCATGTACAGTTCTTAATACGTTCTATTTCTGCTCATGAAACAGAAAGCCTTCGAAGTAGTGCGTCCTATTAGCATCTCTTACGCAGTCTCACGCAACATATTATTAAGTGCAATTTGAATAATTTCGCCACGTTCTATATCTTGGCATTCCGATCAATCTATGAACTTACAAAGACCTTGAAGATTACTGAAGAATATGCCTTTGTTGCGTTCTTAAAGAAAAAAAATGCATAGAAGAAGAACGATCTTAGGTTAATGATACATTCAAAGTTTCTCGGTCGTGTTAAATTATAGAAATTACGCATTTTTAAGCAACTTGAAGTAAAGTAGCTTTTTCCCCCTTTACGCTTTGAAATAAGTTTTCCACGAGAACCTACATCAAATGAATGTTGGTTGAAGGGACCTAACTGTGATGTACTTAAACCAAATCGTATAATAGCCTTCATTAAGGACAATTTACTATAAGAGTAAGTTATTCATGAATTTATTTAGTTATATAATATGAGGGGGATCACGTATTTCATTGTGTTCTCATTTACTTTTGAAGTACAAGTTTAAATCTGTTTAGAATCTTGTAGCAACGTTTAATGTATGTATAGAAAACGAAATTCCGATTTGTGATCATTTTATAATAGGGAGAAACAAATTGAAACTATTAATGTCAAGGTCGCAATGCAATGTAGAAAACATGCAATGATGTAGT
The DNA here is from genome assembly GCA_038098605.1 of Gryllus longicercus. Taxonomy (NCBI): domain Eukaryota; kingdom Metazoa; phylum Arthropoda; class Insecta; order Orthoptera; family Gryllidae; genus Gryllus; species Gryllus longicercus. The sequence goes on from JAZDUA010000540.1 coordinate 733,368, forward strand.
GTACAATTAAAATAAGTGGTGTTGCAACTTATTTGTAACATATGCTCCCGTGAAAACGATACTCGATAACCTAAATCAGCCGAAGAATGATGTAATGTCGCTCGGCACATTGCATTGGGTAGAAAGCGTAAGTTCGACTTACTAAATATCTTGCAACAGTTACACACAGGAGTAGAAGAATTTTACTGCGTATCATGGTGCCTATTTGGAATGTGTTAATTTATTTAAAAAAATTATGTTTTAAATTTTAAATCTTAATTCTAGGACCTGGGAACTCATATAATTATAAGTGTAAACCAATAAATAATTTAAAATTATTTGTAACCGTTTTACTTCTCAAACGTTCCCACAAGAAAAGGTAAATTTGAATATACCACTAAAACAAAAGCGAGCGATTATCTATCTAAATTTTTTTTCTGTTTATGAGTATTTGCAAATAAAATAAATGTAAACTGATAGATGAAAAATAATTATTTTCAATTATTTGTCAGATCGTTAAATTAAAGACAATATCCATCTATTCAACCAAATTTTGCAAGCAAAAAAATGAAATAATGTAAAAGATGTTCGTGGATATTGATATGCTTCAAAACTGCGTCTCAGTAGACCTGACAATCAGCAAAATAATTCGGTTTTCCTTGAAGTTGTTTCCCACGGTACAATTTTCTTCCATTATTTATCTTTAATCTCACAAAAATGAGGTGCGGTGTTTACATAATTGATAGTTACTGTGTGGAAATTGGATGAAGTAATGAGCATTTACACTTTTTTATACAAAAATGTTTCATCTGGCATGCAAAGCTAGTTTCGCGACGTTTGAATGTTGCATGGCTCCTCTTATTCTTAAATGTTTCGATTTGCACCCTAATACGAATTGAAGGTGTGGAGATTTAATGATTTATTGTGCGATTATCTAATATGGACATGGATAAGTTAGCAGTGCTTTTGGGAGCAGAATACAATTCTTTAACCATAAACTCACAAAGAACACGTCACGACCAAACTACGCAATGCATCGAGTTGTTGTAGGACATCTCAGTACTCTGTGTTCCATTTCAACGGTTCTTGTATGAAAAGGTTATACATCCTTTATTTTCTTTCAAAAATGAAGTCCAGTCTGATCTCTGATTTTTTTGTGTAAGCGCAGTTGTGTGGAAATTATAAACGTTATACGTATAAAAACGCTTTACGGCTACTAATCGCACAACGAAACGGCTTCAGTTTCCCGAATCGCTTGCATTGGCGACACCGTACATGACACCGTCTACCTTGGGGTGATTTGTCACCAATAAACCCAGAGAGACTCGTTAGGAACAAAGATATTTACTGAGATAAATACTAACAACCATGTAATCAGGGAAACTAAATGATTTGGTACGCGGCCCCGCGTTTAATTAGATATGAATCCTAAGAGGCTTTCGAGCTTTGACTCCCATTTCCTCCCTCACCAAAGTTTTCGCGTCCGTATTGATTTCCGAAAGCTGCGACTCGACCCAGACATTTGCAACTTACGGAAACTCACTGATTTCGCAGCATTTCCGCCCTCCGCGTTTCTGGCTCCATGAATGGTACGGATGCTTCTAGGTAACCGATCAGTGAATTGAACACAATCTTTTTGGACCTATATCTTTACATCATCCTCATATTCTATGTAACGTCCACTAAGTTAACTTTTAGATGTGTTGTGATTTACAAACGATAATGGAGTTTTATATGTCATAACCATGGAAATTAAGTGTTTATGAAGATTATATATATATATATATATATATATATATATATATATATATATATATATATATATATATATATAAGGAAGAAGAAGTACTGGCGTATATTATCTAGTTAAAGCAGTTCCCGCGTATTCTGCTCTTTTAAAAATACTGGCGTATTAACTATTATCTTTTCATCAAAGAATCGGACGCCAATGAATGGTTCACCATTTATTTTCCGATACGGATGGAAGATGAAGAAATTCGCTACTCGTGCTCAATAATTCTAAATGTTGTACAACTTATTCATGAAGTTAATTTGATAAAAGAAATGGTGGCGATATACCTCTACTAAAAAAGAACTAAATGATTGAAGTTCTTTCAGAACCAACCAAATGATTTAGTGAGTACATACTGGAATGTGGACGGTCCACCTTCCGGTATGGATGGATACCATATAAAAGATATCATTATTGAGAAACAGCCTTTTGACGCTTGAGATGGAAGAAGGAAGGAAGCATTTACTCTGAGGCAAGTGGAAATACTTTTTCCTCCGGCGATTTGAGAGGGCTTGCAACTCCCGCGTGTCCGCACACCGTATTGACTGGCGCGTCGCGCCACAGCATCTCGTTTCTCCCTCCCACCCCTCTTCTGAGCACGGACGATCCCTTGATAATACACGTGCGTTTCAAACTTCTCATTATATCTAAGCATGTTTTCTTTTCGGCAATTGATCATAGCGGAAAATTTGTCAGAGGTGGTTTTAAACAAGAAATATTGCAGCAAGCGTTCTCACGGTTTTTAACATTTTCGTATTGAAATAACCACTCCCATTACGAAACTTTCGATGCAACATTGTATTTTATATTATTTTGTTAATTGTATTCATTATTGGCGATCAATCTTCCTCGAGCGTCTAAATATTTGTAGTGTTATAAATATATCTCGTAAACTAACTTAACAGTTCCCATCCCTGATTATGAGATCGCTCTTCGAAAATATTTATTGAATTCCGAGCTAAGCTTGGAAAGCTATTAAATTCGAATTAAGCTGAGGGTGCTACGTCGGTGTACTGAGGAGTTACATGCGCGCATCCCGTTCGTTTCCCTGCGGCCGACGGCGGCGGCGGCGGGCGACCTACCTCGCGCCCCCGCGTCGTCTCTGCACCCGGCCAGCGTCGCGGCGCCGCCGCCGCCGCCGCCACCGCCACCGCCGCCTCGCTCGCTCGCTTCTCTCGCGTCCGCGCCTGGGCCAACACTAAATCTCTTCGGGGCGCCGGCGCGGTCTTAACGCCGGCGCCCCGTTCCGAAATCACTCGCGCGAGTCCGGCGATTCGGTTCGATTCGGCCTCCGCACGCACCCTCCCCACACGGGCGCTACCGGTCGCTCGCCACCGCCGCCCGCCCCCCTGCCCGCGCCGCCGCCCGCCCCCCTCGATGAAACGGCCGTTTCGACACGCAACACCTCGAAGTGGGGGTGTGTGGATTTGGGTGCGTACGACGCGACCCCGGCGCCCACCAGCCCTCCGTGCGGGTATATAAGGCCCGGCCTGGCCCACGGTCGGCACAGTTCGTGCCCCAGCAACTGACCACCTACACCACCATGTACAAGGTGAGCGCGGCTGAGGGGCTTGCACGGTTGGGGAAGAACGGGGTGCCCGAGTTATTTTTTCCAAAATTTGTTTTCATGTTTTTTGAGCGATTTTGAACTGTAAAGAATATACAGAAATTCACATTTTGAACCACTTTCTAAGTTTGTAGGATTTAAAATGCAAAATGGCTTGTAATTTAGAAAACAAATTTGAGTTTCATCAAATCTAATGCTCAACAAGTAGGAAATACCTCTCTTGGTTTCAATATTAAATCTTTTTCAAATATTATAATTTTTACTTATAAACATTTTAAATTCCATTTATGCATTGAAAAGACTTTTTTCTTCAGGTTACTCTTATATTAATTTACTTAATGTCTCTGAAGTATGAGAACTGATATCTAGATAGCTTAGAAAAAATAATTGTTAAACTTTAATATTTTATTTTTCGAACTTACAGTTCGAAATATTCCACTTTTATGTTTAATGTTGCAATTCTCATATCAAGAAGTAGTAAACAGATGCGATTGGTTTATGGAATTATCAGGATCGATTATGAATATGCCGGAATGCAGAACGACCTGATTTTTGGTCGCGAATTTTGTCCATAAAATATCAAGTATAATATTCACCCAAATGTTATTTGTTCTGGGCACATTTAACACGATTTACTCTTAAGCACAGCCCTACTCGTTAAATGAAAGCACAATGGAAAAATATTTGTTAAAAACGTGGCAATTCGTTCAGTTGTCATATTTCATGCCAGTAATTAACTCAACTATATAGCTATATTTACTCAATGACCACGATCTAAGTCGCGGAAAGAAACAATAGTCTCGGAAGACAATGCTAGCCGATGAATATCTACACGGCGCTAAACGACCCCCGGCGTTACCGCTTGCGTTAAACGGCTTGAAGGCGATCGCCTCTGGGGTAAATTGGGAACGGGGCAGGGCAGGGCGCGGGGCAGAGCAGGGTGCGGGGCAGAGCAGGGCGCGGGGCAGAGCAGGGCGCGGGGCAGAGCAGGGCGCGGGGCAGAGCAGGGCGCGGGGCAGGGCAGGGCGCGGGGCAGAGCAGGGCGCGGGGCAGAGCAGGGCGCGGGGCAGAGCAGGGCGCGGGGCAGAGCAGGGCGCGGGGCAGAGCAGGGCGCGGGGCAGAGCAGGGCGCGGGGCAGAGCAGGGCGCGGGGCAGAGCAGGGCGCGGGGCAGGGCAGGGCAGGGCGCGGGGCAGGGCAGGGCAGGGCAGGGTGCGGGGCAGGGCAGGGCAGGGCAGGGTGCGGGGCAGGGCAGGGCAGGGCAGGGTGCGGGGCAGGGCAGGGCAGGGCAGGGTGCGGGGCAGGGCAGGGCAGGGCGCGGGGCAGGGCAGAGCAGGGCGCGGCGCGGGGCAGGGCAGAGCAGGGCGCGGGGCAGGGCAGGGCAGAGCAGGGCGCGGGGCAGGGCAGAGCAGGGCGCGGGGCAGGGCAGAGCAGGGCGCGGGGCAGGGCAGAGCAGGGCGCGGGGCAGGGCAGAGCAGGGCGCGGGGCAGGGCAGAGCAGGGCGCGGGGCAGGGCAGAGCAGGGCGCGGGGCAGGGCAGGGAAGGCGCCCGCCGTCGCCTGGGCGGGGTGGCCGGCGGAGTAATCGCGTCGGCGGCTGCGGCGGTGCCTCCTACGGCGGGCGCGGCTGCGCGTTGCGCCATGGGGGCCGCGCCTGAATCGCGTCGAAGGGCACCGACCGACCGGTCGGCGGCGGCGGCGGCCACGCCTCGGCCGCGCTGTCGCAAACGCCGCCGCCGCCGTCTCCACTGCCGCCCCCTAGCGGCCGCACCTACGCTTCTGTCATCCTACTTTAGAGCGATGGGATGAAACGGGTCTTTCTCATTAGCAGTCGACGCTTCTTGAGGAATAAGTTATATTCGAGACCTGTTTCATTTGAAAAACTAAATTACTTATAGATACTAAATTACTAAAAAATAAATTACTTAAGTTTTCTACGAATTTACGCGGTATTTTTCTGTTTTAACAAGTTCAATTAATTTAGTAATTGTTTACTCTGGTGACTGAGAGACCGTAATTGTAAGATATTGTGATCTTTTTTGAAATTATTAAAAATTATTTGTCAAATTATTATAAATGTAATGTAGTATTCAATCTAGTCACAAATATTAAGAAACATTTATTATTACTATTATCATTATTATCATTATTGAATTACTGAAATTTCGTTTCGAAGTATAATGTTTCACTTACTGAAAGAAGAATTGCATTATATTACAAATATTTGAAGTCAAAATTGCATTAATAAGCTCTATTCTCAGCTTCTGTTTTTAACATTGTCACTCTAAGCTACATACCAGCATGATTCCTCCTGCTTACTCTCTAATGCCAGCTCTCTTTTTCGCACTAACAAATAGATTTTCGTATTTCTCTCTCCGTTGTGAATGCTTATATTGTGAGCTACTATCTCTGAAATCATCGTCCTCGAATTTCGTAATACACTGAACTAACTCAACGCTACCATTAAAAATATCGCCAATGCTTCATTCAACTATCACTTGAGTATTGTCCACTTTTATATTCTGTGTTGAAAAGCAGGGGAGTTTGACGCTCTATTTGTCCGCAGTTCGTCGTCCTCGCCGCCGTGCTGGCTGTTGCCAACGCTGGCTTCCTTGGTGCCCCCGCCGTGGGCTACGCTGGCTACGCCGCCCCCGCCGTGGGCTACGCCGCCCCCGCCTACGGCCACGCCCTCGCCACCCCCGCCATCACCGCCCAGGCCTCCAACATCCTGAGGACCCCCGGCAACCTGGGCCAGGTGTCCACCTACTCCAAGGCCATCGACACCCCCTACTCCAGCGTGCGCAAGTCTGACGTGCGCGTGAGCAACGACGCTCTGGCCTACGGTGCCGTCGCCGCCCCCGCATACGGCTACGCCGCCCACGGCTTGGCCGCCCCCGCTCTGGGCTACGCCGCCCACGGCTACGCCGCCCCCGCCCTCGCCGCCCCCGTCGCCCGCGCCGGTCTCCTGGGCGTCGCCTACTCCGCCGCCCCCGCCGTCGCTCATCTGAACTTCGCCGGCTACGGCATCAGCTACGGCTACTAAGCACCTCAACCCCCCTCCTCCTTCCTTCTTAGACTTGTACATTACTTCTTGATCTTCAACATGTAATATATTTATTGTCTTCTGAATAAATTGTTAAATCGTCATATTTCATGGCTTTTCTTTTACTCCAAATGCCCCCTGAAAATAATTTTATTCCTACATATAAGATTTAACTTTCTCTCTCCAAAAATAATTTGAACGTTGTGATTTATTACCACATTGCTAATCAAAGGTTATTACTAGAATCCATATTCTTAGGTTTCAACTTTTTTGTTCCTTACTACTTAACGTCACTGTTTTAATACATTTCAATCATTTCTGAGCAAAAACTCGTCAATCCTATAGATCCTAAAAACTGCTAAAATGTGTTATGACTATAAAATATGCAAATTCGAGATTTCTTAAAAACATGCAGTGCTTAAGGAAACTCATTTGAATTGATCGAAACGTTACGGTAGCCTGGACACTGCTTCTAACGTTGTTGGTTTAATTGCTGATCATTAGTTTAATTCTTGATTCCTGATAAAAATAGCAAATGCATGTCTTCTACTAAACGAAGCGATGTACATCATTTAAGCTGTTTCATAGCAGAAATTTTCATTTGAAGGCTAATATTTTTCAGCCTCATACTAATATGCTAAGAATATAAATGATAAAAGTCTCTAATAGGCTAAATCGATTATTCAAAAAATCTAAAATGAAATTTATAAATTCTAAAATCTCGGTCTCCAATTATTACACAGGTTAAAAGTGTTAAAATAGTTTGACAATGTGTTAAAAATATCTTCGTAAACCAAAAACAGCGCACAATAAATGTGACAATAAATATTGAATAGAAATACGTTGCATATTAATGGAGCAGATTTACCCATGAAGTTTAGTTGTCTATTGCATTTTTGGTAGATTATCTTTCAACTACACTGTTTATTTGTATTAATGTAGCGTTTAACTTTTACTCGTACTTACAATGGAATACGTTTCGTCGAAAAAAATTGTCATCAGTATCACTTTCTTCTTAAGTGAACATCGACAGAAGCTTACTGGTTTTATTTTATTGTGGTGTTTGATGTAATTATCTGAAGCATTACAGATAACCATACCGCGTAAATTATACTGAAATTAGCGCACGTTGTCACTTTTGTCAACATTTTTGCATTAATTGAATTCCATTTCACAGGGTAAATATAGTTCCGCGCATTAAAATATATATTCTTCCAAAATTTTGAGGAATTGGGGAAGTAGTGCAAGATAATGAGAAAGGTCCTGGGGGCTAAGTGCTCTTTTGGCGCAGATAAATCTGTTCAATACAAAAAAGTGTTTTATGTGGTTTTCACCCTCGCTTTACCGTCCCCTTACAACTGTAGAACGAAATAAAGGTAGTTTTTGCTCTTTATCAATTTGATTTTTGCGGAAGAAAATAATACTAATAGATCGGAATACCTCTTTAACCTTCTTTAAATACTACAGAAAACCTATATGAATAATGGGAAAAATATGATACATTACATTGTCTGAAAAAAAGTAAAAAATTCTTCTCAATAAAAAACCTAATATCAAATCTGTTTTGAAACTTGAATATTTTTATTTTTTGTATCGAAGATGTGAGCAAATGAATATATTTGTAATCCCTTCTCGTACTAGGGTGGTTTAGAATAATCTTCATAAAGTCTCCAGCAAATCTCCAGCTTTTTGAGAAAATTCAAGTTGCATCCGACTGTTATAAAGTCAAAATATTAAATCCCGGGTTCTAGCTACCATCAATCGGTGCTCGAGTGACCTACTAGAGACTCCCGCGGTCTGTCTTCCCGTTTCCCAATGAAAAGCCCGCTCGTACTCTCGGAACTTGACACTGAGGCAGCCCTTATGCCCATCTCGCACCTGTACTTTTAAGTTTTGCGTTCGAGGTAGCCCATGGTTTCAACTAGGTGAAGGTGTTATTCTTGTGGATGTAGGGAGACAGTTTCTTGTTCATGTCCACAGAAAGTCCGCACTCAGATCACTCAGACTTTTGTCGCTAAGGGCAAGGAATTAGAGTAGGATTACGATTCAGGAGGTACTGAGAATGCCACAATCTCAACTAGGGATCAGGGAGGGTCTACACAGGTATATCCTTGCACGCTAGCTCCTCCCGGATTGACCAAGGATAACAGAACATGATAGGAAAAGTGATTCATGAAGTATGGGAAAGCATTTAAATACTTTATTTCTGAAATTATTTACATTTCTTCAAAAGATAGTAGCATATTATTGCCGAGACAAAACACTGTAGTTTTAACTGAATATATTTCAGTTCTGTCGCTCAACTAACGGATACTATCGAAGAACCCAACAGATGGCAATGAGGAAAAATCAGACATTTTCTGAAATATTTCTAATTATTTTTAATTCACCATTTTGCCTTTATAACACTCAAATATAATTCAAAATTTTCTCGGAATACGGATTTTTCCAGAAGCTTTATTAGCATTATTTTATATAATTCTAAAACAATGATATATATATATATATATATATATATATATATATATATATATATTGTGACATACCTGGTGATGCCGGGTATTTCACTGCAATATATAACACTAAAGGAGGGTATCTTTTCCGTGAATGGGTCCCTGGATAAGTTGGTATAATATTGGGGAAGTTAATCAAAAGTGGAAATACAATCATGAACAAGATTTATTTGCAAATCAAATTTGTTAATTACATGATCTGATAACATCTGTACACTCTGCCTTGGTACCAAGATTAGAGGTAATATGCATTTATCATACCTTCGGGGCCCCGACTAGATACCTTCGATGCTCGTAGAACAACTCGTATCGACAGGGTTGCCGACCTCGGCAGCAACGGCGGGCCGTCGGCGGCTGGTGGCGTGGCGGTCGTCCTGGGCTGGTAGCCTTGCAACTCCTCCCCGACTCGGATCTTGATACCACGGCGTTGCACCTCTCTCGATTCGCCTTCCGTCGATGGATTCAATTGCTCAACCCGCGCCGATCACGCGTGTTGATCCCAGTTCCGTACCACACAATTTCGGTAAAGTTTCCACTACACTAATTACTACAAGCGCGATCGATTGTTCTATCAACGCGAATCTTTTATTCTACTGATACTTTCAATATCTCATTCACATGTCTACTATATTCCAATCGCTAATAGTTCATTAACTACACCGCATGTTCTCTTTGTCCATGCAATACCGGCGAGATTTTCGCCACACGTCCGAACTCTTCGCCGCTCCGCTAACGTCTGTTCTCCTTGCGATTCTCCTAACGACTGCCCGCACGTGCTCGCTGCCCCGCTTGTCGCCGACGTTCTCACGCTGGCCTCCCCGCGGTGGCACCGGCGGCGGTAGCAACCGTCGCTAGCTCCCCTCGCTGCTCGCAGCGCCCGGCGCACGCACCGCGCAGTCCAAAATATATATTGATTACTTACACTAATGTTTTTAATTAGTGTAAGGGAACACATTCTGTGTTTCAATATATATATATATATATATATATATATATATATATATATATATATATAAGGTAATGTGCGCATGACTCTCATACAGACATACAAAATACTCGACCGGTTTTTTTGAATTTTTCACACTTTTGTTATAAATATCGGGAGAGCTTAAATAATTATTTGAATTAAATAGAATGTGTGTGCGTTTTTGATTATGATTTTTGGTTTATAACTCAAGTTCCCCTAAACTGAAATCTAGGCAACCCCCCGCACCGTCAAGTATTAAGCGTCTGTGGCTGCATATTCTGCCTCTCCGATTGCGAAATATCGGTCGAATTTATTACTTGAACGTATTCTCAGAAAACGAAATCAAATTTCATCAAACCAGTGTCATAGCAAACGCATACCCAAACATGAGAATGTATAAACAGTATGATTCTTGACAACCATGTTCAAACACGGACACGGAACAAACCCATTCTCGCGAGATAGTTTTTCATCTATTAGAATTTTTGTGAAGCAAAGCGAAAACGTGTTAATAATCCCGTGACCAGTAGCATGCGAAGTAGAACACACTGCAACAGCCAATCCTTGCCAGGTTCGCTAGTATCTTATAAACGAGAAACGAATCACGTTTTATACGTATGGGGGACAAACAACTGAATAAAAATTTGCGGATTCCAGGAATAGATTTGTTCTTGGCAGGGCTTTGATTTCTATTTAGCCAACGTTTTTACTTTGTTCTAACCATGTTAAATAAAACGTTTTTTCACCTCTTTGAACATTTTTTTGAACGAGTTCTTGGTTTTCTAATAAAGTTGTCGAGGTTAATGAAACTTGGAAAAATTCTGAAAAAATCAGACTCTGTAAAGTGTTCAAGGAATAGAGGCGATATGACTGTTACCTCTATTTACATTATATACTTTTTCTAAAGAAAAAATAAAATATTGATAAAGAGAACAACAGGTTTTTTTCGATCTGCAATTTAGAGGTAGCGATAAAGTGAACATCACTTGTAAACTTCATTTTTTAATGTTTTGAACAGGTTTATCCGCCCACAAAATCATATAACCCTTTTGTCATTTTCACTTTTTTACACCGCTACCCCTTTATAAATTTTATTAAATGTTATAGTTTAAAAGCTGACAATTTTTCTTATTTTGTGTCATTTAGTTACTAAGGCAATGCTTTGCGTCAGACAAATGTTAATATTTCGAAACATTATTGCAAATATATTTTTAAACTGTTGAACGAAAACTTTTTTTATTTTTAATCTGTGTGTCATTGCTTTTTTCTATCGATTTTCATTAAGACATTTTGAAGATAGATAATTGACCTACTTCACAAGTTTTGTGTTTCTGAAGAGCAGAAAAATGCCCTGACGCATGGAAATCGTTTATGAAAGATAATGAGGGCGTGCAAGAGTGATCGTAACTTCGGATCGGGAAAAGGAAATGAAAAGGAAATGTTATCCTTATTTGTACCACAATCGCGCAGAAACGAATCGAGAACAAGCGTATATATTGTGGGTGACCACACCCAACAAGGTGGTACATTGCGGCTGAGCAATGTTGAATGTTACTCCTTTGAAGTCGTAGGCTTCCGCAGCCAGCCGATATGATCATACCAGCCCTGAAGAAGACCACGACAGGATGGTTGAAACGTCGGCAACACAGTCTTCGACGCGGCGTCACCCGGACAGCCCAGATCACCCAAATGTACTCCTTTGTTGCGTTCCACATTTCAATGAAATACAGTGCATAATGTTAATTTTTTTGCTTAATTGCGTAAGGAAAACTCTATGTAAATTATTAAGTTGTGTATCAAAAATCACAAACGGTTCCAGATTTACCTGGTAAAATAGGATTTTAATTCCACAAAATTTCACTAAATTTCAGGATTTTATACTAGTAGTTGTGTCATATCACTCCTTTCTCTATTGACATGTAACTTGCAAGAATGTACCCCCATTCATTAAATTAAACAATGATTAAATAATAATTTAATATTCAAATTTTTAACCATATCTCTCAAAACCGAGAAACATTTTGTCGAATGCTAATGTTGCATAATTTACGTATATATTTAACTTCTTTCATTTTTAAACATTTTTTTCAATTTATTTTAATATTATTGTTCAATAATTAAAATATGGTTCAACTTTGCCATTTTCACAAATAGTTTAGTCAGTGGACGGATTTAAATTACTTTTATCGGGGTCTTAGTTTTTACTATGATACGGGTTTGATACACGTATAACATAACTTCAAAATCTGTAAAGCAAATCCAGAGGCTTTATTATTTAAGACGTCTTATTTCTCAATTATTATCTAACAGATTTATGAGCAAAGTATTGGTGTAACTTTCTAATTTTTGAATATATTTATACCAATACTTTGTTTTAAAATTTCTTCATTAACTGTTGGCATTTTAATGGAGAGATACTAGTGAATACATATTTTCTCCAATCATTGTTAATTATGTGTCAGCAAATTTACTTATTGTACATGTATGAAAAGATAGTAAATAATTATTTAATTTAAACTAGTGGTGCTACAGATTGGCACAGGCGTTCTCCTAGTATAGTTTTCTATTTTCCTTTGTGTGGACTGGCTATACGGTTTTGCCTCATCCTCTCGCCAGCTGCCATCTATCGTCGCCCAAAGTACATTTTTTTTTGAATTTTTCTTAAATTCTTAATAAAATGTCTTCCTAATAGTAGTAAGGAAATATTACTTTATGTATATATACGAAGAGTAAAAACTCGTTGTAAATAGCAATTTTAATTGAACAATTTAGAGCCATTTTTAAGAAAATTGCGTTTAAGCATTACTGAATAAGCTAAATGTGGACCTCTTTTTCACAGAAAATATTTGTTTTCGATAGACATCATTTGAAGTCTTTTGAAGCACATTAACTCACAAATGCAATAATGTTTACAAATGGCTGAAAATGTGCATATTAACGGCGTGAGAGATATTAAAAAAATTGCATTTACGTTTTCTTTAAACAAGAGTACACCATAATTAACTTGACATATTAAACAGGGCAATTAGCACTAATCTTTGAGAGAGTTAGAAGAAAAATTTCGAGCCATTTTTGACGAAGTGTCATTTGAGCGTTTTTGAGAAAACTTTGAAAATGTCCGTGCGGCTTCATGTAAAGTATGAATGTTAGTAATGAATGGTAGTAAAAAATTAATGAATGTTTTTTCTAAATCGCAGACCGTCGACTCAGACCAGACCGACGGGGGTTTATTTTGGGACAGTTTGGGAAAAATCGAACTCGTAGTTTACGCGCTGGTATTGTTCAGAAAAACCACGGACGGACGGACGGACGGACGGACGGACGGACGGACGGACGGACGGACGGACGGACGGACGGGCGGACGGACGTTTTGCTGTCAATCGATTTTCCGGTATCAAAGACCCGACAGTGAGAGTTTTTGCCGAAAATTCGCCGTTTTTTTGCGCAGCATTACATAACTTTTTCTATTCTACGTATTTTACTCCGTACCTCACCGTATAAAAATGTGGTGTACTAAGTCCAGAACGGGCGATACAAGATGTGCTAGGTGGTATCTGATTATGGAATAGTAGTGATGCCTTGGAAAACGTGATAAATCTGGGAGAAATAGCTCATTTTTCAAATTATACGTGATAGAAAACACAACTACAAACAATTTAATTTCAAATAGTTATTTCGTAACGAAAGATGAAGTACCCTGAACTACTTCGACATTTCAAGGGCGTCTGCCAATTTTGTGTACGTGTCTCTAGCTTCTATCTTTCTCCCTCTACATTTACCTCTCTCTCCACCTCCCTCTCCCTTCCACCCATCCTCCCTCAATGTCATAGATCGGTATTGTGGCAGATCCCAATAACTATGAAAACTGTTTAGATCTAACTTTTGTGCCATTTTAACACTGCCTTTCGGGAACAAATAATACCTAGTATATTGCTTGAGATTGCTCAACTAATGCAATGATCGTGTTGGCAGTGAACAAAGGAACCGGTCTCCAAAGGAATGAATGAAGGAAAATGTATCAAATTTTCCCAGTGTCAAAATACAGTACAATAAATAATTTTGCCATTGTAGTAAGTTCAAGAGACATGCGGAAGAATTTTACTTATTGCAAAGAGCCTTCGGAGAATGAACCCTGTAGCAATTGAAGAGTTTACTTCCAAGCGACTTACCTTGAAGAATTCTTCTACCGTTTTACAAGAAGGAAAAATATTCAAATTCATCCTCATTAAACAAGATAGTATTCACAGGTTTTCGGTTTTCAACATAGGGGAAACTCAATTTTTATCAAAATATTTGCGTGCGTGATGGAGAAGCATCGACAGAATATACGTGAAACTAGAAACAAACGATAAAGCATGTATGTTACTTCGAAATTAAGCTCTTCAATGGAGTTTCATAAAAATGGATTACAATTAACGGCACGTTAGAGAAGTGTTGAGTAGAACAAGGGACTATCCCAAATTTACCTAATTCTGAAATATTGAGGGTTTTTCTAGAACTGTCACGATATAAGTCAGTACATTTTAAAACTATTAAACACAGTACACTTGCATAAAAGTCCATACTGAAATTAAATAACACATTACTCTAAAATTATATTATTTGACGTTATATTTAATGGTAATAACTCAATTTCACCCAAAATGTGTGATAGCCCCTTGTTCCGCTGAGCCCTTCAGTCGCGACGCAGGCCGTGTTTACGCGTTGGCCGCCTCCCAGTGCGAAGTAGTGGGTGAGGCCGACGGCTCCGGGCGGCGGCGCGCTAACCATCGCGCACGCGCAGGGGGCGCTGGCGGCGGCGGCGGCGGCGGCGGCGGCGGCGGCGGCGGCGGCGGCGGCGGCGGCGGCAGCTGGCACCGGGCGGCGCGGGGCCGCGTGGCTATAAACGCCCCGTGGCGCAACGGCGCGCGGCGCGCCCTGGCGGCGGCGCCCGGCCACTAGTTCACTGGCGGCTCCGCGACGTGCACTTGGCGCGCGCGCCGCGGGTCACCTTCGGTATTTCAGGCGGCTGCGCCCGCCGCAGCCCGCCGCTCGCGCGAGGCACCGGGAGAGGAGGGTCAGGGGCATTCACTGATGTCACTGCAGTGCCTCTGACCGGGAGGAGCTAGGTTCGAGTCCCGACGGTGGAAGGATTTTTGACGTTATTTACATAGAACGTTGCCTTCGGTCTCTGTCTTCAGGAAAATTCTGTCTGCCGGCTGCTCTGATCTGCTCTGCTTTCCGTGATTTCTGCGTTCAACACCAGGCGTCGGCACCGAATCATCTGCCGTCGGATCTGTTTCGTTTTGTTTTGTCATCCGTTTGTTTGGCCGACAAAATTTCGGCCAAATTCGGCTCCCCTGTGACCACTACGGTAGTGCTCGACGGAACTTCCACCCACCCTCTCCTCTTCCATTATACCCACCGACGCCCACATACGCACGCCTTCGCTTGCCACCATCGACACAATCGAAAATGATCCACGTCCACCACCAGCGACTGCCAGCCTGGCTCACCATCGCCCGCTTGCACCCATCTGGGCCCGCCTACACTAGCTTATGCCCGCCCACGCCCTCTAGTCGTAGGTCGACAACGCCCGTCTGCGCTCTCGTCATCTGCCGTCAACGCCCTGCACTGTTCCCTTGCCCCATTAGCGCTCGCTCGTCACCGCCTGCCGACGTATGCAACAGCCACTCAAGACCACCAACGACCGAACGACCCAAACGATCATCTGTCACCGGTTGCTCTCATTCACCTACGCCTGTCACCATGGACTCCCATTCACCGCCTGATTTCACCCCCTTCGAAGTAGCCTGAGACTCTCATTCTTTGCCTGTCTCGGGCCGTTAGGTCTATTATTTCCGACAGAACGTGTAATCGTGCGTTACTATGTCACCGTTTGTCACGCGAGACACCTCCTACCACAGCCCATCATTGCCCATCATTGCCCATCGCGTACCAACACGACCCATTATGGCCCATTGCTTCCCATCGCCATCCATCGCTGCCCATCGCTGCCCATCGCTGCCCATTCCCTGTGATCTCCGACAATCGCCACCCAACGCCCTCCCCCCACCCCATCGCCGCCCACATCAACCTCTTCCGTCTTCGCTTGTCCCCATCAATCCGTCACCACCTGCTAGTTGCTTTCCTCTACAACTGTTCAATATCGCCTGCCAAGCAATCACAGCACGCAATCGCTCATGAGCTGCCATCGCGTCTTTGACTGCTACCACCCTCCGTTGTCTCATTACCAGTGTTTTTCCATATATTTCCATCCTAATCCAAAATACTTGTGAGGATAATCAAATAAACACAATCTTCTTACTAGTAATGTTATAACAAAACACATTTTCTCGTATTATTTGCAACATTTTCGTAATATAATAGTACTTGACTCCCCGCAAAACTATGTGCAGAGGTTAGAATACGACCTAAGGTGCATTGTCTTAATGGTTACACGAAGAAAACGCAGCGTTCTAAAATCTTGATGAATCAAAATGAAAGTGAACATTGTAATTTTCACGATTTTTGAGGTTTTAAGAAACATCGAAACAATCTGTAGTATTAAGTAAACTTTCCTCCCTTCAAAAAAAAAAAAAAAACATTAAAAACTAGTGGTGCTACAACAGCTCATATTTACTTGCATTATTTCCAACATTTGCTTTTCAAAAATTAAGAACGTTTAATGAAAATAAGACCCGCACCATTTTTTAAAGAAATTTGCTCTATTTATGAAAAAAAATTAAAGGTGTCTTTCATAATTTTTTTTGTAGTACGCATTGACTCCAAGTTAAAATTACGCAAAAGCTGCTAATTTGTTCTAAAAATTGAACATGGCTTTACCATAATTAAAAATACAATGATTTTTCGTAAGAAGAGAAAGTTTTCTAATGCAGTGAGAAAAAAACGGGGAATTTTCGGCATAAAAACTCTTGGTACAGGGCCCTAGTAACGAAAAAGGAGATAGATCCAGTTGCCTAATTTATAGAAAAAAATTCTCTAATACGTAGTATAGACATAATCCATGTTTTGTGTTCTTGACACGGAAATATCTATTGGCAACAAAACCTGTTCTTTCGTCTGTGAACAACGCAAGCTACTAAACCGTTCAGCCGATTTTCTCCGAAATTGATATTTCCCTTATCGAGCTTGCTGATGTGGCGGCCCTCCGAATTTGAAACTGAAATTTTACTTTTTTGGGCGGGAAGGGGGTACGTTACATTACGTTTATAAGGCATTTTCTATTTTTTTAATGGCTCTTTCTTTTTTCATTAAACTTTGTAATTGGACGAAGGAGAATGCACGTCACATGTTCATGAAAAACCCTGTTTCTTCGAAAATTGACAAAATTCAAAATTTTTTCGCCATCTTCCTCAAACTAGTTATGAAGATAGAGATTGTTTCCCCAAATGAAATCTGTTTCTTAAAGATAGATTTTGAAATTAGGTCATGTACAAGTTTTCGAAAATTTGAGTACTTTTCGGATATTATTGCCTAAAATATAGGCAATTTTTAATTTTGTCTAAACAATTATTTCTCGAAAACGACGCCAACAATTGAGATTAATTTGTGATTTCGGATAGCACATAGGACGCTAATGCAGGACGCAGGTCTCATGTTTGTTAAAAATTCTGATTTTTGAAAACTGCAAAATTTCAGAATATTTTTCAGCATCTTCGTATACAACTACAATAATGAAGATAAAAAATTATCATCATGAAATGTGTGCATCAAAAAAGATCTTCTAATAAGTTATTACTCATTTTTTCGAAAATTTTAAGTAGTTTTTGCTTAAATTGCAAAAGAATTAGAAGAGGTAAATTTGAATTTCCAGAGCTTTGTTTGAGGCGATGTCAGTCTGTAAAAGTAATTTGCCAGGATCTTCGAGGCAGTTGGATATTCTGAAAATTCTTTCTCGTTGTTCAACTAAACATTAATTAACTTAATATTACAAATCGTAGAACATTAGGTGCGAAAATGTATATCTATATTAAGTTTCAATGTAAATTCTTATAACGTAAGCGTTACAAATAATGCGAAGAAGAACGTGATTTCTTGAAACGGTGAGCAAAGTAATATCGAAATTATTAACATGGAATATTTATTGCTTTGAGTGTTTCATTCAGAGCCTAGGGACCATTCTAATTTGTAATATTTCTAAGATTCATCTTGATGGATACGCGCACGATGTTACCTAATTTTATTTTAGGTAATTTTTCTATAATTTATTTAATTACTTTAATTATAATTGTAGTTTCAATTATAATATGTTATTGATAATCATTTTGTACAAACTTTTATTCAATGTTCGATAATTGTGATTTACATTTCAGCTATCTGGCCACTCTTGTTATGAAGTTGCAATTTAACAATAGTCGTATGTAATAATTTACGTCGCGATACGGAGGTGAAGTTCAAAGAATAATCTTTCATTGTCAGGTGGTGTTACTACAAGACTGTAACAAAAGGCGATAATGACTCAGCCGCCGTTGGTTCCCGTTAATAAAAACTAATAAATTTATTTACGGCTAAAATACGTGGTCGCTGGTACTTATATGTAGAACGTGAATACACTGAAATCAATGGCAAATAGCGTTCTTTAAACGTTTGTATTTAAAAACAGTGTATTTTTCTCGTTTCGTTTTTTGAATAATTTTTCAAATGGTAGTTGAAGTGTAAGACAGATATTCTCATATTATAATATTGCATACCCATCTTCAATATCGCGAGAAAGTACGTGCAGTTGTGGTACCGTTAGTTCGGTTAGGTTCAAATCTTCATTTATCTTCGATGTCAGAGTTCGTTTTTGGTCTAATATTGAATAGCTTGCTAAAGGTCAACTACATCGTATTTCTGCAGCTTCTAGTATCCTCCTATCTGCCCTATTGAGAGCCCAATTTTCACATCCTTAGGTTATCAATGGTACAGTCATTGTTTTATAAATTTTCAGCTGGGTGTGACAGTAGAAAATATTCCATCCCATGTAGTTGAAATTATTTACTTGTTCAACAGCCTTACCATTAATTACATTTTTACATCTCTGATGATTTTTTTCCTGAAATGCCTCTTTTTATGACATGTAACCTATGCCCAAACTGTCTTTTTCTTTTCAGAATTTAAATGTTTTAAAATTTTAATGATCTATTTTGGCCACCATGCACACACATCATGTTCTATTCCGATAATACATCTGCCTCAACTTTCTGTATTTCATTTTCTTTCTCTTTACTATAATGCTTTTTATAGTAATCTGTTTTCTCGAGGACACATTGTGAGTATAAATATCGTAAATAATATGTCTTCTTTCCTTTGAATAATCTTGTAATTTCGTCATTTCAAAACTTTTACTATTTTCTTACTTGTGTCACTCTACCTTTTACCTAATACATCACTTGCCTCACGTGTTATGACTGTTTTGAAATCTTCCCATTCTTCTTTTACATTTAATATGATTACTCTATCATATAAGTAGTCCAGTACACGTTTTCAGAATTATTTTCTTGCAAAGTCTTGTTGAAAGAAATAGATTTTGAAATAGTGTTTTTTCATGCTTTTATGATTTGTATTTTTTATTCCACTTTGCGGAAATACGCGTCTCTAAAATGAAGTGGTCTAAGAATACGTCAGGCTTCAGTAGAATTTTGTCGTGTATCGGTTACAAGTGAAGCTAATTTACTGAAATATCATTATTAATCGATTTTGTGCATCGGGAAGCCCATGTATATTCGAATATATCTTTGTGTTTGATAATGTTGTTTGGGATTTTTAATTCATTGCTGGTCGCAAAGTTAATTAGTGTTTTACTGTTTTCATTCAGGTTTTTTTTTCTCCTCTACATCCTCTTAGGTTTTCAAATGGCTTGTTGCAAATCCTTGAATTAACATATCTTTGCATAAAATTGTCTTAAAATAATGTAGGCCCTCTTGTTAAAAGAATTTAGATGTTTCTGTAATGTATCTTAAAAAAGTTATTTTCTTCCATTTTCCCTTCTTCAGGTGCGTATATCCCTAATATTGTCAGTAGTTTCTCTATTTGTTTTTCATCTTATGTTTGTTATTCTTTAAGGTATAAAGTTGCTATTAATTTCATTTCTCCAGATCTGTTTTAACATAAATGCAACACCAACAGCTGCTCTTGAATTTGATTGGACTCCATTACGAAATAATTTATTATCTCCTAAATCAGCCCAGCCTTTCAGTTTCATTTTGGATTCTGTTATTATACATATATCTGCATTAAACTTGTTAAGTTTCATAATTAATTTTGTCTCTTTATGAATGAGATCTCTCACATTCCAGGCTATTCAACCGTTCCGCAATTCTAAATTTTTGTTTAACTTTATTCTTATCAGTAGACGTTTTAATCTTACTTACGTAGTAAAGAGAAGTAATATAATACTGTGTCCAAAATTGACAATTTTTTGACAGAAAAATTCTTATTATGTCACCTTAATATTGAAAAAGTGAATAAATATTGTTTTTTATCTGTTTCTGAAATGAAAAAATGTGCATACCTTCAGTTTACCGTCTTTTTTAATGTGATACTAATTTCATCCACTTTTACTAATTTTGTCCCGAATTTTTCAGCAAGTTTATCTAAAGGGATTTCGAGTGATATTGAGTAAAATTCAACTAACACTAATACACGTTTATTAAGTAAAACTTACACAATTAAAAACCAAATTTAATTACACATGTTTGGAGAACATTGTACAAATTATTTTAAGCAATCTTCTTAATTGAAATGGCATATCCCAATAGATGACACATAACATCGCAATGGTTACTCTATAGCTTTTATGCACAAGACGCACATCATTTCTTGTAGAACGGGTGCAATGATCTGATGAAATGTGATCCTCGTGAAATGATCTGATGCGTTAGCTTATAACAATATATCGAATGGAACTTGAACAAATAAGTAAAATAAATAATATTCTGCAAATTTTCTCGTATTTGTGACTGTTACATAAAGTTATTTTTATTATTCGGAAACTTATACTACTATTATTTCAGCCATATCTTGCAAACTTCTCACTACATTGCTACATTGACAGCATAAATTAAGTTTATTTATGAACATCTAAAAATCACAAAGTAAATCTTATATTTTTGCAAAATCTTGAACATCAATCCGTTTACTGCAAAGCTGCATCTATCAGTGGCGATTAGATAGACAACTTGCTAGTGTAGCAATGCAGTGTTGATCCATGAAAAGCAATGACAATCCATCAAATAAAACTGAGAGTTTTAAGAAAGAATTTTAAATATTTATTGTATCACACATGGAAGAAACAGTGATTCGCATACATTCAAATAAATAGGAAGTTACAAATATTGTGATTGTGAAGAGAAATGGAAAAGAGAATACATGGAACTCAGTATGGGTGACTATACAATAACATTGATTGCACAACAAATTTTTTAAACGATCCGAAAATTTGTTTTTTCTCTTACAATTCAATTGGAGATTTTTGGAAATAATTATAGAACAATAATATAAATATAATTATAGAACCGCGAGTTAACTGAATGAATGATTCGCAAAAACGTTAACTAAACTAATCATTAATTACTTCTCAAATTATTCATATGATATTTCTCCACGTATTAATCACATTATTGTAGATTATGATAGAAGCAGTAATTCCAGCAACACTATTTGACGATCGTACTTTTCTCCTCGCTCAACGAAATGGTTATTGCAGGAGCACTAGACACTGCATTGGTTGTGTTCAGCAGGTCGTCTTAAGACATTGAGCACGACCAAAAATTAATATTGTTCAAATTTCTAGAGCATTCAGTGCAGAATGTCCACAGACGGACAAAAGAATAGCCATACAAACAGTCAGACCGTTTGAGACAAGATCTCTTTTGCGTTACCAAGAACCACTAAAATGTGAATTTTGAATCTATTATTTTCTATACTTCACATGACATACCACGTTCTATATGACACGCATACAGTTGCCACAAAAAGACGTAGTAACTAAGTTGTTCTTAGCAAATTTAGAACACCAGGGTTCTCTAGTCTTTCCCAGGACTAATATATTCTTTGAGTGCAGTTCATCAATGTGCTAAATTGCTCCTTCGTAATTCATGTAGTAATTGTTGTAGAGATCAAAGAAACTCATAAGATCAATAAACAAGACAGTAAATAGGTAGCCTTGGAACGAGAGTCCCAACATCTTAACGGCGCATATAGAAGATATTAACTTCACAGCAAAGGTACCAATCGTTTTGGCAGGTTATGACGCTGGTCACTCCATGAGGATACGAGAAAATAGTATACCACCCAAGAAATTACGAGAAGACTCCTATTGTGGTATCAGGATATCAGTAGGATTTCGATATGAACACGTATTTTTCTGTAAAAACTGGCACTTTCACTTGATATATTAATGAACTTTTTCAATACTGCGTACATGACAAATTAAAAGATCGTAATATTCAGCTTATAGATTTAATTTGGTGAAGGGCATTGTGTTCTTTAAAGAATTAACACCCATTTTTTAATTACTTTCTGATTTAGTATGCCTCAAATAACGTTAATGCAAAGCGAAGAAGCAAAAGCATTTGAATAAGATGCTGAAATACGGTAATGAAATGAAATGCTCTTTAGGTGCAGTTGTGACAATTTCCAGAAGCGTCGATTTGAACTGCATCTACCATTCGGTGTGAGCACACAGCTTTAAAGTGTCAACTGTTACGATATAATGATCTTATCTTACATCGAGGTCTTACATAAGGTGCCTCGTTGCTACACTATGCACCGCCTGCTAACAACGTATAACAAGGAAGGGATCCAGGAGACACGAAACATGTTTCAATAACCACAAGTTTTAAGAAAGAATTTTAAATATTTATTGTATCACACATGGAAGACACAGTGATGCGCATACATTCAAATAAATAGGAAGTAACAAATATTGTGATTGTGAAGAGAAATGGAAAAGAGAATACATGGAACCCAGTATGGGTGACTATTCGGAAGATGAAAGGTGTAGGAGAGTAGGTAATGAAGTCAGTGATGACAAGTGAACTTAGTAAGCGTAGGTGAGACCGTAGCCGTTGCTGTAGGACATGTGGGCGACGGCGGGGGCGGCGGAGTAGGCGACGCCCAGGAGACCGGCGGGGGCGACGGCGCGGGCGGCGAGGGCGGGCGCGGCGTAGGCACCACCGTAGGCGGCGCGGGCGTAGCCCAGAGCGGGGGCGGCGAGGGCGGGGGCGGCGTAGCCGTGGGCGGCGTAGCCGTATGCGGGGGCGGCGACGGCACCGTAGGCCAGAGCGTCGTTGCTCACGCGCACGTCAGACTTGCGCACGCTGGAGTAGGGGGTGTCGATGGCCTTGGAGTAGGTGGACACCTGGCCCAGGTTGCCGGGGGTCCTCAGGATGTTGGAGTGCTGGGCGGTGATGGCGGGGCTGGCCAGAGCGTGGCCGTAGGCGGGGGCGGCGTAGCCGACGGCGGGGGCGGCGTAGGCGGCGGGGGCGGCGTAGGCGGCGGGGGCGGCGTAGCCGATGGCAGCGGGGGCGCCGAGGTAGCCGGCGTTGGCGACAGCCAGGATGGCGGCGAGAACGGCGAACTGGAAAAAGAAAACCACTTTTAGACTCTGGCGTTTGGGACTCTGGAATTTCAGATGCGACATATGTCAATCTTTAAAACTGGGGGACCTAACACGAACATGTTGTTCGCTCATAACATCACATTTGAGTGGTATTAGATCTGATTGACTAGATCTCACTTTTTAACCAAATCATAATTTTAAATACAAGTCTATTTGAGACACCATATGAACTCGAATGATATGCGATAATCTTCGTTAATTACTCTATTAGTTTAAGAAGGAAAGTAATGAAAAAATTGCAGGAAAAGTGGACGTGATCAGAACAGACGCATTTCTTTGACAAAATTAAAATCTCCTTCCCATCAGTCCCCATTGTAATTCCCTCCTTCGCGTAGGTTTTCTGGACCTTTAGTATTGCGTGAAGGATTGGGCCTCCTGACATGCTTCTCCTCACACTACTGAATTTATTCTGTTCGGTATTTTGCTTGAACATTTTCAACAAATGTTGGAGTTATCGAATATGAATTATTATTAAACCCATTCAAATTCTTCGTTAATTATCACCGCGTTGATATTACTGGCACTGTTAATTTCACCCCAATAAGTATTTATAAAGAAAATTAAAAATGGTAGTTTTCAAAACAACTGGCACTGATGGAGACCAAATCAAAATTGGAACTATCTGTCGGTTCTTCCTGTAAGCACGTGAACTCTCGGAGGTGGCGAACGCCGCACCAGAGCCGATGTGGAGAGGTAATCACCTTGAAGGCCATGGCGACTGTGTGGGTTGGTGGTGGTGACTGCGGAGCTGAGCACAAGCTGACTGATGTCAAGAAGGGTTGGCGGAGCACTTTTATACCCGTTGGCCCGTCGGGCGGGCTTTGGTTCACAAAGGCACATGCCCGGAGGCGAGGCTTCGCTTTCCCTTCTCCTGGTGGCTCGTGCCCCACGCAACCGGCCGCCGCCTCCGCCGCCGCCGCCGCCGCCGCCGGGCCGCCCGCGTGTCCCCTCCGCGGTTCGCATCGGTCGGGCGGGAGGAGAGGCCCATTTCTACAGGACTCCGCCTTCTATCGGCGTCGGCCCCACTCGGGGCTGCCGGAACGTTCGTGTGATTCGTACGAGTGCTCCGAGATTGTCTTTTACGGAAATGCTTAAAAGATGCTCTACGACTTTGAAACGATGTTGCGTGTTTACATTTTTTTTATTTGGCTGTCCGCGTGACGCCGCGACCAAGGTGCCTTTGCCATGGACGCGGCGTCACCCGGACAGTATATTCGTATAGATACTGACTCCGGCCGCGGAAACCACGCTCTCGCGTGTTTACTGGTTCTGAGACTTCGGATAAGTCTCGTATGGGTTTGGTGCGGGTTCGCATCGCCCGAAATTAGGAATTCTGTGTGTTTGGGAATCGGACTTGACCTTGATGTCGGTATGTTTGGGGTTGTGAGCAATGCTTCCGTGATTTCCGTGAGTACTTGCGGGTTGTTCTGGGTCTATCGCATGATCAAATCACAGATGAGGAAAGGATAACTGTGAATCGATTATTAAAAGCACCTTGTGATATATCGTTGGAAACACTTTTTTTTCGACCAAATAATCAGATTTGTATTAGTGTTCTTGAGTTAGTACGATAGTTTGGGGAAGTCTTGTATTATTGAACTGTCATTGAACATTCCTGAGAGAGTTCGTTTGTAGGTTAAATACGCGTGGCTATTACCGATATTTGGCCTGCAATAAATATTATCAATAAATAAATCAGGAGAGATGGTGAGGGTGCTGTGGCTTTATATCGGGCAACACACGTGGTAGCATTTCGACAAACAACTCCGAATTTTTAATTTAGATATTATGTGACATAGATATTTTATCTTTTTCTCCTGGAATTCTTTTTTCGGGAAAACTACTACGATGTGCCAGGAATTAACGAGAGATATGTTATAGGAACAGGTGTATTTTAACATACAAATGTGTGTGATTGGCTGTCTGAAAAATAATAAAATTTTGACAATACAAAATACATTCATGCTTTCTGTTGAGTTGTTTGTACGCAACTATTATCATTTCCCTGTAGCTATCCTCTATCGTAAAGTGCATAAACTATTTATTATTGAAAGAAATATAGAAATAACGAATGAAAATTACTATAGAAAATGTTATCACCTTACTAGATGAGTAGTAAACCAGACGCATAAATAGGTAGTTTTTTAAAGTATTTTCGCCAAACACATGCAATTAATTTGAATTTAATGAAAAATACATTTCTATTATAGTTTAACTCTATCTTATTCTGAGAAATTGCTCTATGATTGAGAACGTGTTTCTTTTCTCTTTTTTGAAAGCATTTAGGCCACTACTTGATAACGAAGAAAATTCACTTTACGATTTAGTTATGAAGAGAAATTCTAATAATTCCCCTCGTCAATGTTGCACGGTTTCTTCTTCAAGGTACCCAACCGGTCATAACCTGCAGGACTTGAATTTACCACAGGTTGGCGACGCCAAGACTTATTACAGAATTTCTCTGAACTCCTTCTGTAAGACGCAGCGTGCCTTGATTCTTCAGAGGTGAAAGGGTTCCCAGATGACTCCTTCGCGGTTATTTTGTAGGTGCGGCACTTCAGAAAGGCCACACACACATTCGCTTTTGTTGCTTGGTCAGTGTGTCGCTTGTTACTTGTAATGTGAGAGATTGGGGATATGTGAAGATCAGGAGAAACTCATGTAAATACAGAAGATCAGTTTAAAGTATTGTGATCGATTGTATACGGAATAATCTATCAACTCTCTAATATGAAAGTAGAGCTAATCAAAGAAAGCGTTGCGAAACATTGTCTTGGAGCTTAAGTCTCGTAAAAAATGATATAAGATGTATAGGATAAGTGCTAGTACGTATTCATATTCTAGTTTGTAACTCTAAAATAAATCACCACTTGATAATTCGCGTAGAAAATTGTGGTTTTATTTTTTATTAGTATATTTTCGTCTTTGGTAAGGAGTATTTCGGTTTAGGTAAATAATATTGCAGATACATTAAGAACGAAGGGTTACATTTAGAGAGACCGTCTTGTATTAACATTGTGGACTAAAAAAAATGATAATAACCTTTTTTTTATGTTTTTGAAGTGAATACGTATATTACAACGGACAAACGGATAATGCGGATTACATCTATTCTCGTGGAGTCGTTTTTCGGCAATTAATCTCATAATGAATGTTATTTGTTAAAAGTATTTACAGCGAAATATTTCATGCGTATATTTGTTGCAGATTGCTCCATGCTTAGTATATTTATCCATATTAACGCGTATATTAATATACAATGTAATTTATCCGTTTGTAAATATTATTCAAATTTTCTTTTTTCAAAAACAAAAAGCATCTTTTTCAGCTAATTTATATTCGTTTTTTTCCCTGAGGTGTTATGATGTCACCCTATAAACTCTCAATAAATACTTAGTTTGAGACATCAGGTAAAGTAAGGAGAATCATGGAAACTTCAAGAAGTGATCATGAGAATGTATTGTCGGAACTTAAAAGTTTTAAACCGAACAAGGTCTTTTATTGCTTATGAATTTCACTTCGTGAATATTGTCGGATTATCTTTCCACTACGCGGCCCCGGGTTCAATTCCCGGTGAGACAAGATTATAGTGTGCGTTTTCCTCGCAATGTCCCAATTTATGCTGCTGTGTGACGAGAAAATTCACTTCTCAGGTTGAGAAGACCGGAATACGGCGTGGGTATGTCTACATGCTAACCACACGTACCCCCTTAACCCATGGCCGCAAAGCAGAAACATCGCCGGTAGGTCTGACCCGTTCACGGACAGTCGCGCCAAGTGTACATACATACAAAGTTCAACTGAAATAATCGCTTTCCAATACTGTAAAATAAACAAATTTACTTTATTTCGCTTCTAATCGCCAGCGTATAAGCTCTAAATGCCCCTTCTCCGTACCTCTTGAAATGATCTGATAAATATCATATAAGTAATGAACTATTAATATTTAAAGTTTAAACGAACGCAAATGTCATTCGAGATAACAGAGCGACGTAATACGTTATTGATTAATTTTGCAGCCAGGACCCGCCTCGCTTTCGAAAATCACTGGGATAAATTGCAATCGCGGAGGAAACTGCTTCGTTACGATAGCGGTGGCGGCGGCCGCCCTTAATGCGGTGGGGAGAAAGTCCTAGAACCATTGACAGAAGGCGGGCGGGCGGGCGTTGGGCGCCGGCGCTGGGCCGCTCCGCGCCGCAAGCCGCGCTGCGTGGGCGCCGCGCCAGCCGCCCCGTCCCGCCCCGCCCCGCCCCGCCCCGCCCCGCCCCGCCCCGCCCCGCCCCGCCCCGCCCCGTCCCGCCCCGCCCCGCCCCGTCCCGCCCCGACCCGTCCCGTCCCGCCGCGCCCCATCCGCCCGTCCCGCCGCGCCCCATCCGCCCGTCCCCTCCCTGCCCGCCCCGCCCTTTCCCGTCCCGTCAGTCCCGTCCCGTCAGTCCCGTCCCGTCCCGTCCCGTCCCACCCCATCCCTCCCCATCCCGCCCATCCCGCCCAATCCGGACCCATCCCGTCCCGTCCAGTCCCGTCCCGTTCTGCCCCATCTCGTCCCGTCCCGTCCCGTCCCGTCCTGCCCCGCCCCGCTCCTTCCCGCCACGGCCAGCCTGCCCCGCCTTGCCCCGTCCCGTATCGCCCCCTGGTAGTCTCGTCCCGTCCCGTCCCGCCCGCCCCGCCCCGCCCCGTCTCGTCTCGTCCCGTCCCCTCCCTATCGACCTGTCCCGCCCCGCCTCGTCCGGCCCCGCCCCGCTCCGTCCCGCTCCGTCCCGCCCCGTCCCGCCCCGCCCCGCCCCGCCCCGCCTTGCCCCGTCCCGTCCCGTATCAACCTGTCCCGTCACGACCCGTCCCGTCCCTCCCGCCCCGCGCCTTCCTTTACCACGTCACCCCTCCCCCTACCTTTCCGCACCTCGCTCCGGTCCGCCCGCCCGCCCGGCACGGCCCGGCCCGCTCCACCCGCCATGCCCCGCCTACACTGCCCGTCCCGTCTCGCCCCGCCCCACCCGCCCGCACCGCAGTGCCGTGCGCCAAGCGATTGATTGATAACGGGAGTCTTCCGCGTGGGCGCGGTCGGCGCGGCGCCGAATCAGGCAGCGGGCTCTTGGATTTGCAGCAGAGATGAAGCCTGGACGAAGTAATGAAAAGTGCTGTGGCAACAAAATAAGAAAATTCATGTTTTTGAATTAATCCTGTTGATGAAACAAGATCTCTCTGCAGAGGAATGCAGCTTCAGATGTCGTCGGATAAGAACCATGCCCTCCCGCGCCGCCACAGTCTCTCTTTCAGCATCCCAGTTCGCATGCTTCTATTCCGCTCTATTTCATTCTGTGTAGCTTCACGCCACTCCACCCCGTTTCATCTCCCTCACTCGGCTCCAAACCACTCCGCCCCCACCCGCTTCAGTCAGCTTCAGTCAGCTTCAGTCAGCTTCAGCCAGCTTCAGTCAGCTTCAGTCAGCTTCAGTCAGCTTCAGTCAGCTTCAGTCAGCTTCAGTCAGCTTCAGTCAGCTTCAGTCAGCTTCAGTCAGCTTCAGTCAGCTTCAGTCAGCTTCAGTCAGCTTCAGTCAGCTTCGGGCCGCTTCGGGCCGCTTCAGTCAGCTTCGGGCCGCTTCGGGCCGCTTCGGCCCCCTGCAGCCCCCTTCAGCCCCCTGCAGCCCGCTTCACCCCGATCTCGTCCCTTTCAACTCGCTTTACCCAGCGTCAACCCGCTTCAAGACTCATTAAACCCTTGTTATTCCGCGCCGAGCGGTAGATAACAGGAATCTTCCGTGTGGACGCGTTATCTATGGTTTCGAATTAAAGAATGAACCCATGGGGTTGCGGTGGGCATTATTGTTTAATAAAACGAAAAGCACTAAGTCAGTAAGGAAAATACGAGGGTTGGCACTGAGCTCATGGCAACTATCGTTTTTCTGAAAGAAATGTTCCCGGATCACCCAATTTTGTTTGTCGCGTGAAAAAAATGTTGTACGAGTACTAATGTATTTTCACAACAACAGCTGGCTCTGTGAGTATTCGCACAGAGAGCAATGTGAAATCAGTCGCCTAACTGCCACGGAGCGAGATGAAATTAAGCCGTTTCGAACAGCGCTCATTCTCCAAAGTAGCCGTTCTCCATGGGGGAATGCTCTAGAATATCAGAGAGAATTGGTGGTAGGTCTTGGGAATAGTACTCTTCTATACCGGACAGTCGCGAGAAGGGCAGGAGAGTTTCTGCGAGGACACGAACCAGCCAGTGGTCGGCAACGCACTGGTGAGTGTGCGGACCGTTGTGGCACGTGCGGTAATCCATCATCTGCCACATCGGGCCTTTGGAACGGGTATGTAATGCTTTTGGAATGTCGTGAACTCGTATACGCTAAAATGCTTTGGAACATGAAACCAATACTCTCATTTCAAATACCTTTATAAGTATGAAAAACGAAACACAATGTTGGTGTCGTTAAATGCCCAAACATGTGTATTTTATCATGTGTATCAGTTCATGCTATGTCGTTTCATGTGTATATTAGGCATTTTGCACCCATGTTCGTATTCTTACTAGAAAAAATTGTTGTCACGACGTATTCCCCAACTTTCAAAGTATTTTTGAATCATTGCTGAAACAGATGATCACTCATCGGCGGAATGCAGCTTCAGATGTAATTGGATGAAAACACGCCGCCACTCTCCACCCTCCAGCGCCCCGCCACTTCCCGCTTGAATTCGCTCCACCCCGTGGGAACGTACAACCAGCAAGCCTTAAAAATAGCTGTGCAGAGGAAAGATGCCATTTCTCGATCACGTATGTGTCGCGTGCGGAAATGTCGCCATTGTAGCGTTCCACATGACGCAATTCGAGCTACATTTAGCTTCGCGCGTGGCGTTGCCATAGTAACCAAATGAGCTTCCAAAACAAACGTGAAACGTGCCCACTAGTGAAAGGGAGACAGATGAATCGCACTTCTATTACAATGCAAGATCCTCACTAGCTTTAACGAAAGTTCAGCGTGTGTGGTTTGCAATGAGTGAAGTGCTGTGTGTAAGTTGGGCTTTTGTTTACGTATTTCTGTCACTTATTATCTGCACCATGCGTGCATATATATTTCACTCCTTATCCTAATGAGGATGCGTTCCTAATACAGCACACTCGAATATATGTGGTAAAAATAAGTCCAATTCGGTACTTAACCCCAATTTTATTCCATACTCTGACTTGACTTTAACGTCACTTCCTTATTAATATTTAATAAAATAATTGCTTTGAAATGAAGGAAGACATATTACGAGAAAATGAGCTAACATTGGAAAATCATCTACCTCGTGGATCATTCATTGATGTATTGACAAATAACATTGTAACGATGGTAAGGATGAATTTTATTTTTCAGAAAAATCAATATTGTTCATGAAGGCAGAATGTCATTGACGTAACAAAAGGCAGGACCCCGAAGAAATACGTATATTATGAGTTAGAATAGTCAATTCCAGGCACGTTGCGTTACAAGTATCAGCCATGATGAGGTGCTTGTGAAGTGAAATTTGTGAATTGTATATCCATTTGTGCCAAGGCTTAGTTATGGACTGAGGCTTTATATTTGTCCATTGTAAAACTACAGTGACACAACTAAAATAATAATATGATAATAATAGTTAATTTTATAATAATAATAATAATAGTTAACAATTTTTAATTTTATATGGAACATTTAGAAGCTAATTTACCAGATTATAAAACAAATAAATGCAGAAACTTAAATGAATTGAATGATTACTTATGTGATATCTCTGGTTTAAAAATTATGCATATCAATATAAGGAGTTTAAATAGAAATCTCGATAACTTGAAATTATGTATTAATGCTATGGTTGAGACACCCAGTATTATTATATGTACAGAAACATTTGAAATAAATTATGTTAATTGGTTTGAGATTGATGGTTATAAGCTTTTTCAAGTAAATAGTAATTTAAATAGGAATGATGGTACTTGCATATATGTGAGGAATACTATTAGACATACGAACTTTGGCAAAAGCATGGGAAAAATCAAAGTAATATATACTGAACTGGAATCTAATAACGGAAAAATGTATATTTCATCATTTTATAGATCCCACAGCTTTACGCTACCGGATTTTATAAGTGATTTATATGTTTATTTACATGATCTTTCCCATGTTGATAATCACATTATAATGGGAGACATGAACCTTGATATATTGAATGATAATGAATTGGTTAATGATTATCTTAATAATTTTTTAGAATTTGGTTACAGATCTTTGATAAACATCCCTACTAGGATCACTTTAAACTCAGCAACATGTATAGACCATGTTTTTGCTAAAACTGCTGAAAGTATTTCTATAACACATTAGTATGAGATCTGGATTTGACAGACCACCTTGCAACAATGGTGGTTATAGACACTATACCAACTGTTAGATATCCAAATATAAATCCAATACTTAAAACCCAAATAAAATATAGCAAATTAATGAAAATAATGACTAATATAAACTGGAATTTTGTATATTATGAAACAGATTTAAATCTTGCGTTTGATAAATTTATAAAGATCATCGAACAAAGTATTGACCTTTCTTCAACTAAAACACGAATTCGTGGTAAAAATAAACCCAGAAAGGAATGGATCTCTAAGAGCTTAATAATATCATGTAAAAATAAAAACCTACTATATAAAAAAAATGAAACTGAATCCTGATAATATTGAAATTAAAAGTAAATATATTAGATATAAAAATGTGCTAAACACTTTAATTAAAAAAGCCAGAGAGTCATATTACAATGAAATAGTAAGTTATCGAATAGCGTCAATAATCTATGGAAATACATTAATAAAAAATTGGGAAAGAATAAGATTGAGAAACAAGTGATAAATAAAATCTATACTGAAGGTGAAAATCGAGTTCTCGAGACCGAGCTCGAAATCACTAATCATCTTAACAGTTTCTTTGCTGAAATTGGTTCAAAACTGACAGCGGGATTTGGAGAAATTAGCAATGATGTGGCAAACGAGCCTACGATTCAAGACTCGATTTTCCTTACACCGACTAATGAAGAAGAAATTCTGACAATAATAACAAGTATGAACAGTAACAAAAAGGCAGGTAGCAATAAAATATCAATTCAAATTATAAAAATAATTTCCCCTTATGTAATTAAACCGCTCGTACATATTATCAATAAGAGTATTATGGACGGAATTTTTCCTGATCATTTAAAAAAATCGGAAATTGTACCCATTTTTAAATCTGGCAATCCAGAAAAAGCTACGAATTATAGACCCATATCACTGGAATCCAATTTTGCAAAAATTTTTGAGAAAGTTCTTAAAATAAGAATAATAAATTTTGTAAATAAGCATAATATTATAAATAAATACCAATTTGGATTCCAGGAAAATAAGAGTACTGAAGATGCGTTAAAATATGTCACTGACCAAATCAGCCTTGCTATCGATAAAAACACTCCGTGTTTATCGGTGTTTTTGGACTTAGCAAAGGCTTTTGATACGGTCAATCACAAAATTCTGTTGAAAAAGTTGTATAACTATGGATTTAGAGGAATTGCCAACAAATTAATTGAAAGTTATCTTACTGGGAGAAAGCAGGTGGTAAAAATCAATAATATTATCAGTGACGAGTTAAATGTAACTTGTGGAGTTCCTCAAGGAACCATTCTCGGTCCTATATTTTTCATATTGTATATTAATGATTTTTTTGATATTCTACCAAAGGGTGAAATTGTGTCTTTCGCTGATGACACTACGCTATTTGTTAAAGCTAAAACTTGGTCTGAAGTAAAGGATTTAGCACAAGCTAAATTGAGTCTAATTGCGAAATTGTTGAGTGTAAATTTCCTAACCTTAAATATACAAAATACTGTTTTCATAACCTATGGTAGTTATGTTGACAGCATACCTTCACACACGAGTGAATTCAGCCAAATATCTTGGAATATGTGTTGACTCAAATTTGAAGTGGAAACAACATATCACACAAGTCACAAATAAAGTCCGTTATTTAATTTATGTGTTTTATAAATTGCGGAGTATTTTTAGCGAAAAACAATTGTTAATAATGTATTATGCGTTATTTTGGAATATTGCGACTTATGGAATTATAACATGGGGTGGTGCGTATTATAACGCAATTAAAATGCTACAAGATGTTCAAAAGAGAATACTTAAAATCGTTTATAGAAAAACCAAACCATATTCCTCTGAATTACTTTTTAAAACGTATAGACTTGTCTCTATAAGGAAATTTTTCTTAGAAAAATCTCTTTTGAATAATTTTGACTATCTTAAATAGAAATATATATCACTATGTAAAAATAATAAGAGAAACAAGTTATTAGTACCGCCGAAAATTGGGAAAGAAATCAATCGACGTAACCACAATCATATTAGTTATAGGATATTTAATTTACTGAGTAGTGAACTCAAAAATACCAGCTACGATAAACTGCGTAAAAATTCAAAGAAATTGCTGAGAAACTATATAATTGAGCTTAGCGGTGAGACAGTTTCTTCAGTTTTTCAATGAGAATTATGAAATTAAACTATATTGTGATAACTACTTTTTTACTTTCTGTATTTCGAATTTTTTTTTGTAATATATGCTTCATTCTTCTTTTCTTTGTTTATTAATTATATTTTCCGATTATTTTTTTGTATTCTTTTCTTTTATAAACGAGCTCTTGAAAAAAACTGTTGCTCTGGGGGAAAAATGATTGATAACAGGCCCGCGCACTGGATTAAATCCTCAGTGGAATAATACTGTACATACTTGTATTATATTATTTGTATTTCACAGTCTGTTAATAAATAAATAAAAGTAATAAAATAGTAATAGTAATAGTAGTAATAATAATAATGATAATAATAATAATAATGATAATAATAATAATAATAATAATAATAATAATAATAATTATTATTATTATTATTATTATTATTATTATTAAAGTCGAATGGTTTCAAGAAATTCGAAGGAAGTCTTATTTTTAGGTGCCAGAACATCACGAAATACAATATTGAATAGTAATAGCGCTGATATTTGCATACATATTCTGCGTATTCACCAATAACAATAGCAAAAATCATATTCGTTATTTTAAAAGACGTCTTTCACACGCATCCGCGAGAGGTGTTTCCGGGGGGTAAGTCGAGATCTGTGGTTGTTTCTATTAGAATTACTTCGAAATTCGTGAATATTAGTACGTTAAACTAATATTGCTGAAAGCGGTGTTACTCAAGTCGTGTCCCCCGATTTAAAAGTCAGTTTCCCCTGTCTGACGATGGCAATGCAATGGTGACGAGTGTTCACAGCTGTGGTTAAGATAATAAAAGTCAGTGTGTGGGAGCGGGGTGGTAGTGGTGGTTGGCTAATACTCCGAGATGTGGCTTGCCGTGATAGTGACGACCATGGCAATGGCGATGGCGCCGGGGCTTGGGGTAGTTGCGGGGCGAGGCGGTTCGCAAATTAATCCCGCCCAATTGGAGCACGCAAAGTGTCCTGCGTGCACGCGGCGTGAACTAACCCGGCAGTTAGCACAGTTTCCCAAGTACGCTCTGTATGGGCTACGCCGCTGGCGGAATGAAAGTTGCGCACGGGTCATGTTCAGAGTCAGGCGGTGCCGCTAGCAAGCCGGCAGTGGTTGTAGGAGACGATGGGCGTGGTTGTGGTGGTCATGGAGGCAGCCAAGGTTGGTGGCTGGTGATGGCGATAGTATCTGGTATGAAGGGGTAAGGCTTATCTGTATCTGATGGCAGTTAGGATTTCGAATTTGGTGTTGCCTGTGGCCGTGGTGGTGCTGGCGGCGGAGTTTGTGGCGGCATGCTGGGCAGTTTTTTCTGACGTTGCTAGATACTGACGTTGGTGACAGACTGTCGTTTACGGCGTTTCTACGTGTAGAAACAAACATAAAGAAATGACCAAAAGGGAACATGCTAGGGAAACTATCTGAAGGTGGTGTGTCGGTGGTTGTTATTGGTTGTCGGTGGTGGCTAGGATTCGAAGGGTGTGGTCGTTTGGCGTTACATTCCAACCATTCGCAGGAAATGACCATGAAAGGTCGAGGTTGCGAGCGCAAAGTAGTCGAAGTCAGTCAGCGACCTTTCCAGAACGACCTCACAGAACCGGTGATTAGGGTAGAGACTGGCGTAAGAGATTGCTTCTGCTCAAGGCAAACGTAGTCATTGTGTGGTTTATAGTAACAAGTGTTGTAGGAGGGATTTACTTTCACCACATTGATTTCATTCAATTTCTAGTATGTTTCAATTTCAGAACTGTTAGAACTAATAGAATGGTTCCTTAAAATAAAATAAATACCATAGAAATAATTTAAATCTCAATCTTGTGAACATTCTTTGGCAGACACTAGGTATATTCATTTTTGTGATTGTGAGTTAA
Organism: Gryllus longicercus; assembly: GCA_038098605.1. Lineage (NCBI taxonomy): Eukaryota > Metazoa > Arthropoda > Insecta > Orthoptera > Gryllidae > Gryllus > Gryllus longicercus. The sequence continues at coordinate 769,240 of JAZDUA010000540.1, forward strand.
TGAAACTTCGATTATTAGAGCTTACACTTTTTTTTCAAATGTGCCCTACATCTTTAATATAGAAACACCATACTTCCTTGTTAATGCAGTCCATTCCTCTACATTACATTTTTTAATTATTTTATGATAACTTTTTTAAATACCAATAGTTTTGAGTTATCAGTTGCCAAAGTTCAATTTTTTTCGAACCTGTTCTACACTTTTACTATTGAAGAGAGATATTTCCTTCTTAATGCAATCTATTTCTCAATATTATATCATTGTTATTTCATGTACACCTTTTAAAATTTGTAGGAGAGTTAATTTAATTTTGTTTTATATCGTTTCCGTTTTTTGAAATTGTGACTGAAGTATTAGGAGTGCAGGTGCAATATAATATTAATAATCCGTTACATATAATTCTAGAAAGTATATCTTGTGTAGCTTTTGTAGCTTAATTTTCCGATCATGAAATTTCTATGAATTCAATATAGGGAACACATTCTATCTAATGTAATACAACAAATGTTTCTTTCACTTCTTATATCCTAACTAAACAAACTCCTTGCCAAATAACTAACTAAATATGAAGACAAAATATTTATCTTTAGTGAGAAGTGAGTTTGGCTGGAGAATAGTGCGCCTTCTGTTTTGGGTATATGGGCGCTTATAGGTTCTTATGTTAATTGTTTCTACTTTCTTCACCAATTGCAAATGGATCCCCCATTTTTCATTTTACTTTTCGTTAATTATTTTGTTAAACCGAAAAAACTTTTCAAAACATTATTTTTCCGCATTCCACTTCATTCTAAATTAAATAGTGGTTTAATTAATAATTAATAAAATATAATTTTTGCTAACAATTTATCTTTCTTCAATCATTTTTAAAATTCAATTATATTAATTGTGTTTGTAATTATGTTTTTATAGATCCTACGTTCTTAGGAATTATTTTATACAAATCTCAAAATTGTTATTAAACATTTTAAATATTTGGCTTTTCACCCTCCTCGGGCCTAAGAATCTGTTCGATGCGTATGTTATCTTGATCACGAAGTGATTAGAGTAATTGGCTGTAATGTGGAAGCTCCGGACTGGATTCTCTGGTCGACGTCATTGATGCTTAAAATAACTTGCTATCATTTAAAAAAGTGGATTAACTTATAGTTTTGGGGGAAAAGTATCGTGGAGTAAATGTATTTTTAAATTGTGCTTTTTTATTTTACAAATTATAAACAAGAAAGGTTTTCAAAAAAACTAATGTAAAGAGCACGTTTTTCTTTGGGAAAAAAAAGTTCGGAGAAATTTGGGAATCCCATTGAAAAGTAGCGCGAAATTGAGGTCTATAAGAAAAAAAATAAAGTTACAAAAATATTATTTCAAACAAACAATATCGTTACGGAAATGACTGGTTTCAAGATATATGACGTGATGAAAAAATTTTTGACCAAGATTAGAGGACAGAATCTGAAAAACATACATTCATAATTAGTCACTTGGATATATTTGACGTAGAAATACATTAAACTCTGTTTGACGTACTACAGAGGATAATAGTAATGTTTACAATTTTCTTGAACACTATAATCCCTACCCTAAATTCTACACTACAATAAGATGTAATATGAATTCAGGTAGCAAAGAACGTTTTCGTGAAAATATTCGCTCCCATATAATAAAAAACTTTGCCACGAGAAATGAGCTAACAAATGTTTGCTCTTATCATTGATCGTAGAGAATTATAGTTTAAGTAACTATTCCTCTCTGAGCTAGAGAAAACCTGTGAAGATTCTGAATCTACATTTATGTCCAAAGTCAAATAAGGGGCTATCTTAACATATGCTCAATGGAAAAACGGAAGCTGGTGACAAAACCTGATCGAGTTGGGGTAATTGGTCCAGAAGGTGAAGTACAATATTTTAGTTTCTTCAATAGAAGTACGTTTACGTACTTCTTTTTGAATGAATGAATGAATGAAAAATGCAATGCATGAATCCTTTACTTACTTAGTTCGTTCAATATTTATTGGCATTCCACCTATAACTTCTGCAAAGTAGCAGTTTGAAATGTCTATCGATGTATGCGTGAAACTATAGTACTGTCTTCAGCCATCAGATGATTTATTCTGGTTTTCCAGTGAGCTGATGAACAGCGATAAGTCAATACGGAAGCAGACAAGTATCGGCAACAGTAGACAGGTATCGGAGTTCCAAGATGACAGGGACTGTGCTGAAAAACGCAAACTTACTGGCCGACCAGTAACCGCATGTGAACCAATGCCATGCGTGTCGTTGACTTAATGATGATCAACAGGCGAATCACGATTGGTGAATTAGAGACTGCAACAGATTTACCACTGGGACCATGAGAACATTCATGAGAATTTGAAGATGAAGGTGTGAGCACGATGGGTGCTCCAAACTCTCAACATTGCGTAGAAACAGAAACGTGTGGAGATATGTGGACAGTTGGTTAAACAATACAATGCAGAGCCAATGGAATTCTTTGGGCCTCTAGTCACCGTCGACGAGTCATGGTGCTTCAACGAGTCTCCAGATCCTCCATATTCAGCGGAATTCTCCTAGCGACTAAGCCCTATTCAACGTAATGAAAGAGGGCATGCGGGTAAGCAGTTCATCACCAAAAGACGAACTTCACGAAGTTGTCCAACAGAGGCGCCGGGATACACTAAAAGAATGGTTTGCTGCGCACATACGGGAGCAACCAGAATAACGGCAATATGCATGACATTGGAGGGGAATACTTGTAATATAATCTAAATTCGTTCTTTCAGTAAATGGTGAACATAAAATAATTATTGTGCCAATCATTTTTGGAAACCCCATGTAATATATTAATACATTTTTAAAATGGTTCATTTCTTTAACGTATATTGGCATTCCCAAGCAAAGATTATTTTTGACATTTTTGCCTTTCGATATTATACGGCTGCTTCGTGAAAGACGTGCGTCAACTGAGATGACATAGTATTTTTGCCAGGTGACAGACAGAACGCATTATCTGAATCCTTCCTTGTACTCTTGTAGAAAGTTGTTTAATTCTCTTCCGTTTCCCTGGCGTGACCCTGCTTATGTTCTTAGGAGCACTTTTTGTTTTAGCGGAGAAACTTCTGTACCTTACAGTAAAAAAAAAAAACACAAAAAAACTTGCAAGCGATAGGCACACTTCAATTGATGTTTGTAATTAAAACTAGCGTTTTTTAATCGCTAGCGCGTAGATATCAGTTTGCAACGCGTGTTATTGGGATGTAGTTCTGTATTAAGTGCACGCGCTCCCATAGATAGAGTATTTATTGACAAAACCTCTTGGAAAATATGGTTTATAACAAAACAGTATGAATGGTGCAGCCATAGCTGAAGTCTGGGAGTTTCATTGTCTTCTTTCTTTATATTGTCCCATTAGTGTCCATGCTCTAGTCCTAAAGAATAGTGCAATATTCAGGTTAATATTCTGGCTTAGAATAGGATTTATATAGGGATTAATGAGGGGGCCCCTTTTGGGGATCAGGTTCAGTAATTTCATGAGAGCTGCACCAAACAATTTTCTGTGTTACACCAAGTATGCAAAATAAATAAAATAATATTATTGTTCTTATCCGAATATTAATTACACTAAACAAGATAATTATGTGATGCTCATTGTTTAATCTGTGCCGATCGCATGACATCTGACATAACTAGAAGTTTTTTTTTCAAATTCCGGAAAACAATATCCTGCTTTTTTGCTGCTATTACACGAGTAGTATGAGTTTGTTGGTTATCCATTATTGTACATAGTCGAACAACAGTCTGAGTTTTTGGTGAGAGTTTGAGCATGTTTGCATCTTTGAGGGTCTTCCAGAAATGCCGTTGGAAGTAACTACAGACACTACCGTATCTTTTTAAATACTCCGATTATTCTAAAATTGGATACATTTATTATTATTATTATTATTATTATTATTATTATTATTTATTAACTTTCTCAGCAATGTTGGATATTACATAATACATCGGAATTCAGACTCACGACGTATTACTGTTGCCATATTGTTTTGTCATTTTTGGTTTCATCAGAATAGAAATGAAATCAAATTTGCATATAAGAACACAAGTCAAATTAAGTTTAATAGATAATAGAAATAACACATTCACATAAACCATCCACTATCGTGTCACTATCACCATGCTCACGGCACTCATTGGCCCTGCACGATTGGTTAAACGGTAACTGAGTTGAATTCAGTTGAAGTTCGTCTCCCAATATGGCAAGTCTCCAGTATCAAAGACTTCTGAATTTTTGATAAGTAGCTTTCTAATTGAAGGATTAGTTTCTTCGCGGTTTTGGAAATTAGTCGTGTGCTTGAAATAATTAACATCTAACATAAACTTTCTTGAGTTTCCACATTTTCTTAACTTCATTCGCCAGGTCCTTGTATTTGCTGATCTTGTTTCTATAGTTGAAATTGTGAGAGAGTGGATTGACATTGTCAATCAGATGAATTTCTTCTTTCTTTTTGTCTAGCAAATCAGGTCTATTGGCTGGTATAGTGATGTCAGACCTTATTTCTGTATCAAAATAATTTGAAATCGCTGTTATCAACTACTGACGACGGTTCATACTTATATGGTGATGCTGAATCTGGGCCTCCATCAGATCAATGATTTTTGCTAAATTATTGTGTCTTTTGGTATATTCTGTGTTTGCTAGTTTACGTCAGGATTCTGTTATGTGTTCTATTGTTTCTGGTATTTCATGACATTTTCGGCATTTAGCATCTGAGATTGCTTCCTTGATTATCTGTTTCCGATCATTTCTAGTAACTATTACTCCATCTTGAATCGCCATTATAAATCCAGTATCTATTATTATTTTTATTATTATTATTATTATTATTATTATTTATTATTTATTATTATTATTATCCATTCACAACTTCCTGGAACATTTCTCAACTGATATACAGATGCTTCTTTCGAAGCACGACAACTTGCCTGATATAACATAAATAAACAATATTATACTAACTTATATATAATGTTATAGTGACGTAGTGACACGTTTTACTTATTTAAGAATTCACAAATTGATCAGTTTCGCAACTTATTATTTTTTATTTTATTGCCGCGTTCTGCTGTTGTATTATTGACCGTGCGTCCTGTGTGGTTTCCCTGCGCTCGGCACAATTTGCGGAAACCTCTCCCCTGTCGGCTGCGCGTCATCCTCCGCTAACGAGCGGCCTCCGCCCGCGCCCGCTTCGCGGCGGCGGGGGCGGCGGGGGCGGCGGGGGCGGCGGAGGCGGCGGCGGCGGCGGCGGCGGAGGCTAAGGAGGCGGCGGAGGCGGTGGAGGCGGTGGAGGCGGCGGTGGGGGCGGTGGAGGCGGCGGCGGGGGCGGCGGCGCCGGGGCGGCGGCGGCGGTGACTGACCCGGACTCCGCGGTGACGTGTGACGGCGCGGGGGGGGGGTGACGGGGCCGCCGTCACATCGCGTCGACAGCAGGGGGCGGCGGCCGACCCGTCCGAACGGGCCCCGCCCTCGGCCGAGTGGCCCCAGGACCCCCACATCGCCCACCCGCCGCCGCCGCCCGCAAACGAGCTCAGCACCTCGGCCAGCAGAGCTGGTGCGAACATCCAAGGTTTCACTGCGCGGGCCTGGTTGGTTTATTACCGGTTTGTTAAAGGTGATCGACAACGTCAATGTTTTTTTCCCCAGAGACATTACATTTAAAATACTGAAGATAGTAGTACTCAAACCCATCAGGTTATGTCTCAGATGTATGTTGATCTAAATGCTCTGATTGCAATATTTAAAGAAATAGCCATGCTATTGATAATATTATTTGAAAGTATTTCAGACTCCTAAGAATCATCTATAAATTCTAAGCGGATAAAAGTATCTGAAGATAAATCACTGACGTAAAGTAATCCAGACCATCACATTTATTTGTTTATAGAATCTTTTAATAGTCTTATCGCGAATGGTGTACCTACTAGTAAACGTAATGTATATCAAACGTTAAGTAATGCAACGTTATTGATGTATGAATTAATTTTTATATAAATAGATCAACAATCCTTTAATTTTGACAATTACAACCGTGAAATCGAATGGAAAAGCTTTCTGATTTAATAAAAGATTAATTATTTGACATTGATTATTGGTTATAATTAAAAAAAAAAATAGTAGCCAAATAAATTCAAAGGGAAATGTACCCTAATTTTTATAATTGGAAAAACTTGATTTGTGGAGTTTTTGCTATTTCTGCGATAATTTGTTTAATTAATTACCATTTAGCTTACGTATTTCGGGCAATCTGTAGTTCCACGAAACGCTATTTGAATTCACTGCTTTCACAGAATTATAAACTATATTATTTACTGAGTGACATTTAAAATAATGGAAAATTAGCATTAACTCCAAATAATTGTACAATTGACAGTTAATATACATCAAAAAGCACTCACTAGTACTTTTAGTTACCCATCTATATTTACAATTATTGATTTACATATTTTACACAATTATAGCATTTCAAAATCTTTATCTTACTGTCCCTGTTAATTGCAAGGCTCAGACCATGAGGCTCCTCTTCCACCTGGCCCCTAAAAGATATTGAAAAATATTTTAAACCCAGAACGTAAGAGTGAAATTCTCATTAATTCGTGGATGCACAGTCAAAGGAACATTCCGCCACACGCCCTCAGAGATTTACGAAGGCGCCGGAGAAACCGCAATGAAGTGGCTGAGCCCGCGAGTGGCTCGCAGCGAAGCGCCGCCGCCGCCGCCACCTCGAGGCCGTGCGGAGCGCGCGGGAGGTGTCGCATTAGCTAATGGCTGGCGGCTGTGCGCGATACCCCTGCGACCGGCTGCCCAAGGCGATCGCCCGGATCGGGTTGCCTCGTCCCGCGCCGCACGCCGCTCCGACGCAACTGCCACCCCGCCACTGGCCGGTTAGCGCTCGCGGCGTCTGGAGCGGCCTGCAAGCGGACTTCTTTTTGCGCACAATGATAACACCGGCACACACAATTTAAAAAAAGTTCTCAGACCCAATGACTTGACACATGTTTCTATATGTCGACGCGCTGAATCCGAATCTGAAGCCAGAATTGCGCCACCGACCTCCAGTATTTTAAATCGCGAAAAAACACATGCGAATGCTAGATTTTTTGTCTTGTAGCTTCCTACTCTACAGAAGTTGTCACACCGAAGACTTGACACATGTTTCTCTATGTATGTCGACGCGCTGGATCCGAAACTGAAGCCAGAATTGCGCCACCGATCTCCAGTATTTTAAATCGCGAAAAAACACATGCGAACACTAGATTTCGATGTCTTGTAGCTTCCTGCTCTACAGAAGTTGTCACACCGAAGACGACACATGTTTCTCTATGTATGTCGACGCGCTGGATCCGAATCTGAAGCCAGAATTGCGCCACCGACCTCCAGATTTTTAAATCGCGAAAAATACATGCGAATGCTAGATTTTGGTGTCTTGTAGCTTTGTACTCTACAGAAGTCGAAAGTTCTCAGACCCAATGATTTGACACATGTTTCTCTATGTATGTCGACGCGTTGAATCCGAATCTGAAGCCAGAATTGCGCCACCACCCTCCAGATTTTTAAATCGCAAAAAACACATGCAAACACTAGATTTCGATGGCTTGTGGCTCTATACTCTTCAGAAGTTGTCTGAGCGAAGACTTGACAACGTGGTTTTTCATGATTTAAAAAAACTGGGGTGGTGCAATTCTGGCTTCAGATTTGGATCCAGCGCGTCGACACACATAAAGAAACATGTGTCAATTATTTGGGTCTGGCAATTTTTTAAAAATTGTGTGTGTTTGTGTAATAATAATAATAATAATAATAATATAATAATAATAATAATAACAATAATAATAATATAATAATAATAATATAATAATAATAATAATAATAATAATAATAATAATAATAATAATAATAATAATAATAATAATAAAGGGATCTATGTATATCCTAATTACATTCCTCTTTAATATCTGGAAATAATTGAATTGAAAGGTTCCAAGAAATTTTTGAACACCACATGTAGTAAAGTATTGCAAATATTATTAATTTTGCAGTTAATTGTGAAGAACTTTATGTGGGCGACTCGTAAAAAAATGAAGGCAAACACAATTTTGTCTCTTTTTCCTTAACTGTGTATCTTTCAGCTTTTTAAGCTTTCCATCCCCACTAGTCTTTTTAAATGTTACTTTTATGCAGTACTGGGAATCTGGCAATAGTTGATAAAATTGCGAAAGGGGAAAATCAGTTTCGAAATAACAAGAAATAAACTGTTTTAAAATAATTAATGATTAACACTTATTTACTTTTTTTTTCAATTGCTTATGACCTATTCGGTTCGGCCGAATGTTGAGCTAAGTTGAAACGGTGCTTCTAAATCAAAATAAATAGCTTAAAATTTCTAAGACTGCAAGGCCGACAGAAAGTGGCGAATACTTGCTGCATTCTTAAAATTTTATTTAATTTCGGGTCACTAGAATTGATAACAAGCATTGGGTTTTTCTTTCATTCTACGATGTAAACGGCCATAACTAATGTTTACTCCAAAGCGGTTCACCACACCAAAAATCTGTATTTGCGTTTCATGTATCTTCAGCTCTCCTACGTGACTGATGTCGTAAGTTATCACTTCCACACATCTTACCCTTTATTGAATGTCTTCTAAATTATATAATTATCAAAAAAATAATTTCTGGAAATTAGTAAAACTTACAAATGCGATAAATACTAGGCATAAACAAAGATGAATAATTCTTTCATGCAATTGTTTTCCTATCACTGTCTTCAGAGGTACTTTTACAACTACCGTCATTACCAATAAAACGTTTCCGTCATCACCGAGGACACCTGCAGTTCCACAGGCCCCGTCACAACTGTCACTGCCATTATCCCAACCAACCACTATTAAACGACCATCGTTACAGACAACATTGCTACCATGACCTTAACGTCCATGAAAAAAATTTCCATCTACCCATTAGCACTAGCATATCACAACTCTTGCTTCCACCTCGTCTTTTGTGTCTCTTAATTGGCGTCGCGTCTCTTGATTTCCATCATCTTTATCTCCGGTTTTCCTCGTCCTTTTCTCTCTCTGCGTCTCCTATTTATCTTTCTTTCAGCTCTTCCATCGCCTGCACATCCTTGTTCCTTTTATCACGCTCCTCCATTGCTTTTCTTTTCCTTCTCCATCTCTTACATATTGTTCGATTTTCACTTCCATCGCCTGGACTCAGTTTGGTACTTTTCCTTGGTTTCTCCTATGAACATTAGACGAATGGCCGAGCAGTACTCTAACAAACCAATTAGGCGCGATCTTTCCTTCCTCTTCCTCACCTCTCACTTACACTTGCGTGCACTACACGACCACACATGCCGGGATACCAGTCGGGAGCATAGAGCTGTTCTGGCTGGGGCGGTGCCTCGCTGACGGAAGATTCCTGATGGCGGGAAAACCCACTAGCCGACTTGTAGGTAGGCACCGGTTCTCACCATCCTGGTGAGGAAAGAACTGCCACTTCAAAGGAAAAACGCATGCACTTCACTTACGGAACTAATGACCATAGCAGATGTCGCGCCCGGATACACTAAATATTCAATCAATCAATCAATCAACCCACCGCGCCCCCTCTTTTCTCGCCCTTCCATTACTTTCGTTTTCTCTCTCCAATTCCTTGTCTTTCATTCATCTCTTCTCCCCCTGCACCTCCTTGTTTCTCTTTTCCCCTCCCACCCCTGAGCGTTGTCTCGTATTACGCGGCGTGCCGCGCCGCACCCCGCAGCGCTGCGCCGATCAGGAGCGAAACACTGAACAAAACGATCGGTCTCTCTCCGGTATCTCGTGCGGATCGGTGTCTCTGGCAGCGCCTTACGACATCGCGCTGACTACTCGGGCGTGATCCCAGTTGCCGAAATAACAATGAATTTTTACGACGGGAGATAAATTTGACACCAATCTAGTGAACAGAACCACGTAAAACACCTGCGGTACTCTGCGGAGGGTAGCGTGATTATGTTTCATTGGATGATAATTATGTTCTTTAAAATTTAAACTTGTTACGTGATATGATCAACATTAAATATATTGCTACTTCTGCGATGGTAATTAATCGGGAATTTCGACAGGCTCCTGTGGGTTTACGGAAGAGAGTGCTGTAAATATAAGATTTTATCGAGGACATTCATTACGATTGTAATATCTCTGATAGGGCATTTGGAAAAAGTGATCATGCAGAAATCAAAGCATGTGGGACGTTTGTTCAAATTCCAGGATCTAGCACCATGAATTATATTGGTTATACTAAAGCCTGGCATTTGTGTGAGTCAATCGGGAGAAAAAAAAATATTGATAATCATCTTTAAAGAAAAACATGGCAGAAGATATGGACTGACGGGAAATAATTTCTGGAGATATTTTGCCTTGGGCCTTATAACTAAGTTGAATACCATGATTAATGTGGCAAGTATACTTTGTGTGTCATTTTCATAGTCGCTTTCACTCCAAAATGAAATACAACATCTTTCGCTCCCAGAAAAGGTGATGTCGTCACGTAGGCATGCGTAGAACATCTGGAACAAACGTTAACCTGATTTAATTTTCTATTTGACATAATATTACATCACGCTTAGGATGTATTAAAATAAATTATCTTGTTTTTATGTTGTCTTCTTCGTAATGCGTCCACTCCTTATGTTAAACAGAAGAATAAACATCATTTATCCAGAAGGGGAAGGATCGTTTCTACTCGTAAAGGTCTAGTTTGTGGCTCCTAACGTGCTTAGTACACAGTATTCCGTACATGAGACCGTGCATCATCTTTCCCATTAAATTATTATCTCAAATAAATAATACCACAGCTCAGTAAGTTAACTAACCGAGTTCTTATTGTGCCGAATCCTCAATTGAAAAGCTTCGGTTAAATCGGTACTTTATCACACTACGTGGCAAGTCACATTTCGCAGAATTACTTTTCCTGAAGAGCATTTTGTTATGAAATCCTTATACCTTCCATCATTTTTACAGTTGTTTTTTCCTAGTTAGTTTCATGTAGATGAAAGAAAAGCTTTCTAATATTGATGGATTTATAGTTTTATCAGGCTAGTGTTAGGTGTGCCGTCACTTAAGCATCAAAAGCATAAATGGCCGACGAAGAGAACAAAATATAAAAAAAATTGAAAACGTGGTATTCACGCGGAGCCCCGCCCGTACCAATTTGGCCGGGTGTTAAGACTCCGCCGTCCACCCACGCTGGCGTTCGGCGGGCAGAAGCCGGCGCTAAGCTGGCGCAGGCCGGTTGGAGTTCGTTTGTCTCCGTCACGCGCGGCGCCGCGTCGCACGGTGGCCCGCGACGTGGAAGAAGGTCGAAAGCGGACGGTTTTCACCAGGGCAATTAGAAAATATCTGACTGCGGTAGCGTAGGTAGTTGCAATTGAAGATTTGTGGAGAGGAAAGTTGGGGCTTCGTCACCCGACAGTACCCAGATTTTTTAAATAAACTACATAGCTGCACAGAAATCAGATATTGCATGGTAGAGAACGCTAGAGACCCGTCTCGCTGATTTGTTTTTTTTTATGGTTCTCCAATTAAGTACAGTTGGATGTCGGAGGTAAAAGTAACGGGTGCGAAGCTTACTTTTCTATCCGGGCCCCAGGATTGAACGTTCCTCCTTCTCCTCCCTGACTGACCTAGAAAATGTTCTACTAGTGTTGAAGATCCAGGATCAGCGGTATGGTTTTAGACATTGTAATCGATTGGCCTCTTCGAGTCCCTTCTTGCGGATATTGGAGATTTTGTAGGTTCTCATAAGATTTGTAGAAGATAGAAAAATATTAAAAATAGTCGTTTTGAAGGAGAAGGATATTTTTTCTTTTACACTTTTAACTTTGTGGAAAAATATTATCAATTTTCAAACGATTGGACGGATCAATGCTTTTTAATTTGGACAATACCCAGATCTTATATTAACTGTAATTAACATCCCCTATTTATACTACCGCTCTTTTTAAGAAGTCATTACACTGAAAAGCATATGCAATAATTTCAGAAAATATACAAGTTTGTAAATTAATTTTGATATAAAAATTAAATTCATAAACAGTTTAGTTGGCATTTCTAAACACTACAATAATCATAAAACTCAAAATTCGGTCTTAATACCAGATTACATTAGCGTGCCATCTCCGGTGCCGCCGCGGATTCATTATAAACAGAAATGTTCAGCCCAATATACAAGAGCGGAAAGATAGTGCAGCAATTCCCTGCGTACCCTCCAAACATTGAAAGCCCCCAAAGCATATTTTTTGTAGAATTCTTATAGAGAGAATGTAGAATGTTAGAGTAGTGTCTTATGTAGAATATTCTAGAGAGTTCCGAATAAAATATAGTGTCAATAGTTTCCTCTTACCGAGGCAATAGAATGGGAAATTTGATCCCATTCGTAGGTGACTTGAAACTCCTTCCAAAAGAAGAGGTTTAACCATCAGTGAGAAGCGGGCACAAGCAGATTACCCGATTAGGATTTAAGATCTCTGGAAGCAACGTCCTTTCATAACTTGTCTTCAAATTTCTGAATCTCATTAATTGCAATTTAGGGCCGTATTCATACTCATCACTTATATCCTAAGGAAATACTTAAGCTATAAGAAGTTACTTTTGATAAGGAAATACTTAGGTATATTCGGTATTCATAGGCGATACTTAACATAAGTACGATGCCAGCAGTGTCTCGTATGGTAACAGCGAATTTGGTTGTTTGACAGCCACGTCAAAGTGTTTCATGAAGATGGTCGTGAACTAGTCATATGCTTGCATCCGTGAGCATTCACGGGGTAACCTAACCTACACAGTTTCTTTAATAATGTTTCTTAAATAGTGGTGAAATCGGTAAACATCTAATAGTTAAAGCTGGATTAGCCACAAATGTTACCAAAACGTGCACAATAACAATCTTGGTAAAACGATTTCGTTTCTAATTCTCGATTGCTGTGCATTTCCAACGGGTTTGGCATGTCGCGTAAGTTTTGCTTGAAGCTAATTGGAAAGGTGCCATCTTAAAATTACTTACAATCGTCGAAATCGTCGTCAATTTCCATTTCTTTTAAATTACGATTAAGTGAAGGTTGGACCTTTCTTACAGCTTTAAGGAAGCTCTTACGTGCGTGGATAAGTTGTGACTATGAATTGAAAAACGCTATAAGGAGTTCCTAACGTGTGCGGATAAGTTTAGATTTAGATTTTTATTTATTCAGTCAAAAAACAGTAAAAACTGTATGTGACGTAGGGGGGAGAAGATTATCTGCGCACGTTTTCTTGAGTTCTAGAATCCCTTGCCGTCATTTGAACTATAAATAGATGAAAGATGAGTATAAGTTTAACATAAATAAATAAAAATAAATTGTAAAAATTGCAAGATTAGCAATATTTGAAAAATAGTCATTTTCGTTTCCGAGTTATAGAAAACTTATTTACATCGGTACACACATTACAAGTATGATTTTTCTGTTTTGCTAACAAAATAGCAACTCGCCCTCACCTCTACTCTCACCATTACAAGCCAAAGGAGAGTTCAACAAAACGTGCGCATAGTGAAGCTACATTAAGTTTCGAGTATGTATTGAAAAACTCTATAAGGAACTCCTCAATGTCTTCTTCTTCTTCTTCTTCTTCTTCTTCTTCTTCTTCTTCTTCTTCTTCTTCTTCTTCTTCTTCTTCTCCATTCCAAGGATTAGGCAGGAATGCCTGTTCCGTCTTCACCTTGCACTTCAGGACCATCTCTTTGTGGGTCGGCCGTTATCTCTTCTTCCCTTCGGTTGGTAGTTCATCACTAATTGTGGAATACGATCTTCCTCCATTCTTTCGATATGGCGCCGCCATTCTTTCCTGTTTTCTAAGATCCTTTCATTTATGTTGTATATATCTAGTTCTTTACGGATATCCTCATTTCTTATTTGGTCTTGTTTAATGCAGCCTTTAACTTTCCTAAGAAATCTCATTTCTGCTGCTTGGAGCTTACTTGGAGCTTACTTCACAATGCACAACTCCTCAATGTTTTCCTTATTATAAGTGACAACTGTGAATAAGGCCCTTACACTCCGCGTGCTTTTGGCCCACTGCTCGCCGCACGTTGTCTCTCGCGTGCCGGCCGCCTGCCGCGGGCAGGACTCGGCGGCGGCGGCGGCGGCGGCGGCGGCGGCGGCGGCGGCAAGTGCGCGCTACACGCTACACGACATACCCTACACGAAACGCTACGGCCCGCCGCGCAGCTGCGAGGCGCAGAGGATGCACCACGTGGCTCCGCACAAGGAGAGAATAACTCAGTTGAAAAAAAGGCTATGCTAGCTGTTTGGAGCTCAATTAATGTTACCCACTGCCGTAGCGAAAACGTAATTGAAGAGCGTACACGCCGCTTGTACACTAAATGGAGCCGCTGGATTTATACATACAAGTTGCGTTCACGCTGTTCTACACCAGGAGAGCATATGAAAAGGGTGTATGAATTATATTTGGCTTGAGAACTTTGAAAGGGAGCAATATTAGTATGTTCTTTTGATACTGTTTTATCATCCAGCATTTGTGTACGCAGTATGAAAACATATTAATCGTTTTATCGTTTTATATATTGGTATTTTCACAGTAGCTATTTATTTATTTGTGGGGTTTGCTCAGAACTTTCTGTTACTTTGCTGGAATTTAAAATAAATTAGCTGAAGTGTAAAAAACAACAGTGTCACATTAAAATATAAATACATATCATTGACTTGTCATCTTAAATATAATTTTTTAAGTTATTTCAAACCTTCAATACTTTCTGAAATTGCTGTTTATTTGATGAAATCTAGTAGTACTTTTAGTTGCAAACAAAATTTTTGGGTAATCCTGAGATTTAGATTTAGATTTATTTAGTCAAAAAAACAAACAAAAAACAGTAAGAACTGTATGTGACGTATGGGGGAGAAGATTATCTGCGCACGTTTTATTCAGTTCCAGAATCCCTTCCCGTCACTTTAACTATAAATAGTTGAAAGATGAGTAAAAGTTTAACATAAATATATAAAAACAAATTTTAAAAATCGCAAAATTAGCGATATTTGAAAAAATAGACGTCTTCATTTCGGAAAGTACATGTAGAGAGTACATATTTGTTTATATTTCAATAAACGTTCCTAATGCAATATAAATATTATCCATACGTTTCAATAATAACGATTATATTGGTGTAATTTGAAGAATCAATTGTAAATATTTTTTTTCGTCTTTCAATTACATGAACTAACTTTCTAAGCCACTCTGTAGAATTCAGCTTACAATAATCTTTGGAACTTATCTTCTTGAGCATTCCTTTCTTATGAAACACTAAGTCAAGAGTCAGGTTAGAACGTCTCTACTTCCAATGCAGTCACGCTTCCTGTCCAACAATTGACATTCGGTATAATCATCAAAATGGTGCCAAGAAAGGCGGGTCCCGCGTTTGCAGTGAGTTGGTCTACTTGATGGTTATCACATGAAACACGACGGGCCCTCGTCGTTGACACGTGACGTCGTTGGCGGTCTCTCGAGATAGCTTGCATCTCGTACGTTTTGCCCTTACGTACGTTTTATCTCTCGTACATCGTCAAGAATTGATTACTTGTGACTCGTGCTCGACGTAAATGACAAAACAATGTAGAATTACTGTTACTATTCCAGTATTGTGTTAAACGGTATAGTATAATGCAAAATATACCATTGAAACTATTTCCATATATAAATTTGATTGCACAATATTTTGATTATATTAACTAGAAGCTTTTTTATACGATACAGTTAACTGACTGATTGTCAGTTTTATTCCTTGAGTATAGTATGATAAATTCTAGTAGTATTATTTGTATGATAATTTCGTTGAAATATCACGCTCTTCTCGTCAATGAGATATTCGGAAGTTAGAAATTCTCATCATTACGAAATGTCGGATCATCATGTCTTGCTCTTGGACATGTTTTAATTGTTTGCTCATTATTGAGTTCTTTGCAACTTGTATTTCAGGAAGCTGTGTTCCTATTAATTTAAACTTTTTAATTCTGTTATGTTGTTAAAAATATTTCGTAAAACCACAGGAAGATAGGCGATAAAAAATCATTAGACGAGCATGCTACTTAGTTTTCGTGAAATGAGATAATTTGAAAGTTCAATGAAAAGATCGGATTAGAGAGATAATTGGAAATATGATGTGTCACTATGCACGAATTGACGAGAAAAATAACCTTATACACTCTTGATCAGTAGCTTTGATTGAAACTGGTGATAGAAGTAAGTAAAATGCAACCCAAACTTATGCCACACCCTCGAAACATGATCACAGGGAAGAGAGATCTTGATCTCAATTGCTGACCAACAGGTTGCTGCGGCAGAACCTCGCCATTTACTCTTGTTACAGATACCTTACCTAAAGGTTTTAACTACTAAATCTCCAGAAAAGTTTAGAATATTTCACCCCATATGGTAAGGTCAACTATTCTCCTTTTAGTCCGAGATAGTACTTATTAGAAGCTTATTGGAGGTCTGATCTTAAGTGCGGACACCATGATGCGGGAGAGGCTATTGACGGTATTTTTTGCTGATGTCAGCTAACATGAAAATCTCCTAAACAAGAAAATATACTGTTCTACGAGTACTATGCGTTAATTAGAAGCATCATACGCGAACATATGCGTAATGTACACGTATGAATGTATTGGGTTGAGAGGCTATTGACGGTATTTTTTGCTGATGTCAGCTATCATGAAAATCTACTAAACAAGAAAATATACTGTTCTACGAGTACTATGCGTTACTTAGAAGCATCATACGCGAACATATGCGTAATGTACACGTATGAATGTATTGGGTTGAGAGGCTATTGACGGTATTTTTTGCTGATGTCAGCTAACATGAAAATCTCCTAAACAAGAAAATATACTGTTCTACGAGTACTATGCGTTAATTAGAAGCATCATACGCGAACATATGCGTAATGTACACGTATGAATGTATTGGGTTGAGAGGCTATTGACGGTATTTTTTGCTGATGTCAGCTATCATGAAAATCTACTAAACAAGAAAATATACTGTTCTACGAGTACTATGCGTTACTTAGAAGCATCATACGCGAACATATGCGTAATGTACACGTATGAATGTATTGGGTTGAGAGGCTATTGACGGTATTTTTTGCTGATGTCAGCTAACATGAAAATCTCCTAAACAAGAAAATATACTGTTCTACGAGTACTATGCGTTAATTAGAAGCATCATACGCGAACATATGCGTAATGTACACGTATGAATGTATTGGGTTTTAAATCGAAATTGTGTGACAAAAATGAAAAAAATATCCATTGTAGTTGTTTTAATCTAAAACATCATTCCGTATTCAGTAAATATCTAAGTAACTGATTTAGAGATCCTGCTCACCTCTATTGCTGTAGTGGGTCATGTAATATTTTCATAATTTTGTCAACCTAAATAAGATGAGATTTTGTATATATGAGTTAAAATACAATTTTCTGAAACCATTAATTTGAATGCATCACGAGAAGTTCGACTGGTTATGGATAATATAACCAAATTGATCAAAAACTTTTATTTTTCTTTGTAACCTCCCACCTACAAGAGTGACTGATACTCAATTTTAAGAGCGAAGAAAACAAACAGCCAGAACGGCTATTGTTGTGCCCACGCAAGCCCGCCCTCTACTTCCTGGCCTATCTCTCTCTCTCTCTCTCTCTCTCTCTCTCTCTCTCTCTCTTGCTTGCTCACGAGCTCACTCACGCTCACAAGGAGCGCGAACGAAAACACTCACGCGCCAGACTCCCTCCTAAGAAATCGGCTAGTCACCGCGCCTCGGGCTACTTTGGAAACCAACGAGCTCACTAGCCACCGGGGCGATATACAATCCACCCACCATCCACAAACAACTGCCACCGCCTTTGATTTGTTAAAGAGTCGAAGAACTTGCCCGGTCCGTCGTCTGTAGGGTGCGGCCTTCCTTGTTACATGCATTCTGGCGCCTCAGGTTTGTAGTTGACATCACCTAGACGGCATAACGATTGGGATGGGAGGATAACTGTGTTTAAAAGTATTGTGTTAGGTGACAGGAAGTGTTAAGGATTTCGGGGTGACTGCCATGTTTAGAACGCTGGAAAATGCAGAGAGTCAATTGGACTGGGAAATTAGAGAAGAGAATATTCAGCCTTTGTCGTTGATCAGCGGTGTCAGAAAGATTCCCAAGAATAAAAAATAGTGAACAATCGTAAGTCTGAAAAAATTATTTTTTTAAAAAAAATAAGATCTTGAGAATGATGAACAGAACGTTGTTGGATCCTGGTCTCAGGCACTTAGGATGAGGAAGAGACTCTTATAATCAGAACCACATACAGACTTTCTTCACGTACATGGCATGTAAAATTTTAAAAGCAAAATCTAAACAAGAAATCTGAATTAAAATGAAGTGAACTCAGTGTATGCGTAAATCTTTCTCTTCGGAATCATCAGCTCCCCTATTATTTACGTATCAAGAGCATTTGAAAATGAGACGAATCTCTACTGGGAGTGAGAGCAGTGTCCTGTTTTAAAGAATATTGCTGTTCAGTGTGAGAATTTGTTAACACTTTATTTTTGTTTTGTGTGATCTGATATATAATGGAAGCGTTCTGTCATCCTGTAAATATCAGTAACGAGAACCACCATGGTGCTATCCACGTCACTCTACCTTTAGTTAGATTTTAGTAGTTTACGTAAAAATGTTCAGGTGGAGTATGGTCAGAAAATTTAGGGATGCCGTGAAGATTGAGAATTTCATGAACTTCAACAAATACGCAAAAATAGGTTGAACTATAACATATTTAATCCCGCTGGACCCACCGATAGTTTTCTGTTTCTCCAAATGACTACGCATTTCTGAATACTTCGACGCGTTCTGAGCACCCTTGTGTTTCTAAGCGACAGCACAAATTCTTTTCCGTCATTGAAATTCGTACAATACGGACAGAAAGTTTCAGACGATAGCAAAAAAAATTCTACTTTGGGAGGTTTGGAGGATTCCTAGCGTTCCAATGCCACCGTCAGATCAGTAGGCCAACGGCATTCTTTTTGGCTTAGATCACGCGTTCGTTGTATGAATTTATTAAGCATGGCCCAATGATTGACGTTTTTGTGACGCTCTATCTCGGACTAAAAGGAGAATAGTTGACCTTACCATATGGGGTGAAATATTCTAAACTTTTCTGGAGATTTAGTAGTTAAAACCTTTAGGTAAGGTATCACACCGTGATGTACACTACGTAAAACACTGATACTTTTGTGTTTTAATTTATTGTTGCCGACATTTTCTCACCATAATACGGCATGTTCATCAGTCTGAAATAGTTTCTAGAGCCTGTGAAGATCAAGCCACAATATTAGCTTGTTTTGAGATTCTATGTTTTCTGTCATCTACTGATCGGCTCAGGGCATTAACTGATGTCACTTCGATGCGGCGGCGATGGTGTAACGGTTAGCGTTTCGGAAGTTGGCGGGATCAAACCCGATCGAAGCCGTGGATTTTTCAGGGCGAAAAAATCCTTCGTACGCCTTCCTTCGGAGGGGAAGTAAAGCCGGCTGTCCCATGTTAGTAGATTGACTTGCATGTAAAAGATCCTCAAGCCTAAATGACGCCTCTGAGCTAAATTCAAAAATCGCCTGTTTCTCGCCCAAGAAATACCTCCTTTCTCTGCTAGTTGGTGAAAGGAGCGTAGCGAAATTTACGTGGTCAGACGGAAGAGCAGGCCTAATGGCCTGAGTCTCGCCACGTAATATAAGGCATTAATTCAATTCAATTCAATTCAGTGTCTCTGACCGGGTGATCTTAGGGTTCGAGTCCCGACAGTGACATGGTTAGATAGGCAGATGGAATTCAACCGCAGACCGGAGGAAAGTTCTAGCTGCCGGCTGCTCTGATCGGTAGTTTTCCATGCTTTCTCCGATCAACACCAGGCGAATGCCAAAACAGTACCCTAACAAACGCACCACGGACCGCGTGCGGTCTTTCCTTTTTATTTTTTTGACCTCTCCTCACCCCCTGATTTATATACACTTACACTTACATACATTACTCTACCACACATGTCGGGATACCGAACGAGAGCTTAGAGCTTGCACCAGCTGGGGCGGTGCCTTGCTGGTGGGAGATACCAAAATGGGCAAAACCTTGCAAGCCAACGTGTAGTCGGCGCCGAATGTCTGACACCATCGACCTCACCATTCAACAGGAGAAGAACACCGCCACCTACCTTGATAAAACATGGACTACACTTTCGGGACTAAAAACCGTAGCACATTATACGCCCCGGAAATACGAAATAAATTAATGACCATCATCTATGATGATGAAGTCGAATCATGGGGTCACGTAGTGAACGTCAGCGGGAAGATTAGTTGGGTGGTTGGCGCGAGCGGCCACCTTTCGTGATAAAAACATTGATTACACTTACGATAATAATACCATAGCATTTTATGCGCCCGGAAATACGAAATAAATCAGTGAATGACCATCATCTGTGATGATAAAGTCGAGTCATGCGATCATGGAGAGAACGCCAGCGGGAAGGTGGGCGCGGGTGGCCACCTTTCGTGATAAAACATTCACAACACTTACGGCGCTAATACCACTGCACTTTGAGCGCCCGGAAACATGCAATAATCAGTGAATGACCATCACCCGGGATGATAAAGTCGCGCGATGAGGTCACGGAGAGAACGCCAGCGAGAAGGTGGGCTGACTGGTGGCGTGTGAGGCTACCTTTCGTGATAAAACATTGACTACACTTACGGTACTAATACCATAGCACTTAATGCGCCCGGAAATACGAAATAAATCAGTGAATGACCATCATCTGTGATGATAAAGTCGAGTCATGCGATCATGGAGAGAACGCCAGCGGGAAGGTGGGCGCGGGTGGCCACCTTTCGTGATAAAACATTCACAACACTTACGGCGCTAATACCACTGCACTTTGAGCGCCCGGAAACATGCAATAATCAGTGAATGACCATCACCCGGGATGATAAAGTCGCGCGATGAGGTCACGGAGAGAACGCCAGCGAGAAGGTGGGCTGACTGGTGGCGTGTGAGGCTACCTTTCGTGATAAAACATTGACTACACTTACGGTACTAATACCATAGCACTTAATGCGCCCGGAAATACGAAATAAATCAGTGAATGACCATCATCTGTGATGATAAAGTCGAGTCATGCGATCATGGAGAGAACGCCAGCGGGAAGGTGGGCGCGGGTGGCCACCTTTCGTGATAAAACATTCACAACACTTACGGCGCTAATACCACTGCACTTTGAGCGCCCGGAAACATGCAATAATCAGTGAATGACCATCACCCGGGATGATAAAGTCGCGCGATGAGGTCACGGAGAGAACGCCAGCGAGAAGGTGGGCTGACTGGTGGCGTGTGAGGCTACCTTTCGTGATAAAACATTGACTACACTTACGGTACTAATACCATAGCACTTAATGCGCCCGGAAATACGAAATAAATCAGTGAATGACCATCATCTGTGATGATAAAGTTGAGTCATGGGGTCACGGAGAGAACGTCATCGGAAAGGTAGGCAGGGTGGTGGGCGCGCGACGGGACCCTCGCGGGGCCGCTTGGTGACGTCGCGGGGCGCGGGCGGCCGTGGGCGCTTTCTCGCCCGCCCGGAGACAATGCCCCGCCTCGGCGCCAATCGCCGAGATATAGAGTGCCCCGGGGCGAACCCCGTACGCCGCGTCGCGCCATTGGCCGCCCGGGCGCCCGGCTTTTCGCAACGGCCTTGCGGCGCGGCGCGGCGCGGCGCGGCGCGGCGACTGTCCCGTGAGGCAACCCGCCGTTTGAACCCGCCGCCACGTGCGTAAAGGGCAGGCGGCCACCAAAACACTTTCCGCTTCCCCTGATTGCGCCGCGTGCGACCGCCTCGACTTCTCCCCCTCTTTCGCCTGCGAAGGAAATTGATACGGTACCCTGGTTGGGGTGTGACGCGGCTAAAGTGCATAACCCCATGGGCGTTTGGGAGAGCAAGGATTTCTCTACTTTGTAGAGAATTTACTTGTGTGTTTTTACCTGTGCCCCATCAGAATATCAACTAATGGCCTTTGGCTTGTGTACTAAGATGGGCCTGCAATGTCTGTCGAGAGTCAACTGAACACCGCATCAGTTGGGTCGTGACCCCAAATTGGTAGGAATCTGTCCTCTTCCCTAGATTGTGACAATTTCTAGTAATGATAAATCGCTAATATGTTTCAAATCACTTATCTAGTGTGCTATTGTTTTGTGCTTTTTGGATTGAGTGTTGCGAAAAGGTATTTCTTTTTAATTTTTTCTTCTACCCATACCGGTTCAAATGACAGTTTCTATTGCTCTCTATTGCATTTCGACCTCTGCGTATGTGAAAGTGAGGTGAATAGGGCTTGCCGTTCATTGCACTTGCCTCCAATTAGGCACACGTTGTAATTTCAAGTTTTCGGCGAGCGGTAATGAACGTCGGGATGTAGGACGGCTTGTAGGTTACGCGTTAAACGTTTCGGCAATTACATTTCTTTGACGTTTTGGAAACAGTGGCCAACAACTAATTTGCTCGTTTACATGCTAATTGCAAAGACGAGTAATGTCTTAATCCCGCCGATCGTCTGCTGCTTTTTGTGTGACTAAAAGTTTGCAAAACAGTAAATAACGAACCATAGGCGTGATTATTTTTTTCATTATTAGTAGATTGCCAATTGCAAACCTTCTGATTTCGATTTAAATTAAATTATTTAACAAAATAAACTTATTTTTGTATATATATATATATATATATATATATATCTCTTTGAAAAAGAAAATGAGTGTAATTTATTTATTTGATTACAACATTCAAAAGTAGACACTAAAATATTGACAAAAATAAGCAAGCCATAAGTTTTTCTTTTGAGATAACCCAAGCTTTTTTGTTGTATTGAAACACTTGTCCGATTCATTCATCCTGTTTCCCATCAACTTGCGCAAATTTGCTGTTGAATGATGAACATTATTATTTGACATTCGTACACGTTAGCTTATTCTGTATTATCCAATATTTAATGTTCGAAAATTTAGATCATGCAAAATATTGCTACACAAAAATGTTCTAAAAAGTTACGAAAATGAAGTGGATGTAAACTGATGTAGAACTAATGATCGTCTGAAGCGATTTCTGACCTCCCATTCTCCATTGAATACAGCATCATCTAATGTTTGATCAACTTATTTTGTTCCGGTAGAGCACGTTTCTACCATTACCTCTACTGCACTTCAACTTTTACTCTTTGGCTGACGTAATTGTCAAATGTGAACGCATGTTCTTGTAAGATTGAATTTACTCTCGATTGAATTTTGGCTTCTTCATGTGTAGTTTTCATTTCCATTTCCAAGACCCTCAATGCATTCTCTCAACATCTTCTTAAATGCAGTTAATATTGTAGTTATACCCATTTTACCAAATACCTTAAGTACAGTCAACACGAGATATTGTAACATAACTTACAGTGATGATTGACCTCAATATATATTACATATTACATAATGGAGATGCCCTAGTTTTATTTTATTAGGCATTCCCTTGTACAGCAAATCGTCAAGTTCATATTACCGACGCTTACAAAACCTTGTACTTCGTCGCACCCTATCATCTTACGTCGTTGAGACTTTAACAGATTCGTGTATGCTGATACATATTGTGATCAAGTTTGGAAATGTTTCATAAAAACAAGAAAACCTCCGTTGAGCTAAATTTAAGTTGCTTCCTTCTTAAATTGTAAAATTTTATAAATATTCGTTGACCTAAGAACGCTACAATTATTAAATTCTTGAGACTTTTTCTGAGAAGTGATGTCTTAGTATAGCAATTTTAACCAGTAATTTCATATATTTTATACTCTAATACTGGGCGATGTCCAAACAAAACTGACCGAAGGAATGTTAGACTGGGGAAATATTACAAAACCCTTTAAAATCTTCCAGCTCAAAACATTACGGTGAATATAATGCAAGATCTGCAATTAGATATCAAATAGTTATTTATGCACCAACGGCGTTACCGGGGTTTTAATGATCGAGTGGCGACGAACACCCAAGAGTCTTTGGCTCAAGGAGTTTTTGTCGCCGGAGATCATTAGAACGAGTTAACTCCACTGGTACATCGTGATTTTATTTTTGTCTAGTTTTATTGATTTAATTTACTTATATCCTAATTAACAAGATGTAAACATTATTTGCATTGTATTTTCATATTTTCCTCCCCTAATTCCCTTTCATAATTACCCCTTATAACTCTCTCCACAAGAGAACATGTAGCATCATTCAACTGTTTTCGCATTTTCCTCGTAACCGCGATCCTCTCGGTCCAGCAAAGTTATGAAGTATCGAAGACAATAACAAGGAATAACGTACCAGTAAAAAATAAAATTAATAATGTAATTAACATTGTTATAAACTAGTAGTTAACATAAATATCTGTACAATTCCCCCAAAAATACATAGAGGGGACAATAATTGCCGAGAGTACATAATGCAAGGCTGCCACAAATCGCAGATGAACAGTGGAACTCGCCCTCGACACCCCGGCCGCTCGCAAACACCGCCAGCCACCCGACTCGCGCCTGCACAATGCTGGCTTCGATACAATGAGCCGCGCGCCGAGACCAAGCACGCTAATTGTCCCATGCGCCGACGGAGGCAAATGTTTAATACATCTCCCGCGCAATTTGCCCCAGCAGCGCCGCGGCGAGCGGGCCGGCGGGGCCGGCCTATTTCCATGCGGCGGGTTTCGACGGGCGGCCTCCTCGCCATTAGCATGGCGACCGGAACCCGCCCAGCACGCGCCCCGCGGCCCCCTCGGGCCGAACAAAAGGCCCCCCTCGCGACGCGCGCGCACCCTCCCACCGCCCCGCCGCCGGCGTCGGGTTCGGCCCACGAGTGAAAGCCGCGAGCGAACAAGCGACGAACCCTCCCTCGGCGGGAGCCACGCTACTCGTATATAAGATCCACGCGGTCCCCGGCCACGCCACAGGTCGCTCCGACGACGCCCCGCAACCAGCCACTTGCACGCGCACCCGCCGCACAGCTCCGCCCCGCCACCACCATCATCACTATGTACAAGGTATTTGCGGGGCCACTCGACTGGGCCGGGAAGGGGGTTAGGGGGTGCTTTTAAATCTAATAGAACACGCCTTTCTCACAAGAGATAAGGTTTGATCTGTCGTTGGGTTAGAGAATTCACTATCTGGGGAGGAGTTTCAGAGCTATTTTCATAAGCTAAAAGCAACTCTGCTTCTTTTGCTAGCAGCCACCACTATGTACAAGGTATTTGCGAGGCCACTCAACTGAGCCGGGAAGGGGGTTAGGGGGTGCGTTTAAATCTAATAGAACACGCCTTTCTCACAAGAGATAAGGTTTGATCTGTCGTTGGGTTAGAGAATTCACTATCTGGGGAGGAGTTTCAGAGCTATTTTCATAAGCTAAAAGCAACTCTGCTTCTTTTGCTAGCAGCCACCACTATGTACAAGGTATTTGCGAGGCCACTCAACTGAACCGGGAAGGGGGTTAGGGGGTGCTTTTAAATCTAATAGAACACGCCTTTCTCACAAGAGATAAGGTTTGATCTGTCGTTGGGTTAGAGAATTCACTATCTGGGGAGGAGTTTCAGAGCTATTTTCATAAGCTAAAAGCAACTCTGCTTCTTTTGCTAGCAGCCACCACTATGTACAAGGTATTTGCGGGGCCACTCAACTGAGCCGGGAAAGGGGTTAGGGGGTGCTTTTAAATCTAATAGAACACGCCTTTCTCACAAGAGATAAGGTTTGATCTGTCGTTGGGTTAGAGAATTCACTATCTGGGGAGGAGTTTCAGAGCTATTTTCATAAGCTAAAAGCAACTCTGCTTCTTTTGCTAGCAGCCACCACTATGTACAAGGTATTTGCGGGGCCACTCAACTGAGCCGGGAAAGGGGTTAGGGGGTGCTTTTAAATCTAATAGAACACGCCTTTCTCACAAGAGATAAGGTTTGATCTGTCGTTGGGTTAGAGAATTCACTATCTGGGGAGGAGTTTCAGAGCTATTTTCATAAGCTAAAAGCAACTCTGCTTCTTTTGCTAGCAGCCACCACTATGTACAAGGTATTTGCGAGGCCACTCAACTGAGCCGGGAAGGGGGTTAGGGGGTGCGTTTAAATCTAATAGAACACGCCTTTCTCACAAGAGATAAGGTTTGATCTGTCGTTGGGTTAGAGAATTCACTATCTGGGGAGGAGTTTCAGAGCTATTTTCATAAGCTAAAAGCAACTCTGCTTCTTTTGCTAGCAGCCACCACTATGTACAAGGTATTTGCGAGGCCACTCAACTGAACCGGGAAGGGGGTTAGGGGGTGCTTTTAAATCTAATAGAACACGCCTTTCTCACAAGAGATAAGGTTTGATCTGTCGTTGGGTTAGAGAATTCACTATCTGGGGAGGAGTTTCAGAGCTATTTTCATAAGCTAAAAGCAACTCTGCTTCTTTTGCTAGCAGCCACCACTATGTACAAGGTATTTGCGAGGCCACTCAACTGAACCGGGAAGGGGGTTAGGGGGTGCTTTTAAATCTAATAGAACACGCCTTTCTCACAAGAGATAAGGTTTGATCTGTCGTTGGGTTAGAGAATTCACTATCTGGGGAGGAGTTTCAGAGCTATTTTCATAAGCTAAAAGCAACTCTGCTTCTTTTGCTAGCAGCCACCACTATGTACAAGGTATTTGCGAGGCCACTCAACTGAACCGGGAAGGGGGTTAGGGGGTGCTTTTAAATCTAATAGAACACGCCTTTCTCACAAGAGATAAGGTTTGATCTGTCGTTGGGTTAGAGAATTCACTATCTGGGGAGGAGTTTCAGAGCTATTTTCATAAGCTAAAAGCAACTCTGCTTCTTTTGCTAGCAGCCACCACTATGTACAAGGTATTTGCGAGGCCACTCAACTGAACCGGGAAGGGGGTTAGGGGGTGCTTTTAAATCTAATAGAACACGCCTTTCTCACAAGAGATAAGGTTTGATCTGTCGTTGGGTTAGAGAATTCACTATCTGGGGAGGAGTTTCAGAGCTATTTTCATAAGCTAAAAGCAACTCTGCTTCTTTTGCTAGCAGCCACCACTATGTACAAGGTATTTGCGGGGCCACTCAGCTGAGCCGGCTGGGGGAGGGGCTGCGTTTAAATCCAATAGAGCAATCGTTTCTCAAAAGAGATAAGATTTGATCTGTGATTAAAATAGAGAATTCGCTGATATTGGGAGGGTTTTAAGGGAAACTTTTTTTAAAGGCATTGCTGTTGATGATCGTTAGATTTTCATCAGATAAAAATATCGTCGCTTCTTTTGCTTGCCATCCTAGTTCTGTTACCGTAGGTGCGCTGATGGCAGTTGGTTTAAGGTTT
Organism: Gryllus longicercus; assembly: GCA_038098605.1. Lineage (NCBI taxonomy): Eukaryota > Metazoa > Arthropoda > Insecta > Orthoptera > Gryllidae > Gryllus > Gryllus longicercus. The sequence continues at coordinate 796,733 of JAZDUA010000540.1, forward strand.
AATTAGAAATTGATACCATAAAGTTGATCTGATTTGATACTAGTTTTCAAAGGGGAATGAAAAGTTAATTGATGCAAATAATTTGCTATATTTGGGATCGACGTTGCTAGAGAAGTCTGGTCTTTTCCCAGCAGATACATGTCTATATCCAATAGGTCACAGTTTCCTTAGAAGAGATTAATTTTGATATTTTCTAAAGATATTGCTGAGAAAATTAGTTAACAAATTTCAAAATATTTGAAATATTTAATCAACTTAAGAAAGTCATTAAATTATTTCGAATCAACAGAAAGCACTGCGCCACAATACAAACGGATAAATGACGGAATTGCACATGCATCTAATATGGGACACGTTCTTGACAACAATTTTCATCTATTCTAAGATAGAGTATTGATTAAGATAGATTCGCAAATTTAACAAAACATCGAGACAATAAAGTGGGTCTGAGAGTATATTTTTGCTTATTTCAAGCGACTAATCATTTTAGGAGTAATTGGGGTCGACACCCTGGGGTTTTAAAGTCTGTACTCCTTGAGGCGAATAGGGCGGGGTGACTTTTGCAATGAATGGGCCACACATTTCTGACAATAGATTAATTTCGATCCGCTCTGGAGATAGAGAATTCTCAGATGTAGATTACAGATTTAATATAAGATGGGGATAAAAAGGTTGGACTAATCTATTATGCAATTTTATTATGTATTCAAACGACTTAAATTATCTAGAACTAAAAATCTTGAGCAGATTGAGTTTACATCCAAGACAAAAGTCTGGCCTCGTTGAGTTTATGGATTAGAAAGTTAGATTTAAATCCAATTGGTCACACGCTTCCCACAAATTATTAACTTTGAACTCTTCTAAATATAGAAAATTTGCTAAAGGAGGTTATCATATTATAGATTAAACATAATATGAACCCAATTACCCGATCATATTATTCTGCCGTTGCTATTATTATTTCCAAGAGCTAACGGATTTATTGAGGAAAATAACCAGAGATATTTGGGATCGACGTCTCCAGAAAAAAGAAAACTGGTATCTTTGAGGCCGACAGAGAGCGGAACCACTGTTAACTCGGAAAGTTTCTTCAATAGATTATTTTTTCTGTTTTAGATACATAGAATTACCTGGCTAAGCTTATAGGCATTAAGTAAGTTCGGGTCATAATACCATGCTCTAGTTTTAAAGGGCAAAGACGTTTTTTTAAGTCGAATCGTTCTCCTAGGTATTCGGTGGTTGTCGAGGAGTACAAAACACCATTTTCCCTTAGGGATGGGTTCCAATACAACGAAACACATTTTATTAAGAATAAGAAAGTTTTGATCTATTCTAGAGAAAGAAAATCGGGATTGTACTGCAAATTAAATGTTTAATCTACAAAGGTAACTAAATCATTTGCTTGTCATTGCTGAGAACGTAATATTTTCTCAATAAAAAAACTCTTTGTTACTAGGGAATGACGTCTCAAAACTGCGAGTATCTAATCTCATTGATTCTGTAGACTGACATCGCGAAGTCTGTAGAGCACATTAATTTTACAATAAATTCATTTCGATATATTCTATAGATAAATAAAACGCCATGGTAGGTTGCGGTACTCATGAAACATTGAACTTCGTAAGTAACTAGGACCTGATATGCCCTGAAAATAGTTATAACACTGCGATACTGTTGTTATATCTGATGAGTAGAAAAATTAAAGTAGCGAAATTCTTCAATGCAGAATTTTGGCCGTTTAGGTTTAAATGACGTTTAGTAAAATATTCCATTGCACGTAGGCAATTGAGTAACTTGGGTTCATTTCAAACGCAAGATAAAATATTTTAAATTTCACTTCAATTTTTCTTGCATTGTGCCAATATTAAAATATCAAACTTGCATTAAAGATAAGATGGGTTAATTTCTCCTGAGATTGACGATAGAGAGACATTAAAAATTAAATCTTTGCTGGAGTAACTATTTTCTAAATTTAGAGCAACGTCCGCGACTTACTAGGGACATTCGGTTTTTTAATAACTCTCCGACAAAATCAGGAAGTTAACTGGCAAATTAGTTGATAAGGCACCGAAAGAGAGAGTAGCTTGTTCATTTCAACCTGTCAATATTTCGGCGAAGCATCAGACAGAAACGAGTTCCTGTCAGTCTTTGAAAGAGATTCGCTGATAAAAGATTTCATTGATTTTCTGAAACGATTATGACATACTGCAATCGGATAGATTAAAGATAATACATATCTGGCAGGCTACATCAAGATAGAGGAAAAACGTTGCCAAGAAAATTGAAATCGTTAGAAGACTAGGTTTTTAGGAGTTATGTATACATGACATAAATTAATGTATATTGTAGCTATTGTGAATAACTATACAGAAGAAATATTCGGGATAATGAAACAAAAAATGCGAACAAATTAGTTTGGGTGTGCAGCCAGATTACTGTAGTTCTTGCAGTTTCCTTGAGCTTGTCAGTTGCAAACCGTGTTGGAATGATTTCCCACAGAAATTTACACAAAATATCACGGAAAGTGCTTTCTAAAATAGCTGCGATCAATCGTAATGACGTTTCCGAAAAAAAGATTTGTTTAGACTGCACAATTCAAATAGTAATTGTCAGCATGACACTGCGAACGACATCATAACAATTGTTCATTATCTAGAAGGGAATTAACGGAAAATCACAACTAGAATGTTATAAGAAACTAAATTGTATTATGTATATTTGTTGATTCCCCGTACCTGAGCGCTATCTTTTAGCTTAAATGTTCAAACAATTGAAAAATGGTAAATATTAATAATAATAATAATAATAATAATAATAATAATAATAATAATAATAATAATAATAATAATAATAATAATAATAATAATAATAATAATAGGGAATAAAAATAAAAGAAAACCGCTTCAACGTTAATAGGCCGAGGGAACTCTTACTGCCGAGAGTAAGTTGGTGGAGAGACCAGGACATAAAGGAGGGCTGCGCGCGGCCGGGAGATGTGAAGGGGGAGGAGGGGAAGGAGGAGGGGGAGGGGGAGTTGTTCTGAAGGAAGCGCCGGTGTTGTGTGCGCAGCTCCTGCTCCTCGCTGCCCTGGTGGCTGTGGCCCACGCCGGCGTCATCGGCGCCCCCGCCGTCGGCTACGCCGCGCCCGCCGTCGGCTACGCCGCCCCGGCCGTCGCCGCCTACCACGGCCCCGCCGTCGCCGCCTACCACGCCCCCGCCGCCTACGCCCCTGCCGCCTACGCCGCCCCCGTCGCCAAGGCCGTCGCCCCCGCTGGTCTCCTCGGCGTCGCCTACTCCGCCGCCCCCGCCGTCGCCCACATGGCTTTCGACGGCTACGGCATCAGCTACGCCTACTAGGTGCATCCTCTGCTTCCACCTCTTCTGTCTTCTCGTGTCTTACTGTGTCTGTAAATAATATTTATTAGATCATTAAACATTATTTGACAGCCAAATTTATGTCTCGATTTTTTTGACCTTTATATGTGTTTCACCATTTCCCATAGTTGAGATCACCCCCTCTTCCTACTGTCCTTCGTATGTAAGCTGCTGATTTGAAGCATATTCCCTAAACCAATTTTACCGCCATGTTATGCAATTAATATTCGATTTAACAATAAAATTCTCATAGTTGTGGACACGTATTTCTCGAAAATCACATTATGGCACAATGTATTGAAACATTAGGTTATTTGATCCAGGAACATAATTTGCATTGCACTGATTTTCGTAATATTAATGTAGCTTGTTTTGTGATGGCAAATAGTCGTGAAAATGAATACTCCAATATTTTATTCACCGAAATTTGCTTCCACTTCATTTATATTTATTCTTCATTACTGTTAGTGTATAAATACTACACGATTCAGGTTACTTCTTATCTCTGGTTGGAGCTAGTTTTTGACAAAGTAATTTGTGATTGCAAAAATGTGATTGATTTAGCAAGAAAGTTCATAAATCTGCTTATAAGTTGGTTTAATATTTCCATGAGTTCAATTCAATGAAAGGCGAAAACATATATGCTAATTTGAAACACAACTGAATGATACGTTTTGAGGTCCATCTAGAGATCAATTGCAGCGAAGCAAACATATCAGCTGTTAGATAATGTTCAGGCAAGGTTTATTGATTGAATTTCTATCTGAACATCTTGAGAACGGTGGGTATTCAATGTGCGCTTTTCTATGCTTTCCGTTTATTTAATTAAACCAATGGATATTTTACTTCTTGCTTTCTCCACATGCTTATTTCGCTGTCAAATATTTGGTTGCCTTGAATATGGCCGGTATCTGCTGAAGCCATCAGTACATTAATTTCGAATAAACCAAAATGAAAAATAAATCATTGGTATTCTTTAAAATTTACCGCAAATATCAGTTGTGGACAATGCATAACCGAGGCTGTTAGTGTACATATGCAGACGAAATTGACATAAAAAGGTAGTTGCAAATTAATTTATAAGTGAACAAGTTTTTATTCAGATATTTTTTCAGAAACAATTTCACTTTACCAGAGCTACGTTCAATAACGTTACGTCGACTTTAAATGTAATGGTCGAGCAAAAGAAGACCTTGCAGTCAGAGAAGACAGAGCTAAGATGACACCTTTAACTGCACGAGTTACGAGCAGTCAAGAAGTGAAGGTGGCACATGTGATCATGACCTATTCTTCATTTATCTGGATATTTATAATCAAATTACTTTATATATTAACTTCATTCATACATCAAAACTCTAAAATCATTCATTAACATCAAAATATGTGTTGGATTTATCTAAGGAAGGTCCCCTGTCAAATGTTGATATTTGATTCATTTCCTATTCAGGTACTGAATAGGAAACACTCGGATCAGTCTCGTTTCAGAAGTGACATAGTATGACGATGACTCCGTCTTGAATCACCTACACATGAACTCTTTGAATATTTTGGTTTCTCTGGTCCACGGTTCCTGAGCCTTTAACTGGAAGACATCGTCACCAGGCAAATCAAATAGAAATGTTGATAAAATGCGTCATAGGAAACTGAAGTATATATAATTGTGCATGAAAATAAGTACCGTCAAACGGGCAAGATAGTTCCGTGCAGTGTGGGAATGTGACAGTATCCAGTTCTTGAAATCTACACATCTTAGTCATAGATATCGAAACTTTGGTGTTCCTAACCTAATAATAATGAATAATAGCGTAATTAATAATTAATAGCATGAATCTTAATTCGAGTCATGATCGGTAGAAGTAATTCATTTTCGGGCAAGTGTCGAGATAATTGCATACGCTGTAGTTATGTATATTTTCTCTTCTGAGAATTTTTGATTTTGCTTCGTTTCCTTGACTTCACTGAATGTAGAATGTGACCAGGAAAGTTAACATGTCAATAATTAGATGGTTTTTATTTAATTATCTAACTTCCACTAATTATTTATGTATTTTATTCTGCCATTTGAGATTGTTTGCAATTTTTAACCAACTCACTTACACTAATAAATTATTTACGTTGTCCGGTTAATATTACATTTATTACAATATTAATTAATTTTACAATTTCAAACATTACTTTTATTTTACAAACCTGGGTTGGACATACAACACTTTACTATTTTACTATTGTATGTGGACGTGTGACTCTGTACAGAGCCGCAATTCCTGAAAGTTCTGGCGATTATCTGTTATTGAAAATTTGATAACCTTCTACAATTCTTCATAAAACTTCTACAATTATCAACCTTATTACTTTGTTTGATAATAAAAAGTTAACATTTATTCTTCAGATTTACATTTTTATTCTTTGAGGTCATTAATGATTAGAATTATTTTTAAATTGTATATTCACAAATTCCGTACGGTATTTCTTGCACCAATGTTCGTAAGTTTACGGAAATATCTTCCACGCCCGTCTTCAAGATGTCTTCCGTCCGGACACCGTCGGTGGGATGTCCTCGCGATGCTCCTGCTATCGGCGTAAATTCTGGCAGCGGAAGAATTTTTGTAATCCTCCCCGAAGATCCTCACTGTTTGATAATAATATTCTATAATACGATCTATGTAATCAATGCAGTCCACGAACGCGACTTTCCCTTCCTGCGCCTCGGATGAAGCGCTTACTTGCGACTGCCTGTCATTTTATGTTACTTAAAACAATATGAATGCCCAGTTACGAATCTATTCTACATTAATTTCTCACGTACTAAGTCTATTTTACATGAATCTCCCAAATCATAAATTACAACACAAGCTAAGAATGATACCCTCAAACTACAAATTATATATAACACATAAACAAATCACACAATTACCATATGTTTTCCGTTTCCTAACATTAAAATGGTATCCAGCCTAGGACTGTAAAATTATTACTGTCCACTTCAATTGGTGCCAAGAGAGAGACTGTCCCATTCTACATAATCGCGGAACCTCGATTTTCAACACCGTCTTGACATGAATCAAACATTATGTCCCGGGGCATGCTTCCCAAAAGAATCACGTATTCAGACTTTTAAGCACGGAACACAAAGTTTGTTGACAGGTTGTCCTGGCGACGTGTATTCCTTGAGCTACACTATTGGTATGCATTAAATTTTAAAGTTAACATATTTTCGATGCATATTTCCCGCTATTAAATGTCTTAGGGGATTTATGGTATGGCACAATAGCTAACAATTAAAAGAAAATGCACCGAAAGAGGCGTTTGTTCATCTCACCGTGTGAGTGAGTGATGTTCTTATAAGAAATCCAATACTTGACTGTTCCATCGCTTGTAATCTATTTGCGAGCGAGCTGTTAGGTGCAGTTGTAAATGCGGGTGGGGGTGATGTTTAATAGATGTAGTTAATGCACGGACCATCGCAGGTCATGTGTGCGACGGCGGGTGCGACGGAATAAACGAGATGATTTCGCCTTCACGTAAATCATATGGAACCTTTTTTTATTTAACGTCACTTTTCAACTAGTAAGATCATCTAGAGACCACTGAAAGTAATATTGGGGGTAACGGTAACCTATAGGGACACCCAAAAACATCCGTGCCCCGAGCGGGATTCGCGATCTTTCAGGAAGGAGACAACGGCGGCGGCGATGGTGTGACGGTTAGCGTACCGGACTGTTATACCCAAGCTCGCGGGTTCAAACCCGATCGAAGCCGTGGATTTTTAGGGCGACAAAATCCTTCGTAAGCCATCCTTCTGAGGGGAAGTAAAGCCGGCTGTCCCATGTTCGTAGATTTACTTGCATGTAAAAGATCCTCAAGCCTAAATGACGCCTCTGAGATAAATTCAAATCGCCTGTTTCTCGCCCAAGAAATACCTTCTTTCTCTGCTAGATGAAAGGAGCGTAGCGAAATTTGCGTGGTCAGACGGAAGAGCGGGCCTGATGGCCCGAGTCTCGCCACGTAAAATAAGGCAAATTCAATTCAATTCAACAACACTCTTCATCCTTAGGGACCTCGGCTATCCAGGGCGGTCTATCTATTCATTCAGGCATTATCTAGAAACTTGGATTATCTCTGTAATAGGAAATGGAAGTTTATGAAGCAGTGAGGATGAGATGGGGCGGGGTTGATGGCGAGCGTGGATCTCAATACAAGTACCTAATGTCCAGGCCGACGAATGTCATGTGTGCGACGGCAGGGCGGAATTTTTTTTTCTCTCACATGACTTGTGTAAATACTTGGATAATATTTTTCATAGGAAACTGGAGTGCATTGGAATGCGAAGGAAGCATTTGAAGTGAAATATTTATTTATGCGTAACATAAACTATGAACAGAGAACAACCTTAATTATCCTATCCGCGAAGTGGGTGTCGCGGGAAGTCCCCAGTGTGCTGTCTGTTGCGGGTTGGAGTGGGTGTGGGGCTGGGTTAGAGCTCAGCTATACGTGGCTGATGTCCACGCCGTCAAAATTCATGTGTGCGAGGGCGGTCGCGGCAGAGTATACGAGAAGATTTCATCTTCATCGTGTAAATCATCTAAAAACTTTGATAATTTGGGGGATAGGAAACTAGAGTATATTGAAATGTGAGAGAAAATAGGTAGTAAATAACAACAAATTGCATCCATAAAAATTTATTTATACGAAACATAATTAACTATGTACAGAGAACAGCCTTAATGTTACTACGCGCGAAGCGGACTGACGCGGGAAACCTTCAGCTGCTGTTAGGTGCGAATGGGGGTGTAGGTGGTGTCCTCAGTAATGTAGCCGATGCCCAGACCACCGTAGGTGATGTGTGCGACGGCGGATCTGACAGAATAAACGAGAAGATTTCGTATTCATGTAAATTACCTTAAAGCTTTAATAATGTCGATTGTAGGAAATGTAAGTTTATGAAGATTTTAGGCGAGAATGGAACAGGGATGATGGTGTGCGTAGATATCAATAGGCGTAGCTGATGTCCAAGACATTGAAAGTTGTGCGATCGCGGGGCAGAGGGAAAAATGTGAACAGATAATTTTCATCATGTAAATAATTCAAAAACTGGGAATCATAGGAAAAGAGAGTTTATTGGAATGTGAGAAATAATAGGTAGTAAATAACAAAAAAGTGCAACCATAAATATTTATTTATACGAAACATAATTAACTATGTACAGAGAACAGGCTTAATGTTACTATGCGCGAAGCGGGGTGACTATGCGGGAAGCCTCCAGCGAGCTGTTAGGTGCGGGTGGGGGTGTGGGGGTGGGGGAGGGCGGTGGGGCTCAGTAGGCGTAGCTGATGCCCAGGCCGTCGAAGGTCATGTGTGCGACGGCGGGGGCGGCGGAGTATACGAGAAGGTTTCATCTTCATCGTGTAAATCATCTAAAAACTCTGATAATTTGGGGGATAGGAAACTAGAGTATATTGGAATGTGAGAGAAAAGAGGTAGTAAGTAACAACAAATTGCAACCATAAATATTTATTTATACGAAACTTATTTAACTATGTACAGAGAACAGGCTTAATGTTACTATGCGCGAAGCGGGGTGACTATGCGGGAAGCCTCCAGCGAGCTGTTAGGTGCGGGTGTGGGGGGTGGGCGGGGGAGGGCGGTGGGGCTCAGTAGGCGTAGCTGATGCCCAGGCCGTCGAAGGTCATGTGTGCGACGGCGGGGGCGGCGGAGTATACGAGAAGGTTTCATCTTCATCGTGTAAATCATCTAAAAACTCTGATAGTTTGGGGGATAGGAAACTAGAGTGTATTGGAATGTGAGAGAAAAGAGGCAGTAAATAACAACAAATTGCAACCATAAATATTTATTTGTACGAAACATAATTAACTATGTACAGAGAACAGGCTTAATGTTACTATGCGCGAAGCGGGGTGACTATGCGGGAAGCCTCCAGCGAGCTGTTAGGTGCGGGTGTGGGTGGGGGTGTGGGGGAGGGCGGTGGGGCTCAGTAGGCGTAGCTGATGCCCAGGCCGTCGAAGGTCATGTGTGCGACGGTGGCGGCGGCGGAATAAACGAGAAGATTTCGTATTATGTAAATTACCTAAAAGATTTAATAATTAAGATTATATAAATTTACGTTTACGAAGATTTTATGTGAGAATGGTACAGGGATGACAGTGGGCGTGGATATCATAGGCGTAGCTAATGCCCAAGTCTTCGAAATTTGTGCGATCGCGTGGCAAAGGGAAAAATGAGAACAAATCATCATCATATAAATAATTCAAATACGTGGTTAATGTGGATCGTGGGAAAAGAGAGTATATTGGAATGTGAGAAAAAAGAGGTAGTAAGTAACAACAAATTGCAACCATAAATATTTATTTATACGAAACATAATTAACTATGTACAGAGAACAGGCTTAATGTTACTATGCGCGAAGCGGGGTGACTATGCGGGAAGCCTCCAGCGAGCTGTTAGGTGCGGGTGTGGGTGGGGGTGTGGGGGAGGGCGGTGGGGCTCAGTAGGCGTAGCTGATGCCCAGGCCGTCGAAGGTCATGTGTGCGACGGCGGGGGCGGCGGAGTAGGCGACGCCGAGCAGCGCGTGGCCGGCGGCGGCGGCGCCGGCGGGGGCGGCCGCCTTGGCGACGCCGGGCCCGGCGTAGGCGACGGGCGGCGCGGCGTGGACGGCGTGCACCGTGCCGCCGGGGAAGGCCAACGCGTCGTTGCTCACGCGCACGTCCGCCTTGCGCACGCTCGAGAACGCCGTGTCCACCGTCTTCGACTGCGTCGACACCTGCGACACACCAGGGGTTAGAAACTCGAAGACGTAGGCTTCCGCGGCTCAAGTTTACGACAGGCGAAACGTCGGCCTATGTACCAACGACGCGGCTTCACCCGGACAGCCTAGACGTCATGGACTTGCTACTCCTCTCTCGGGGTGGTAAAGTAATAAATGAATCGTTCGTAATTCACTGCACCCATTTTCCAGCACGGGTATTTGAGTCTACAGATTAACATAGATGTTCAACAAAATTTGCAGCTGTTTTACGAATGTTCGGAAGAATAAAGGGGTTGGAGTATATGGATTCTCGTGGATGCGCACGCTCGAGAACGCCGTGTCCACCGTCTTCGACTGTGTCGACACCTGCGACACACCAGGGGTTGGAAACAGGGCAGACTTGCTGCTCGAACACGCAGGCTTCCGCGGCTCAAGTTTATGACAGGCGAAACGTCGGCCTATCTACCAAGGACGCGGCTTCACCCGGACAGCCTAGAAGTCATGCACTTGCTACTCCTCTCTCGGGGTGGTAAAGTGATAAATGAATCGTTAATGAATGGCAGTACGTGAACGTTTTAGCGTCCCAATACTTTCCGTGTTCGCGATGTTAATAAGTCAACCTTGCACGTGGGTTTCGATCCCCGGTACGTGTACGAAAAATTCACAGTACCCCTTTTCCGGCACGGGTATTTGAGACCACAGATTAAGATAGATGTTCTACAAAATTGACAGATCTTTTACAAATTTTCGGAAGAAACAGAGGTTGGAGTGTGTGAATTCTAGTCCTCAGTGATGAACAAATGTAATGTTATGCTTGCCATGCGTTTATAAACAACTGATAGATCAGAAAATCCACTCATGTACGCTTTAACATCACAATGAGGACTCTGCTTGACGAAAGGGAGGCGTTCTCAGACAATTTTATTGTTGTTTCTAATACATCTTTACGCTAAATGCAAATTATTGAACCTATCTCGTTCCTAGTAAACCATTATAAGTGAAGTTATACTTGTATACAGAAAAAATTGGCATGCGTTACGCGATTGTTAACTCAATTCGTATTTCAATATTGCTCGGTAACTTCGCACCAGTGAGACATAGCGAGGTACGCATAGATCGTGTAAAATGATAAGTATGTTCCATCTTGAGTAATTCGACATTATTATTAATAATTTTTATTTCACGATGGAAACTGATAGTCAACATGAAATGAAAACAACAAGCTTAGTGAACGCGTTACTTTCCATTTCACTCACCCATTTCTATTTCCTCCCACGCTATAACTATTGCAGAAGTTCGTAAATTCCTCGTCATTTTTCGACAAGAATCTCTCCAGCTTTAGAGCAACGACCGTGAGTCATGCTTTCCCCGGCAGTACCCCACACGTCGGACGTTCATTGCCCCTGACTCGCTCTCGCGTGATGTCAACAGAGGACGAAGAGCCTCTCCGCGAAACGCCTCACGACTCACTCCATCCCGCGCGTGGACCGAGTTGTTTACGCGCCGCCGCAGCGCCCCCGCGTGCCGGCCGAGAGAAGCACTTTCAAATTACAACATATCCCTTAAAAAATATAAATAAATAAGAATTTCTTATTCCATTAGACTTTCTGTTTCATGTGAACTGTTTCAAGCTGAAGCAAAGAAAAAAGAACTGCATATCACATCCTGTGAAATAGAAGGAGAATAGAAGAAGAAAAAAACTGGTCAAAACTTGCCTCCTCACCATTTCAAGTTATAAATATAGAATGTACTAATTTTAACTACTGTTAAATTTGATGTAGTTGCAAACATAATTGATATGCATTATTAATGTAATTATTATTAATGTAATTATTATTAATGTAATTATTAACGTAATTATTATTAATGTATTTATTATTAACGTAATTATTATTATTATTGTAATTATTATTAATGTTAATTATTAGCAGATAATTTATCTACTGTATAATATCTTAATCTAACTGTAACAAGTATTGTATTTCTAGGCCAATGACCCCATCTCGATCAGGTTTTGTTCAGTTTCCCTGGTCCTTTGAGCAAATGCTGAGATGGCCCCTTGTTTGCTCCTGAACAGTAATATAACTTCGCTCTCTCCACCCAAGGCATCATATTGACTCGTCATACACGATTGTAATTGTATATGTGACACAATAAATATTATTATTATTATTATTATTATTATTATTATTATTATTATTATTATTATTGTTATTAAGCACGCACCTGCCCGAGGTTGCCCGGCGTGCGTACGATGTTGCCCGTCTGCGTGGCGACGGCCGGCGCGCGCACGGCCACCGCGGGCGAGCCGAAGGCGGGCGAACCGTAGGCCGGGGCGCCGAAGACGGGCGCCGCCGTGTAGCCCACGGCCGTGGGCACGCCCAGCAGCCCCGCGCGCGCCGCGCCCAGCGCCGCCGCCAGCGCCGCCGCCATCAGCGCCACCTGCAACGCACTGGATGAGTCTCCTAAGGCTAAGATTGCGCCTTCGGGTTCCGGCTGAATGATCGTTGGTCCCGTAAGTGCAGCGTATGTTTTATCACGAAATGTGATGAAACATACCCTACGAGGGGCGTGATCATCCCCAGCTGGGTGGCATGTTCCAGCATCGATCATCAAGTCGGCTTGTGAGGTTTTCCCCAACCTAGTATCTCCCACCTCCGGCACCTCCCACCTGCAACGCACTGGATGAGTCTCCTAAGGCTAACATTACGCCTTCGGGTTCCGGCTGAATGATCGTTGTTCCCTAAGTGTAGGGTATGTTTTATCACGAAATGTGATGAAACATACCCTACGAGGGGCGTGATCATCCCCAGCTGGGTGGCATGTTCCAGCACTGGTCTTCAAGTCGGCTTGTGTTTTCCCCAACCAGGTATCTCCCACCTCCGGGGCATTGCCTCAGTCAGGACGATCTCCAAGCTATGATTGTGTAGGCTTCCGCGGTCGGAGATTGTATCTTCTGGGCTAACCGGGATGCGTCGCGTCTCGGTTTTGGTGGCTAACGTTTCGGCCAACATGTGGCCTTCATCAGAGCGTACTGCACAAGTAGGCAGCAGTACGCTCTGAGGAAGGACACAACGTGTTAGCCGAAACGTTAGCCATCAAGAGCGAGACGCGGCGCATGCCGGATAATCCAGAAGAAACAATCCCCAAGCTCCCGACAGGACGCACGGGGCCCGTTGGTAAGAGTACTGCTCCGGAATTCGCCTGGTGGTGATCGGAGAAAACAATCAGGGCAGGTGGCCGTGAAAACGCTTCTCTAGAGACAGCGGCTGAACCCGACATAGCTACATACATGGTGTTGAAAATTGAAAATTCTGCCACTGTCAGAACACAAATCCTAGGACCTCCGGATCAGAGGCACTGACAATGATGCCCTGCGCCTCCCAAGTCTGGAATGGAATGGAATGGAATGGAATGAATCGGAATGGAATGAATCGGAATGGAATGGAATGGAATGGAATGGAAAGGAATGGAATGGAATGGAATGGAATGGAATGGAATGGAAAGGAATGGAATGGAATGGAATGGAATGGTCTGGTCTGGACTGGAATGGAATTTGAGGCCGCATTTGTGAAGAGACACATGCTGCGTATACGAGGTGTCTCGGAATAAATGTTACAAACTTTCAGGACAATGTGAGTGATGGAAAATTGTCTCTTTTTGGCAATGGACATGTATTTGCAGGTTTCATATAACGAAGATATAAGCATCTATACAACTGGTTTTTACTCCTGATTTTTGCATATGCATAGATGTTCGGCAGAAACATGAAATTCCTTCGACTGTAACAGAACGAGATAATTAAACAAAGTATCAGAATGGGGTAATAATTCTGAGGGCCAACAAAATGTAGATCATACATCTCCCTCGAACACCACATAGTTACTTTGGCAATAAATAAATCCAGTCAATGATACCTATGCGCAAGAACGGTGGCACATCTAAAATATTCTCATTTTGCAAGATAACGATTTGAACATGTTTGGAGACTGGTTTCGGTTTATAATACAAGTTAGTGTCTTTCTTTATATATTGGTTATCTTGAAAACTATCTTTACGAAATTTTATAGTATCTTTATGCTATTTTGTAAATATATTTCTTAGCTTGACTAAAAACTGTTATTTTTAATGTGTGAAACGTTTTTGTCTCACCGACGATATCTAATTTTTTTATTGAGATACGTTCATAACTGTTTTTAGAGAAACGTATATTTTTTACTAGAAAAAATATGTGCGTGTATCTCTAATTTTACTAGTAAAACGTCATAAAGATAGTTATGAAGACAGTAGATGAATATAGAATGAAATAGTTTCTCTTTATCCACGAAATAAAATCATCGCTCGTTATGCAAACTTAACATGTGTTACTTTTTTTAGTAACGACGATATGTAGACCCCTTGGAAGTGAAGTCATCAAATTGCAAGTTGGACTCCAAATATTAGAGTAGCTTTATAGTTTCACGGCGACACCAAATTTCTAGGGAACGCCTACCTTTGGCGTAATAGATATCAAAATATATTTATCTATTTCCACCAGGTAAGCGTCTGTTAAAACTAATAATGTATATAACATAAATTATTTAAAAATCCACAAATATTCATTTTTTATTATTACAATTCCACGTTCTAGTGTCATTTATAAATGTTCTAAAACATTAGAACATTGCCTAAAAGACCAATCACGAGATGATCTTGAAGTTTAGAACATTTGTCCTCCCAAATAACTGTGCGCGTTTAGAAAACCTCAGAAGCAACTCACTGACCCAACACATGACTTTCAAAGTTGGTTCGCGGTTTGGCGAGCGCAAATTCTGCAAAACACTCAAATGGCCCCACGTGTCAGGATTTAATGTCACTGCTACTCTGCACTTCCTGAACGTTTTCAAAACGTATCGCTCTGCCAGGAAAGGCAACCTTTGTGAATATTTTGATGGTGCCAGGGAGAAAGGTAGAGCCAAGGACCAAAAGGACATCCGGAAGTTTTCGAATCCCCCCATGAGTGATTTATTATAACGCTATAAAGATATTAAATAGCGTTTTACTACTCTTAAGACTTATAACCTTTCGTAATAACTGTGTACATTTCTATTAGCATAATATTGTTTCTTCACATTTACAAAGTAAGGTAATTTGTTTCTTTTCAAAGACAAAGGAAATATGAAAATTCTAAGTCTTAATCACATCGACAAAAAAGTCACATTCACCTTCTACTCCAGAATTAAGCCTCAGGCTAAATCTTATTTTCCTTATATGTATTTAAGTATTGGATAAATGCTAAGGTGAGGTAAATCGAGAAAAAGTTAAGTTAGACATTCACAGGAGTGTACGTAAGGTGTTAAAGAGGGATGAAAAACATTAATATCCTTTCGTTCTCTTGACTGAGTTAATATGTAATTTTCCTTATTGTATTACCTTGTGCTGAGCTTGCAAAGTGCATTGACCTGGAATTAATTAGGATTTAACTGATATAACTTATCAAATTTGTACGTATTCATTGTTCTAAAACCACTTCGTCGTTTGTACTCCAATTTGAAAATTTAAAAAGTGCAGAAATAACATATTTCTTTCCAGCGTCCAAATGTAAGGAAAAACGTTCCCTCACCTTCAATAGTAATCCCATGATGATATCGATTTCAAGCTTTTAGTTTGTATCAGACATCTGTGATAGATTAAATTAAATTCAGTTCAAACGCAAAACTTAGTTTTGGTTACAAATTATTTTACTTCTTCAGAAATAGTTTTATTCAATGTTATGAATTTCCGATGCAAAGAGACGTACTGCTTATATGGACATTATTTTTGGGGCACCTTATTACTTAAACGTTTTACTTGGTGGTAAAGAAAAATTTATTGTAAATTAAATACTGTAGCCTGCAAGCACATACCACTTGTGTAATCATATTTCTTCATTATGTTAACACAATTCAGTTGCAAAAGTGTTGAAGACAAAAATATTATGGGAACCAATTTGTCTACCGCAGACTGGTGACTGAAACGGTTGGACTGCAATATGACTACATGCGAAGCCTAACTTTTCAAAACACACGGTTAAATCTTGCTGGATTTCATGTCCTGAATGTTGAATGTTGCGAACAGGTTGCCAAAATTCAGCCAAATATTGTAGAATTAATGTTCGATAAAATACTGTGTTAAAACCTATGACGCGCTTAACAACAACAGACGTGCAAGTATAATGTAGCCTAAATATGTTTTGTGCAATGATTTAATAGTTGCAGAACCGGCATATAGTAGAAAGAGTGTGTTTGTAAAGTTGTATTAGCATGGGAATAAAGAGGAGTTTTAGTTCTATAAAATATAAAAGGTAGTTATCAATGTTAACCACATGTTCTTTTAATAACCCAACTTCAATCTTGGAGAACCGTCATAGATACACCATATCCTATATTATATTTTTTATTTCTGCACAATACAGAATAAAGTTAAATAGGACGTCCGTTTTTCAAAATAACTGTGTATTACTCTGTCAAGGATGAACGTTGCAGAAAAAAAAATTCACAGCTGAGCAAAAGCGAAAGTTACCAGAGAACATAGTACCATATTATCCTTTTCTGACGAGAATAAAAGTCATCTTCATAGCATTACCCTCATGATTTGAGGCTGAATATATAAAGTTTCCAGTTTCTTTTTCCCTTCCTTCCCTGTATTCTCTTATAGTTAATATTTTTCATTTCGTCCCCCACATTCTCCGGTTCTTAGTAGCCATGTTTTATAGGTTAGTGTTTAAAAAGCAAAAAAATTAATGGCTCATTAATTTCATATTTTCCCCTAGACTGTCAGTTTGACTGCAATTTTCGTAACTGTAGACATGTGATTTATATGCGACCTATATTATCCCTTAGTCAGTACCTTACATCAAATTATAAATATCCTATATTTTTGAACTTTAAGCGATTCGTCCTTGGGCACATAGAATCTGTAAAAGATAACCGATAATACTTTCTATTTCAATTAAAAGAAAAACGGCAGTTTTCTTAAAAAAAAAAAGATTTCAACCCATGTACCCATGTAATGAATTAAGCTAGATCAAATGTTTATAAAATACTAAACATCCTTCAAAGTCTCACTCTGTGTAGAGCAAAACGTTCATTCTAAAGTTCCTTAACGTTCTTCTGAAAGTCTTCTTGACGGCATCCAGAACTTGCACCACAAAATGCGCGCACTCACACGGAAGGTTCAGTTGCATCAACGTTGCAACGATGATCAACCGACCAATCTGTCTTGGACACAACTCATCCAAACTACAATTTCCATCATTCTCACCTACCTTGTAAGCCATTTTCTCTTCACTGGTCGCAAAAATCGACGTCACCACAGACAAGCTCGCACAGATACAAGCGCGGATGTGACTTGTGCCGCAGCTACGGAGACAGCTTCCTTTTATACAGACCGGCTAAGCCATCACGGGGTCCTAAATATTTGCCAAACAAAAGGAGATAAGCATATTAATCCAGCCACGAGGAGCTTTCTCCTGAGGTGGAGGGTGCGCCGCCCCTTCCCTCAACGCCCCGCACCCCGCGTCTTTCGCCCTTGTGCCGCTCCCCGCCTCGCCGCCGCCGCCGTCACCTTAATTATTGCGCCTGCGCCCTGATAGCTAATACATGCTAAGCGCATGCGGCCCCCTTGCGAAAGACTTGCGTAATGTTTGCTCGGAAGAGGAGGCGAGGTTTTGCTCTTTTTCGGCGCCTTTGCGCCGTTTCGTGGACGCGTGATCGGAGCGGTTTTGTTGCACGACGAGGGGTCGGCCGTCCCACGTCATTTCGATGCTCCGGGAGAGTTTATGGTTCATAGGTTAGTTTTCTTTTTAAGTGGATGGGTGATTTTCTACCCTTTATTGGAAGACGAATGAAGCACGAGCGACAGCACCCTTCCAAAGAATTATAATTATTTATTTGACCAAAGTAATGTTAGTATCAGAAATGGTTGACAGTTTCCTCGTTTTGCGTGTAAAAACTCAGCGCACTATTTTAATGCATTGTTAGTTACATTTTTCGCTTTTGAAATGTTTTTTTTCGAACTGCAATTGTTAATAATAAATAAATTTATAATTTATAATTATTGTTAATAATTAATAAATTTTGTTAATTGCATTATTTGAAATATTTTTTGCATGAAATTGAGATAAATTTGAGTAAATAAAATATAAAAGTACACAGATAAAACAAATAAGTGATTTAAATACTTCATTATATCTCTATGTATATCGACGCTTTGTCTACGATATGCATCTTAATTGAACGTGATTGAATGCATGATCTAGAATCATGTCTTAAGTATCTACGAGTATTTTGTAACTGAAACATATACTGGTCGGAGCACGAAAGGAAGGAATTTGCGATGTCTGCATTTCGGCTCATTCCACAACCTTTTTTTAAGAATTCATTTCTTTGTAACCTAATGACTGTTATTACCATTATTAATTAATTGACACGTTCCGTAGGATTATAGACACCTACACATGAAAATATAACAGTAATTTTTAAAATTAATTTATATTGCTGTGCGCTTACTTTGGCTTACAAAGCCTGCAATTTTAATTTTAATTTTAGTTTTAATGTTTAACATGTAAAAAAATTGAATTACTTATAGGGAATTTATTGTATCTTTATTGTGTACGTTGGGAAATATTCATTCGCGAATCGCACTATTAGGGACTGGAACAGTTTGCCTGTGACAATCTTCGATCCCTTTCCTCAAAGCCTGAGCAAATTTAAAAATAAATTAGTTTCTTGAATGTGTATATGTTATAAATATATTTAATAAAATTCAGTGCAATTACCTATGTCTTCTTTGTAATTAAGTATTATTATTATTGTTATTATTATTGTTGTTATTATTATTAATGTTATTATTATTATTAGCATTATTATTATTATTATTATTATTATTATTATTATTATTATTATTAGCATTATTACTATTATGTGCAGTGCAGTGGCGTGAAGCAGTGGCAGCTCGCTGTATCGCAGTGCGGTGAAGTGTGGTGAAGTGAAGTTTGGTGAAGTGGAGTTCTATGAAAGATTGCACGGTGAAATGTTCATGAGATTTGTAACGTTTGTAGAGTTTGTATAGTTGTTAAGTTCTGTAATGTTAAGTTAGTGTATTCTGCCACCAAGTTCTCACACTTGATTGCAGAATTATTAATAAATCTAAATCTAAGTCTAAATTATAGATAAAAAAGTATGTGCTATAGTACAATGTATTGTAAAAACATGTTAATTGGTGAAGACAGTTTCAATTTTTTGATTTATTTTTTTCCATGGAAACAGCCGAAATATCCATGCTTCTAAATTCTGATATAAATTACTTTTTGAAAGACCCCTTTAGGAATAATTAAACATGATTAGACAGCAAGCCTATTCAGAATAATTTTTTTGATGCCAACATGTGCAGTCCGCTCCGTGGTTGTTTAATTGCGTCTTTTGCAGACAGGCGAAAGTTCTCTGTCCACTAGCTGCACAAATGAAAGGTCCCTAGATGACGTTTCAGAGCCATAGAAATTATCTTTGAGCGGCTATTAAAAAATTACTCATTTTTTAAATTAATATATTGTTTTTATTGTGTTAGTATGGATTTTTATTGTGTATTTACAATTATTTTTAATTAACACTTTACGGAAAAATCCGATGAAATTTGCGCATTGGCTGTTTAGCCTACTTATTCACCACAAGAGTACTGAAGAGAAATGTCCTAAAATAATTTTTAATGGTCAAATTAAGCTTAGACTACGAACTATTACTTACTTTTTTTCTTATATAAACGAATTAAGATTACAATCACATCACATAATACGAGTGTGAAGAGGATCTAATATACAATAATGGTTCATTTGCTGTCTTAGTTTGTAGAAAATTTGAATTGAATGTATGTCCTCTCATTTGCAGAACTGTTATCTTTCACTTTTTACTTTCTCGCTGTACTTTGTACTTCCTTAGTAAAGAGAATGTATTGTAATGCTACAGCAACAATTGAAAAATTTTCCACTGAGAATCTCGTAGGAGCCTTGAAATCGGATAAGTGGATAAATTCTGTATCTTTATGTAGTATATTACTTCCTCTGATACGTTCTGAAGTCAGAATTCTTGTATGTCTTGTGTATACAGAAACATTGCTTTATTTCATGCTATGTCGCATTTTTGTTGTTGTTGTTTTTCGTGCCTCAAAGCGGCCGAAAAGTGGGACTTTACGCTACAGAGTACCGTAATGAAATCTCATATCAACTTACGGGCTTGGAAATTTGATATTTATTATTTTTTTATAAAATAGATCTTTAAAGCAGGTCGTTTACAATTTTTTTAAAAACGAGTATTCTTTTCGTAAATTTTGTTTGAAGTTAATACAATTTATAAATAAACTAAAAAACCTATTTCAATTTTTGAAAAAAGAAAACGCTTAAGAATAACACAGGTTCATTGAACTCTGAATTTTCTAAAAGAGCAAATATTAAAAATGATGCGAAAAAATATGTGCTCTTTTATGGCAACTAGCTTCTGATGATTCTAATGTAAGCCATTTCAATATTGACGGAAATGAAGCAAAACTTTTCCCAAGGACAAGGATCCGTTTCATCACACGAAAGGTGAACAAACTTGTCCGAACGTTTTGCACAACAGCATGACATGCTCGAATCTACGAACTCGCACTCAGTCTCATAGCTTGCCTCGGGGTTTGGAGCTTTCCGTTCCCAAAGACGTAGGTCTGTGAGTGAACTTAAGAGAATTTAAATAAAAAATGCGTGTCAAGGCTAAATGCATTATTTTTCACCCGATTATAATGTATGAAATGCAAATATTTCACTTCAGAAGATATAAAAGTGTTAACAGGAAAACCCGGATACTTTCACTTTCTCCCAAATTTATTTTATTAAATTGAATAAACACTTGCTCTACATCTATATTTGAAAGTAATCAGTCTAACAATTATTCTGAAGAGAAATAGAAGTTTTGGAATACTATTGTTTTGTAAAATAAAGTTAAGTGTTTACATTCACAAACTCTTTAACAGGTTTTTTACAGTCATTTCATAAACATATTCAAAATTAGATCAGCTGATACTCTAAAAACTTATACTATTAGCAAACCTTTTTCAATTCTTGCTTCATTTGTTCCACAATTCATAAGTACATTGTTTTATTTTCCAACATAATCTCTTTTAATACTAATACACTTCATCCACCTGTGCTCCAATGTCGTTATCCCATCTCTGTAGTGCTTTTGTGGAATTGTTGAAGAATACCCGTCAACAGTCGCAATGGCTTCTTCACTAGATGAAAAACGCTGCGCAGCGAAGTAGGTTTTGAGTTTTGAAAACAGAAGAAAGTCTGAGGAAGACAAATCTGGGGTATATGATGGATGTTCTAGTACTTCGTAAAGCGAACCCCTCAATGTTTTCATCACCAAGACACTTTTGTGAGAAGGTGCATTGTCCTGATGGAAGAAGATTTTTTGCTTCTGAAGATGTTTTTTTTCGACACTTAGCGTCAATTATCATTAGCGGGTTAGAATTAGATTCCCCTGTCAATGGTTTACCTTTCTCAAGATAATTAATAAAGAGAATTCCTTTCCAATTCCGGAACACTGATGACCTGATCTTTCTTGCAAATTGCACTGTCTTTGTCTCTTTTGGAGCTGAAGAACCGACTTCTGTCCACTGCGGATTGTTGCTTTGACTTTGGTGTGTAATGGTGAATAAACGTTTCATCCATAGTCACATGTCGACACCAAAAATCGTTTTTTTAAACGTGCCATGCATTGAACAGAACGTTTCTTGCGAATGCGTTTTTCTTTTAACGTGAGCACCCATCTTGCGCAAAGCTTCCTCACGTGCAATTCTTCATGCAACATGTGGCCTACATGTTTCTTTGAAATTCATGCATCTTCGCACGCCGAACTTCCAAGACCATATCGGGCACCTTTTCGATAATTTCTGGGGTCATTGAACACTTTGGACGACCTTCGCGTGGATTATCTTGGATGCAGAAACGGTCGCGTTTAAATTCGGCCGTCCATTTCTTCACGGAGGAAAGTGAAGAACAAGAGTCACCATACACCTTCAACATCCTTGAATGAATTTCGACCGGCGTCAAACCCTATTTTACGAAGACCTTTATCTCTGCACGATATTCCAGATTCTCCATGATTACAACCACCGTGTCTGATTTAAATACCTGTCAATAGCCAACCGTTGGATGGAGTTATTTGAAATTTCAAATGGAGCCTTCTGGAAGTTGTACTAACTTATGATCAAAAATTCATGCGAGTAGTTCTGCGATCTATGGGTGAATTCGAGAACTTTTGAGATCCCCTCTCGTAGTAATGCAAGGCTCGAAACTTTTCAGGCATGGATAAACTTGAATTTACTTCTGTATGCTACTTTAGATGTTGATTACACCTTCAATATACTAATACTAAGAGGAAAGTGGAGGGAATATTTCCTTTAACTCATTAACGTCCAGCGACCTCACTTCAGATCGTACAATCCTGGTCAACGCAGATTTGTACAAATACATGAACTTGTACAAATGTGTACATATAAACATTGTAATAAAAAAAATTAAGCAATTTTTGGAATTAGTGATAGCTAGTTGTTGATTTAGCGGAGATCACTAAAGAATTGTACGCTCCAGACAAAAGAGTCTTCATGACTTGCGATGATTTGAATCTTCTTCAAAAACTGTGCTTAGATCCTGTATGCTTGTGATTAAATCGTAGGGAGAGACTGGTGTAAAGCAAACAGAGATTGGTTTTTCTTAGAAGAATCAATAATCTCAACATAACTTGAAGACATTTTGCTCTCAGAGTTGTGCTGCTTACTTTGAGGAAAATTGGAAAGGAAACGATAATTTGTGGGAAAGTATATACAGAAATCGAGAAGATTATACATATTTTCTTATGAATATTTATTGTGTATAAATAAGTTATTTGTACAGAGACTCATTTCTGACATGCACTGGAGAGAATGAGAAAGAAGAGTTGCCGTGAAGGCGACGGCGAGAGGAAAAGAAGTGACTGGGGTTGGAAAAGGAGGAAGGGAATTACCAGGCGTAGGTGAGACCCAGACCGTTGCTGTAGGACATGTGGGCGACGGCGGGGGCGGCGGAGTAGGCGACGCCCAGAAGGCCGTGGCCCGCGACGGCGGTGGCGGCGGTCTTGACGACGGGGGCGGCAGCGTAGCCGTGGGCGGCGTAGGCGGGGGCGGCGTAGCCGTGAGCGGCATAGGCGGGGGCGGCCAGGGCGACGGGGGCCTTGGCGACGACGGGGGCGGCGGCGTAGGCGGCGGGGTAGGCCAGAGCGTCGTTGCTCACGCGCACGTCAGACTTGCGCACGCTGGAGTAGGGGGTGTCGATGGACTTGGCGTAGGTGGAGACCTGGCCCAGGTTGCCGGGGGTCCTCAGGATGTTGGAGTGCTGGGCGGTGATGGCGGGGGTGGCGAGGGCGTGGCCGTAGGCGGGGGCGGCGTAGGCGGGGGCGGCGTGCACGGCGGCCGCCACGGGGGCGGCGTAGCCGACAGCGGCTGGGGCGGCGTAGCCCACGGCGGCGGGGGCGCCCAGGTAGCCGGCGTTAGCCACGGCCACGGCGGCGGCGAGGATCACGAACTGCAACGGAGAGGGAGCGTTAGTCATTCTGAACTGCGGGCGTGACTTAACTAAGTTTCCTAGTGATTTTTATATCGTAGGTTTCACGGTAAATGTTGTAGACGCGATTAGCAGTATGCTAATACAAGAAATGATCAATATAATAAGCATGACAAACTTATGCATTTACATTGTAATAGAACATAATCAATATACATGTTAATCTAGAATATAAATGTTAGACTATAATCTCGTTGATCTACTTTTTTGACGATATACACCCACAAGCGCTACAATTATATGATTTCATTGGTTAGTACTCATTATCTGCTAAAGTTGACCGAAAGAGGACGTAGATAAAAATTTACCCTTCATTTTCTGGTGTACATTGAAAATATTTTTGACTGCAAGAACATAGTTTCTCTTTTGACATGTAGACTTGGTAAGACGTACGCTTTTCTATTTTATATGATTTGTAGCTATCATTGTCAGATTTCGCTGTGATTTTTTAGTAGTTACAGATTTTCTAGAATTTTCAAACTGAGGCTCGATTACTGTTAAGCTCTTTACTGCCAATAATACATGGGCTCCACACGTCCGTAATTACGTCCGATCCAAAACAATCAATGGTTTCTCTCTCGTTTTCGATCCTATTGATAAGGGTAAAATGTGCTGTAGATTTTTAAGTTATCGTTAACCTAAGTGGCATATCGATTGCACTCATATGATGAATGATCCATATCTTTGCTGCTAAAACCGTGCTGTTTGCAAGTTTCGTTTTTTTAGGACAATGCTATTGTCTTTGTATAATAAATTTGAAACGAGATCGATATTCTTCTACATTATTTATCATGGCATCTGTAAGGAGATTCTATCATAGTTGTGAATGGTACTCGTACATGGTTTCCTTATTGCCGAGTTCATGTTAATTCTACATGAATACTGCGTTTATAATTTTGGAATATCTTAAATTATATCGAAGATAATCGGGATACTGTTGCATTAACTTTTCGAACCTTTTTTGAGCTTATGGAGCAACTTCAGCTTCTTGCGAATAAGGGACAATGCATATATGAATATGAAATTGTGGTTCTCGAACATGGCACAGGAGTGCTCTTGTTTAAAAAAACAATTTTAATCACTGTGTGCAGAATCGTATTCAATGGACCCTATAAAATGTTTTTGAGAAAGAATACTTTACTTTTGAAAAGGTTATTTTACGTTGTATATAAAATATGAACAATCGATTTCAACTAAAAATATATATTGAAATTTGTGTTTTTCGTAAATATTGTATCTTACCGACAGAAATTCAAGAAATTGTCATGTTTTAAAACGTTACTTTGAGCTTGGCGTGTGTGTTCTTAGTGAATGAAGCAATATCCAGAGCTAATAATGCTAAATAGTATTGACGGTGTATCTCCTAGAAGTTAATAGATTTATGTCAATGAGCGATATTCAAAATAAAGTTCCTTGGAAGACTATATATTAAAATCTTTAAACTGTGGAAAACATTCTTTTATATTCACAAAATCATGTGGTGAAAGATAATTGGGATAAACGATCAGTCGCTCAATATTGATCAAGTGCTGGGACTTATTTGTAAAATGATCTGCGAATAATTTTGAACTCTTGTAAAATTACGAACAACTATTTCCCGACTTTTCTTTGTATTTACGATTTTTCTCAGTTAATTTTTATTACATGTTTAACATTTGCAAAATTCTGGAAAACATGATTTAAACTATTCTTTTGGTTAATTCTCTCATGTGTTACAACTAATACATTGCTACTTTTGCCACCAACGGCGATATGATTCTAAATTGTACTGAAAATGAATGAATTCACATGGCACCAGTCGAATACGAAAATGTTCCACAAGTTTTGAAAAAGTCTCTGTTCCTAGTTTCCCGTAGTACTCGCATGAACAACATTAATCCGTTGCACACAACACCGCGGCACTGAACCTCAACCATTTCCCAAACGCTCCCCGCGTCTCCCGGTGGCCCACACATATCCTCGACGTACCTTGAGAGCCATGGCTGCTGAAGTGGAGGGTTGGTGGTGCAGACGGCGCACTGATCACTGCTGGAGCACTGAATGATGCCGACCCGTCGGCGGCGCCGCTATTTATACAAGTCAGGTCTCGTTTCGCGGACTCGGGCGGCGTTCGCGGGAGAGAAGTGCACACTGAGGACAATACTTTCACCCGCCCTAGGGCAAGACTCCTCTACCTCTCCGCGGCCGTCGGCTACCTTCAGGCGGCGCGCGCCACTCGATCATTACCGCGCCGTCATTGCGTCAGCGGCTTGGAACACACAGTCCCTCCGCCGCCGCAGCCGCCGCCGCGGCCAATACGCCGGGCTGCGTTAGTTAAGTAATACACGCGTTGCTAACCCGGACCCGCGCATTCTTTGTAGCCAACGCCGATTTGCCAGGACCAGGATGTAACCCCGTTTCCCAGCCGGATTGGCAATATTTTTTTTATTGTTCGTCGAGCACGTGCGCGAGAGCGTGAGTATGTCTGTGTGTGTGTGTGTGTGTGTGTGTGATATGGCCCACCTGAAACTATTGAGATCTGATTTAATAAATGCGGTGCCGTTTGCTGGCTGATGCCCCGCGGGCGGTAGCGAAATCCCCCTCGCCAACCGGGCGAAGTTCAGTCGGGCGATAATGCCCGGTGATTACGGATGTGGAGTTTTGTTCGGGCAGACGGAATGATTGTGACGTACGGTATGGGAGGGTGAGGGCTTCGGATGCCGGCCGACGAAAAGGCTGAGCTTTGGGGATCTTCGGTCAGTGTTGGAGCCGGCACCGTCGTCGTCGGACGGGTAGGAGGGACAGACACAGCGGTCGGCGAGTGTTTGCTGTTCGTAGCTCTAGGTTTGACGAGGCGCACGCGTTCTTTAGGAGCGCCTTCGAATGTGTTCAATAGGTAGATAAACTATCTAAGTATTCGAATGCACAATTGACGATTGTCTAGTTGCGTGAAGATAAGTTTTGTTAACGTTTCGTGAATGTCATTCGAAGAATACAAAAGTTTGCAGAATCAAAGGACGTAAGATATTATTTCAGTGTTGCGATAGTTTCATGCAACTATCAAGTGATGAAGGATTTAATACAAATAAATAGTATTAATATATGATGATTTTATAGTACTTATTTGATTATGTTGCCTAAAAAGAAGTTTATCCATTACGACTGATCTCAAGACTTGATGTGTTGAATGTTCGTAGGGTCTTTTTTAAAGATTTGTGAATGAAATGCTGATCGTTTTCTGGTGTTTCTTGATTCTTCTGTTGTTTGTGATGCTGGGCGCACTTTTTTCCCCTAGGAGGTTTTATCTCCCGAGGTATTGGGAGACTTGTCGCTGTATCCCGCATCTCCGTTGGTTGATTGATAGGTTGATCGATTTAATCAAAGGGAGTTGGAGGATATGAGGATGGGTGATCAGCGCTCCGCTCGATTAGGTGACCTGCTATTGTTGAAAGAGAGTTGCGTTTTTGTGTATGAAGGAAATGAATGTTGGTACTTTTCGGTTGTTCCTATTCTTGAAAGAAAAGATGCTGAATTTTGATGAAAGGGAATGCACATTTATGTCTCTGTTTATCTCGTGGTTTTGGCGTTCAGCCCTTAAAATGGTGTCAATACACAAGGACATAAAATGTGCTTTTTACAATTTCTTCTGATTTAGGGTACGTTGTTGTCTTTTGATGTGATAGAAGGAAACTTTTGCTAATTTGTGAGTCCATTGCCGACACTCTAGTGGATTGCGAGATACTGGTAGTCAGTATAGCTGATATGTGAACGTATTTAAATAGTGTTACAGTTGCTGTACTACAGTAATTTTATAGACTTCATTTTATAAATGACGTCGCCCCATCGCAATTATCAGTGAAAGCGTGAGTGCTTTTAAAGTCCTTACTATCTGAAATGTTCGTGCTCTGGATAGCTCGTATTATACGTAATCAGTAGACGGTATATTGGAACGGGTGGTTTTAACGCAAGAACGGCGATAATTTTCCTGCATTCGCTAAACAGGTTACCATTATTCCTTGTGGTCTCGGCAAGTGGGAGGACATTTATTAATCAAGATAGCTTTGTAGCGAATTAACCAGCAAACGCGGGCTCTTGCGGAGGACACACACGAAGCTAGCGAGTGCTCCGGCACAGGATGCAATGACGTCATTTTTACCCCGACGGAGGAAAGTTCACTGGGTCAGCGCCGACGGGCGACCCTCGGGGTCACGAGTAGGCCGAGTTCTCTGCTCAACTTATCTGATATGTCATAAGAGCTCTTGTTTAATGCCAAACATGGGGAGAAACGTAATTCACACTGACGTCAAGTTTCTGAAAAAACGCCTCCATCTGCATACAATCCTCTGCCCGCGCGGCCGCCTGGGCACGCGTCGCTGGTTCTTTTGGAGCGGGCGCGCACCGCCGCCGCCGATGCGTCTTGCATAAACGAGTGGGAGATTGGGCGCTGTCGTATGTGGTTTAGGGTGCGGCGGCGTGGGGCGGAGGGGGCCGGGCGTGGAGCGCACTGTAGACCAGAGAGTATATCGATGGCTCAGTGCACTCGTCTTTTATGTCCAGAATCCCGGGTTTCGATAAAACTAAGCTTGAAAGGTTCAGTAACTTATTGATCGACGTTGTTTAGTTTCTGGGAAAAAACATGATCTCTTATGTAGACATGCAATCTTACACTAAGTAGATATAAACGACATATATCCAAAAATAATGTTAACTTAAAAACGTCCACTGGACAACATTGATTGTGCACTAAGTCAAGGATTAACTGTAGTAGTATAGAGCATGTAGTTTAGATGCAAAACGCACATAGGACACTTCGTTTGGTTTCGAAGCTACAGAGTGATTATTAAAAGAAGGAACCGATTTGACAGCTACAGCTTGACCACTACTGGTAACATAATCACCCGTTAAGTCCATGCACGCATTTTGTCAGTGCCTTTATTTACATTTAGTTTATTTGCAAATGGCTTCATATTTATGCCTTGCAATTGCATTACCCTGCATGTCGTTCATTTGTTTCCGGATTCAAAGTGGTCCCTTCTTGAAGTAACTCCTCTATAAACGATAAAATGAAACGATAACATATGCTTCAAATGAGGAAATGAAATCAAAGTTAAGTATTATAAGTCGGATGTGTTCCGTTTTTATTACATGCGATTCTTTACTACCAACGTTGATTTTCACGGTGAGATAACTTCGAATATCGGTTGCGGCAATGGACACACATACATTTATACGCCATTTAAACGGTTTTATCTACTTCTGCAGTACTTCCCACACTTAAGAGTTAATGATAACTAACTACGCAGAGAGAAGCGATGTCATACATGGGTAACAATTCGTGAACAACTATTTTTAAAGGTAGCCCCACTCCACGATATCTTACCCAGCTCGATGATAGTGTGATGTCTCAGCACAATTCGTCACTATCGCGATGAACGAATGAAAATCCTTGCCTTCCAGGAGACTCAAACCATGCAAGCGTTTATTTTTGAAGGCAATTATTGTATTGTTTTAATTTATTTATTTTTTACTTATTTTTATTTATTTATTTTCACTTATTTTTATTTATTTATTTTCACTTATTTTTATTTATTTATTTTTACTTATGTTAATTTATTTATTATTTTTTCACTTATTTATTTTTATGTATTTATTTTATATTTTTATTTATTTATCTATACGTATTTATTTGTGGATATTCTGTGCCGTCGTGTTGGCCCCTTCGGAGCCAGATAGCGTGCTGGGCCCCCCCGCTGGGAGAATAAGAGGCGGAGCGCCTTCTACGGAGATAAGTCGGCGACGGCGCGCACGCGGCGTGGTTCTCACGTCTCACTTCCTCCTTCAGTCATCGCGCTTACTCTTTTGTTTTACTTTCTCCCGCTGATATTGTAACAGTGTCTGGAGATAGCGCTTGTTGGATTTACTTCCTTGGCATTCGTTCTTTACGGAACGATGGCTCTGAGAGACATGAGGTGTGGGTTGCTTACGTCCCTTGGGCGCGGGCGTGCTCGAAGGTGATAGAGCGTTTGTGGCCACGTGTACGCGTGTGGTTCATGATGATTTTTGCATGTTTCTAAAATACTAAAATTATCATTTTGCATATCTGCATTTTTAAATTTTATTTATTTAATAGCCAATTAATTATTATACAAAAACATTTCATAATCTGACACTATTTGGGTAAATTGAAATCCGGTTAAGCCATGGTCTCTTGGCCTCTCCTTCACATCAAAACCACAGAAAAGAGATTATACGGTACGGCTAAGGTTGAAACCTCTGAAGGTGGGAAAACCTGCTCTCAAAAGATGAGAACAAACTACCAAACTCTAAATTATTAATTCATTATTTCCTGGCGTGTATTCTCTTTGCAGTCTTTGGCCTACTCGTCACCTGAAATAAAACAACGCCACAGATTTTCGTCTGCACAAATTGTATATTTATCAATACATCATGCTGACTACAGCCCTCTGTGGTATAGTGTTTGGGACATTTTCCATCCGTCATGAATTATTGTCCATCCATTGTGCGCTTCCTGAGGCGGAGTCTTCAAGTCGCGTTTAAGGCAGAAGTGTTTTCCCCATGTGTTTGTGGCGCAGTTTTCTTCTCGCACTACTGCGTATTTGATATAAGCCATCATGTCGTAGATCCATAAACAATCTAATTTCATGATTCTGCCGTCATTATTCTTCAGTCTGAGGAACTTAAGGGTATCTACCACTGTGTGCATACTCAGGAAAGGGAGGTGATTGGTCTCTGCTGTTAGAAATTACTGCGTTACTTATCACACTGACATCGTGATCATTAAGTAGCATCAAATAAACACACATACAAAACGGAAAATATCAATGTAAGCCTTGTAGTTTTTACGTTCATTCAGATGCAAGGAATCTCAAATTTCCGAGAGGAACCTCTTAGAGATTGACATATTTGTGCCCGGGTGGTTGGATATGCGTCATATTTTGTAGCTGGCGCCACATTACTAATTTGCATCTTTGATCCAGTTTTGCAAGCTGTACCTACTTTCCCGTTGCTTTTCGACGAAATTAATTTGAAAGTTTTCCTATCAGTTGTGTAATAAAACCCATTATATGGAAATCACAAAATGATTTTAAGGTTCCTTTTTACACACAACTGGTAGTAGTAGGTTGCAGGTCGTTCACTCAGCTCGATGCAGGTCGTTGATTGCATGTGATGCATATTCTCTTCAAGTGATGTAAAGTACTTCCCAGAAAAGGTGTTCCCAAGACATAGGATGTTATCACTTCGGTTTTTAGGATGTAATAATGATACGTAAATTAGTCTAGACACTTAAGGTTGCATCAAAACGTCTCGAATTATGAATACACGTTAATGTCCATGGCAATAGTAGAACGTCCCTCACGTATGTAGAAACAGAAAATTGTTGGGCGAAATAGCATTTACACCAAGTACTAGCATGCAAGTAATTACACCGTCAAATGAACTCGCATTATCTTTCTGAATAGCATAGCTAATGATTCACAAATACGGGGTCATGGAAGTAGCCCATACCGGCACTAATTACGCAGTAATTATGCAAGCACTCTCTGAGCGAAACAGCGAGACCCGGCCCTAAAATCTAGGCGTTCTGCGAGGTCAGGTTGGGCAGTGTAAAATGCCTACGAGCTCGAGCGGGATCGAGCATTTCGCCTCGTGTATTGTCTTGGGTCCCGCGACTCGCGCGGCCCGAAGGAGCCCTGAGGCTGTGGACCAGCCTTGGGGAAGTGGGTCGCGGAGCGCCACGGACACGCACAAAAGGGACACCGCGGTGGGAGGGCGGGGTCGGGCAAGGGCGACACAGAGCTAGACGGGGCGGGCGGTCCGGGTGAGGATGGAAGGGCGGGAGAGGGGGCGGGGGAGTGGGCGGGCGGGCGGGCGGGCGGGCGGGCGGGCGGGCGGGCGGGCGGGCGGGCGGGCGAGGCGAGTGACGGACGAGCCGGTGGCAGTGGCGGAGACAGCGAAGAGGTAGGGATGGCAAACGTAAGCAAAATATCGATTCACGGATACTTCGATCACCAAAAGGTCTTCAAGGTCGATGAAAAGATCGAGAAAATCATCAATGTTTAAAATATCGATTTTATAAATATTGATTCTGATGGTATTTTCCCATTGTTTCCCTTTTTAAATGTAATACTTCATTATTTGAGTTGTATTTTATTATTTGGTCACGAATAAGAAATAGATTAATGATAATTTTTGTCGAATGTGAGGAAGGAAATAAATAATAAAGGGTTTCGTGTTTAGCTATGTCCATAAATCATCCAAATAAATGCCCTGGTTCTAATGCCATGTACTAAAAAGCGACAA
Source organism: Gryllus longicercus (assembly GCA_038098605.1). NCBI lineage: Eukaryota > Metazoa > Arthropoda > Insecta > Orthoptera > Gryllidae > Gryllus > Gryllus longicercus. Next base: position 828,824 of record JAZDUA010000540.1, read on the forward strand.
TATCGGTTCTAAGTATATTCTATCATCTTAATTTTGTAATCAATGTTCTACGAAGACAAGGTTCAAAATGCTGTGTAACAATATTACCACGTACAAAGGTATAGTGTAACAATATTACCACGTACAAAGGTGGGCAGGTGGGCGGGCAGGCGGGTGGGCAGGGGGTGGGCAGGGGGTGGGCAGGGGGTGGGCAGGGGGTGGGCAGGGGGTGGGCAGGGGGTGGGCAGGGGGTGGGCAGGGGGTGGGCAGGGGGTGGGCAGGGGGTGGGCAGGGGGTGGGCAGGGGGTGGGCAGGGGGTGGGCAGGCGGGCGGGTTGACGGGTGGGCGGGCGGGCAGGCGGATGAAGAGAGGATAGAAGGGGGGGCGGTGAGCGGGGGGGTGAACCGGCGGGGGCGGCGTCGGCGGCGAGGACGTGGCGGAGGGCGGGGCCGGGCAAGGGCGACAGAGCGCGGGCGATCCGCGGGCGGGCGGCGTGAGGCGGAGGCGTGCGGGTGGAAAGGCCTGGAGCCGCGCGGGAAGCGGGTCAGTGCCGGCGCTGCAAGGTCGCACTGCGGCGACGGGGCGCGTCCGGCAGCGGCACGCGAGCGGCCGCCGGTTCGAATTCCGGCGCGCAACTGGGCCACGCAGCTCCCTGCGGCCGTTCGGCCGGCGGCGGCGGGGGCGGCGGCGGGGCGAGAGGAATGTCCAGAGTGTTTACACACGGCCAGCGCAAGCAACACGCTGATGACGCTTGCACGTTTTGCTTTTTGTAAGCGAGGTGTCGGAAGAATGTGATCAAAGTTGGCCTTCATATATTTTCTTAAAATTATTCTAAAAGTGGGGTAATGAAAATGTTGATTGTTTTTACTTTTTTAATTGCAAGTTGATGATGAGACTAAAAAAAGATGAACATCGCTAATAACAGATTCATGTAACCGAATACACTAACGAAGAAATTTGTCAGAATTTCTTTTTGCAATTCCAAAAAAGAGTGCTTTTGAGGAGGTTAAGAACATTTTTTTAAATATTTTTATTTTCAATGTATTTGATTTTTTTAAAATTAGGTATTTTTGTAAATTTTATTATAATAACCATTTAAATAATGTTTTCAAACGCATTTACGTTTGTTTGACAACTATCGAAAAATCAAAATGCACCTTTGTAATACAAATGAAAACTACGTTCTAAGAATCAGTAGGTAGTAGACGTCTGCAAAAGCACGACTTTTACGTTACCGAACGACTCTTCGTACTCCGACTGACTAATACAGCACGTTTCACAGCAAAATTATCTGACGTGCAGCAAACTTCACTATACTCGTATTGAACTATTATTTTCGAAATTCACTTACCCTCATTCCATTCCTCTCGCCTGGGTAATTGGGACCAAATTATTATTTTTTTGTTTTTGGTGAGAAAATAATTAAATAAGGAATTAGGTGTATCAAGACTTCTCCCCAAATACAAGTGAGCGATAACAGGATGAAAATCAATACAGTATTTGGTCGTATGTATTGTATTTCCGCATTCGACGCATATGAGTTGCTATTTGCTTTTATTTTTTTTATTGGCGCAAAATCAGGGTTATGTCAGGGGGTTGTCCTTTGGGATGGGGGAGGAAACCCAATATTCAGAAAATAGTTTTCAAATAGAATTCTATTTCCACGTTTCGTGTTTTTCAATTGAATAATACGTGTATTGTAATGAATTTGAATAATCGCTTGTGTGAATGTTACGAATGAAAGATACTTGTATGGATTTGTCTCACATTCACAATTGTGTTTTATTTTAGTAGCTGAAGATTTGACTCTTACCTGTGTTATAGAAACAACTTAAAAAATTTTAGCTTTCAACTCTTGTATAGTATATGTTATAGTCTATGTTGAATAAGTGTGGTGTTAATTACGTATGCAATATTCTTAGTACCGGCCTTTCTTTCCTTGGCCATCAGAAAATACACATTTGTAAATATTGTCCTAAAGGTTTTATTGACTGATTGATCAGTGATACCGGTAAGTGTATTTATCGCGTGAAGTAATAATAATAATAATAATAATAATAATAATAATAATAATAATGTGTTTATTAATGGCGAGGCTCAGGCCATAGGGTCTGCTCTTCCGCCTAACCACTGAATTTACATACATTTAGAGTAGTAACATTTTAAGAGGGGAGGACTAGCCGTACATTTAGTAAGCTTGTACATTGTAGGCTGTACATTTAGTAAGTTTAGCGAAGTGGTGTTGATCGTCCCCCGCTGGATGTCCAGATCCGACCTATCTGTCGACTAGCGGTGTTTTCCCCAACCAGGTATCTCCCACGAGCGAAGCACCGCCCCAGCCGGGACAAGCTCTTAAGCTCCCGTCCGGTCTCTGTCGATCAGAGCTGCCAGCCGCTAGCATTCTCCAAACAGCGGCTAAACTAGATCCAGTATTTACTAGGCTGTCCGGGTGACGCCGCGTCCATGGCGAAGGTGCCGACGTTTCGGTCGCCATTCTGCGACCTTCCTCAGGGCGTATTGCTACGCCCTGAGGAAGGTCGCCAATACGCCCTGAGGAAGGTCGCAGAAGGCCGTATCCAATACGCCCTGAGGAAGGTCGCCAATATGCCCTGAGGAAGGTCGCAGAAGGCCGTATCCAATACGCCCTGAGGAAGGTCGCCAATACGCCCTGAGGAAGGTCGCAGAAGGCCGTATCCAATACGCCCTGAGGAAGGTCGCCAATACGCCCTGAGGAAGGTCGCAGAAGGCCGTATCCAATACGCCCTGAGGAAGGTCGCCAATACGCCCTGAGGAAGGTCGCAGAAGGCCGTATCCAATACGCCCTGAGGAAGGTCGCCAATACGCCCTGAGGAAGGTCGCAGAAGGCCGTATCCAATACGCCCTGAGGAAGGTCGCCAATACGCCCTGAGGAAGGTCGCAGAAGGCCGTATCCAATACGCCCTGAGGAAGGTCGCCAATACGCCCTGAGGAAGGTCGCAGAAGGCCGTATCCAATACGCCCTGAGGAAGGTCGCCAATACGCCCTGAGGAAGGTCGCAGAAGGCCGTATCCAATACGCCCTGAGGAAGGTCGCCAATACGCCCTGAGGAAGGTCGCAGAAGGCCGTATCCAATACGCCCTGAGGAAGGTCGCAGAATGGCGACCGAAACGTCGGCACCTTCGCCATGGACGCGGCGTCACCCGGACAGCCTAGTAAATATTGACTCCGGCCGCGGAAGCCTACGCTCAAACTAGATCCAGCTCTGTAGCTGTGTCGAAAATCAAGCCACCGTCGGGACTCGAAATCTGTTGTCCTAAAGGCGATAGATACGATTCATGGCAATTTCTTTCATCCATTGTTAAGTTCATCCATTGTGGTGACTATTCTGTTGAAATACATATTGTGTAGTCACATTCTTACGTTGTGTTGGTCAAGCCTGTCTACAGAATTACCACATCAATTATGAGACCCAAGGTTAGCAAAACAACGTTCTTGAACAATTCAAACATTCTAGTCATCAATCTGTCCTCACAACCTGCATTTCATTCATTGGCCTGAATTCAATGGATATTGGAATAATACATTTTTAACCTAACTCTCTTCATTTCAGTCGTAGGATCTTGACACTTGATAATGTATATAAAATCAGAAATCTGTCGTTTGAATAGTGCTTCTATGACCGTGTAGTAACAAATGCTGTTTACACGGTAGAATAAAGAAGCATTTTGTCAAAATTCGCCATTGATTTTGTCCTACATTGTAATAACGTCAAGGGGCACAATTCAGTGCTTTTTAATAAGATATTATTTTGTGTTCCTCTCGTCTTTCTACCGTTGAACCATCAAAGTTAATTCTTTTATTTTGTTTTTATTAGCGTTATTATTTTCAAAAGTGCCCGTTCACCAATAGCACAGGGTTCATTGTTTCTACCAGGGCTAACTCTATTAGTTTCAACTATTGAAACCTCAGACGACGTTCAGTTTTTTCAAACTGATTGAATGCTTATGCTATGGTTCTACGAAGAATTTCACAGATAGCTCAGGTTTCTTTCAGAGAATGCCTCACAAAAATTCAGAAATTAAAAGGTTGTCCTGTTTTCCTTTCTGAATTCTAGATAACCATCGAAGCTGACGCCATTCTTCGTATTAATTCATAAACATCATTTTACATGTTTGCTTAGAATTTTCAAACGAGGAACGTATTTTTCCAAGCGAAATATTATTTTAGTAGTGTTTATAGAAGCATTTTATGAAATAACAAATTGTTTACAATGTATGTGTTAAAATATATTTCTTTCAAGTGTTGATTTTTAACGTTTATTATTATTATTATTATTATTATTATTATTATTATTATTATTATTATTTATGTTTATGAAAAATTTAAAAAACATCACTGTGATAATTAAGTAATTTTGTATGTGATTTTCAATAATGTGAAACTTTTAGGATCACGGCTAGAAGGGTAGAATGTTCTTGATCGCTCAACTAAAATTAAGGCTTTTTAAACCCGCCAAGGAAGTTTCAGAAATTATTTTAACTTAAGAAAGTTATGTGGTGTTGACACTAGAATATATTAATAATCCAAATCAATGACATTTTTACTTTCTTCCCAGTATTATAGTACTGGGAGGGAAAGTATTGGGATCACCTCGACATTACGGTTTCTCATTTTAGATCACAAAATCCCCGTTAATGATTAGGGTGTCCTGTAACTTTCCTTACACGTCAGGATTAAAGCCTATTATTCCTGCATCAAATATGGTTAACATTGATGCAAGTGGCGAGAAGATTGCTGCATTGCTGCAGACACCCGGAAATCGGGATGTCTGTAAAGATGTATAGTATACAGATGCATAATTCGGTAATATTACAATCGTTTGATCTCGTTACAATCTCAAACTTGGGAAATACTACGTCAGGAGTTATATCTAGGTGTGATTTTCCGGAAATCATCATGCATTTATAAAGATGTGTTAGTTCTAATTTTCATTACATATGAAAATTTGAAAATTGTGAACTTCAAATTTATTTTCGAGCCTGTCCTACATCTCCAAAATTAAAGCCAGAGATTTCTTTCTCAATGCAATTTATATCTCAATTTTAGATATTGAAATGATGTCAGGCACTCTCAAAAAATTATTAGCTATTGATCTAGTGACTCTAGGAGGAGGAAGAGTTTCGGCAGACCGCTCATTCCCGTTGGTTTGTGTGTAGATGTAGTGTAAGGTAATGCTATTGTCGTAGACCCTAGGAAATATTCATAATCCTAAATCTTGACGGTTTTTTATTTGATTTGTCAGAAGTTACTTTAAAGCTGATCTTCATTCCCATAGAAACAAATTTAGTTCCACTGTCAGATCCGCTTGACCATAATATTAATATCAAACACCTGTTAATGATAATGTCAAGATAGTTTTAAACAATATTCAGTGTTGAATATTCATTAGGAACAAAAGTGAGTATTAAGATGATTGTTTCACTATTCGATTGTCAGACTAGATTCACCAAATGCTGCTGTTTTTGAGTGTAGGGCAGAAAAGAGGGTAAAAACCATTCTAGTAGATTCTGTTTTAACGCATAACTCTTAAGAAATGGAACAAAATGTTGGGAATGCTTCTTAGTTAATCTAAATATCTCACTTCAGTCTCTTCATTTCAATAGGTAATATTAATTTTTTTAATGCTTTGGAAATGGATAGAAGCTTAATTATGCATTTGAAAAGGAAATTTCTTTAAATTATCATTCAAATATTACTTTGCATCAGTTAGTTTGAGGGATTTCAGAGGTATTAGTACAAATCGTTAAAACACTAGGCAAGTACTTAATAAACCATTTGCTGAAAGATATGAAGATTTACTTTAATACGTGGGGCTGACCTAGATGGCTGAGGTAGTTAATAGTGTGTACCGACCCAGCGCTTCGATCCGAAGGATCCCAACTTGGACATTACTATTTGTCCCTTGTCTCTCGTGTATGCGTTGTCGCGCACGGCCTCCCATTCTGCTGACCCAGATCAGAGGAGACCGCAAAATGTGTTGATGTCTACTGTATGGTCGAATATGCGTCCCATCGGAACGTAAAGGGTAATTGGCTATCGGCTGGAAAACAGCCAGACAAAGAAGAATAAGATGTCCCTCAAGGGCCAATTCCTTTACTGTTTTACTCCCTCTCCCCAAATATAACGGCTGCAAGCGGCAAACACTCCGGGTTTTATTCATACTTACAAAAAAGGTACCAAGGACTGAAAAGTTCAATGTGTTAGTACATTACTGCTGTACACTAAAAAGGGAAGTGCCTGAGGAAAAATTCAGTTAACGCGTGTCAAGTAGCTACGTTGAACATTTATAAATTATCCTAATGTAAATGCTACGTTTTAAAGTACTTGCTTGTCACAGAAGTCTTACGTGAGAGAGAAAACGTTTTAATTCAAATTCTGCGCAGAAGAAATGATAATTCAAAATGTTTTTGTGGCAAAAATATTTCATTTTGTAAACCAGTCTAATTACATAACTGTTATACTTAAGTCAACCATTCGTATTCTTACCTCGTTATTACGAATAGTGTATCATATCTGTTTGCCCGGATAAGATGCTCAGTGTTCTGATAAATTACCCTTGGTCCAGTTCTTCACTGTCCCCCTGATGGTACACACCGATCACTCTCTAGGCCAAGGTAACTTTTTCTCACTCTTTCTTAAACAAGTTCATTGTCTTTTTCATTGCCTTTAATTCGACAATGACTTGGCATTCTCATAGTTACCTCACTTTGTTCCTCCAAATCCATTTGGGTCACGAGGCATTCCCGTATCTGTTCTGAGGATTCCAGGGAGTTCTGAAGTTTTCATAAGTATTCCCTGTTTGCCTGATTTTATAAGAACTTGCTACTTTGTATTTAAATTAATTTCGGAATTTGGGTAGAGATTAGACGTTTTACAGTTTCTTTGCTAATCATATAGCCATCATGTGATGAGACAGAATAGCTCCTTCTGGTAGTACAGCAACATGTACACTGTAACCTTGCTAAACACAATTTATTGACGCAAAATTATACTTCTATGGAAATTATCAACGACAATTTCTCTGGGCATGTTTTTTTCATTTCTCCTATTTATTCTTGTTTATATTCTAATGTACCGAAAAGTAAATTTTCGGTAGTACCCAAGTCTTATATTTTAAATGTTCAAATTTCATAAACGTGGGTTGGGATGTAGAATTAGGTTTCATCTTCTTTAAAATTAAGGCGAACGTTACAGTATAAAAATGTAAGTAACATCTTTGTTCAGAACGAAGAAATAACTATTTAAACGAAGTCATTTAGAACTCGCTATCAGGAAATTAGTCCTCTTGGCAGCAGGTTGAAAGACGAACGACTTCTTTTCCATGTCTCTATTTAGTTACTCGCATTAGTCCAGTCAAGTCTTAAAGACTCAACTCTCACACGTTATCTCTCTTTTTCTATCCGTTCCGATAAGGCAATGCTCACCTTGCCCTTCGCAAGCAACGGCATCTGGTCCCTGGCAAATGACCTCCTCAGTCAAGAGAGAAATAATAATTGAGAAGGCGAGTGATGGCAATGCGTGTTAAACGCAAAAAAAGACGACACTCGCAAAAGAGCTTTGAAAAGAGCGAACGCCGAACAGTAGCGGTAATGGATAGTTGTAGAGGCCATCAAATGCCAAAGGGCAATGCAGATTTGCAGTGAAGTGTTCTTCGGTTGCGTGTCATTTCTTATTAAGTGCTTATTCACGCCCTTTTGCTTGTAAGAAACACGCGAGTCAGTTTCGTCGAATATTCACTCACGAAATTCTATGAATCATACCGTGAGTCATTACTGTGGTCAGAGGTTACGTCGCTTTCGAAATGTGAGTTCGGCATGTGATTGAAAAATTGATTTGGAATATCCCCACGGGGGACGAATAGCAAATTATAATTTGCTTGCGCACGTGATTTTATTTTGTACATTTCCTTTTAGATATTTTAACTCTTATTATATAATAGAAATCTCAAAGAAAAAGTACATTACGTATTTTCCAGTCGACTTTTCAAAAAACATTCCATTAAACGATCTTTCTCCAGTACTGTAGCAATTATCTTGGAAACATCCTATCCATCAAACTTTCTAAGTTATACGTTTCTACCAATCCTGAGTTTCATAAAAAAAAACATGCTATACGTCCAAGGCGTAGACAAGGAAACAATTACATCCCAATACTCATGTGTCCCCCTCATCAAACCAGGTAATTGCTTACAGAGAACCGCTGCCTTGAGCAACAAGCAATGGTCAGCCAATATGCAACCGAGTGGGGGCCCGGGGGGTATGTTCTCAGCCACATCGCCCGGGGGTCAAATACTCGGCGCTAATACAGTTTTCCGCGAAGAATGAGTGCGCGCAACGTGCAACTGCTGTGAAGAAACCGCGCGGCGCGTGGCGACCCGCTCCGCGTGGAATGTCTCGCCGAGTGTCCGCGAGGGGCGGTGGCGCCGCGGCGGGGGCGCGGTCGCGTTTCTCAACCCTTGCGGCCCACGCTGCTACCGCCGTTTCGCCACGCGCCGTGCAGCGCCGCCGCGCGCCCGATTGCGATCTGCGAGCGATCGACGGCGGTTGCCATCGATTCTTCGCGCACTCTGTGAAAGCCCTCGCCGGCGAATTTTGGGGATGTGGTCGTTGACTGATGAGCCGTTGATCAGTTGCAGATGTTTCCCAAACGATTTGCATGTTGCAGGGTCCTTTCAGTCTGCTTTCCGGAATATTGGTGGAACTGAGGATGGTGGTCGTTGACTGATGAGCTACGTTGTTCAGTTACAGATCTTTCCCAAACGATTTGCATGTTTCAGGATTTTACAGTCTGCTTTCGGAATATTGGTCGAACTGAGGTTGGTGGTTGTTGACTGATGAGCGACGTTGTTCTGTTGAAGATCTTTCCCAAACGATTTGCATGTTGCAGGGTCCTTTCAGTCTGCTTTCCGGAATATTGGTGGAACTGAGGATGGTGGTCGTTGACTGATGAGCTACGTTGTTCTGTTGAAGAACGTGTTGAAGTTCTGTTGAAGTGATTTGCATGTTGCAGACTTTTCATTTTCCTGACTTTTCATATTCCGGAAAGCAGACTTTTCAGTCTGCTTTCCGGAATACTGGTCGAACTGTGGGTCTCACCAGCTCTTGTAGAAAGTGACCTTCCTATAGATTTTCCTTTGACGAAATTGTGGAATTCCGTTCACAGCTGTTCTTCTATTGTTTCTTTTATCTGTCTAATCGTCTCGCAATTTAGAGAGGGTAGTTGTCCAAGTAGTCCTCAAATCGTGATGTACTATCGTAATTCTACTCCGTGTAAAATATCCCTCAAATACGTGAGATGTTTAAAATTCGTGAACTTTCAGGCACATTCACTGGAGTTAGAACCTAGAGATGAGGACGACCTACGGTGTGTTAAAAGAACGTATGTAATGTTAAGCAATTGTGGAAGTGTGCGCTGTTCAGGAAGAATTATATTTTATTTTATTAATGATAATTCTACTATTTTATGCATGACTAAACTAATTCAAGTGAATAAAATGGTTCAAATTAAAAATGAATAGTTATCTCTTTTCTGGTTCAACATAACCTATGCAAGAAAAGATGGACAAAAAGTATAGAATCCATGTTTCTATTTTTCTGTGTGTGTTTGCAGGAATAATTTGACCTTGTTTCGTAAGCAAGATAATATGCTTACATGTGCTCCTGCTCCTAACTCCTATTACTCCTAACTCTTGCGAACACCACCCAAAGAATGGAGGAAGACTTCCATTGTTCCTGGACTTTCGAGCACATGGAAACTTCGTCCATCCTTAACGTCTTAATAAAAGTAAAAGAATTGTACCGGAAACGCTAGAAATCCTGAACAGTACGCAGCTTCACCCAGCTTAACTGCTTTGCTGAGTTGTTGAAAATTTTGAATTATGTTCGCTTCAACTAACTGGGGCTTGGATTTTACATAAATTCAACGCAATAGCCAATTTAAGACTGTGAAATGCAATTGAAGAATATAAGAACTCTTGGAATTTAGCTTTGTAAGGAGTTCATGTAATATTCTCATTAATATTTGTAATACTGAAATTAGCTAGAAATCGTTAGCAGATGTATTAGTACGGTTTCAGCAAGAAATAAATAATTGCTTCCTGTCAATGCAATTGCTCTTTTCAATTTCGAAATTCAGATACTTTCACTGAAGGAACAATGTATTGCACTTTCTCTGGATAGCTATAATAATAAATCTCACTTCGTGATTCGTAATGTTCAATATCCTTGAAAATGAACACTAGTATTTCATGTTGAACATGAGTTGCTGTGCCCATTGAAAATATTTACTTCCTTACTTACCAAGTTTACAGTGTGTTTTGTTATATCTTTGAAGTGTTGCCTTTCAGATAATCAGGCATTGTAATGTGTGGAATATACAGAGTACTTAGTTTTGATATGCAAAATAATTGTTGGAAATTGGACATAAGATTTTTTAAAGTTTTCTAATATTCTATGAAAACTAATGAAAGGAAAAGGAAGTGTTATATTGAAGTCAAATACAACTTTAACGGCTATTTAAATTATTTATTTACAGTTCATAAATAGAGGAAGGAAAATAAATAACCATAGATATTGCACATAATCATGTCAAGAAGAGATGATTTTGCGAAGATTTAGAAAGCGTAGTTGAGACCCAGAGCGGGGGCGGCGTAGGAGACATGGGCGACGGCGGGGGCGGCAGAGTAGGCGACGCCGAGGAGACCGGCGCGGGCGACGGGAGCGGCGAGGGCGGGGGCGGCGTAGCCGTGGGCGGCGTAGCCGTGGGCGGCGTAGCCCAGAGCGGGGGCGGCCAAGCCGTGGGCGGCGTAGCCGTAGGCGGGGGCGGCGACGGCACCGTAGGCCAGAGCGTCGTTGCTCACGCGCACGTCAGACTTGCGCACGCTGGAGTAGGGGGTGTCGATGGCCTTGGAGTAGGTGGACACCTGGCCCAGGTTGCCGGGGGTCCTCAGGATGTTGGAGGCCTGGGCGGTGATGGCGGGAGTGGCCAGAGCGGGGGCGGCGTAGCCAGCGTAGCCCACGGCGGGGGCACCCAGGAAGCCAGCGTTGGCAACAGCCAGCACGGCGGCGAGGACGAAAAGCTGGAAAACACACATGAGTTTGAAATTAATGACAATTAGAATAGGATTTAAACCCCGCAATACGTTAATAGTGAAATTAATGACCACCCTGAGAGATGAGGGGATCAAATTTAAGAGATAAATGTTATCGTGACTAGTCTCTATGCAGGCAGTTGATGTTGCTGGATTTTAAAATAGACAATTGTCTAATTAATGATATTCTTAGACATTAATCATAGTATTACGCAAAGAATCCCTTAATCTATACCAATCTTAAGGGGGATAGATTTTAAAATTAGAGTTTGAATCTGACTACGTAAGAATAAGAAAACAATTTTTCAAACATGGTACACATTTACAATTAACAGTGGAATTCATTTCGCAATATTTTGAATAGAATTAAAAATAAATGATTAATATATTAATAATGTTGACATTTTTATGAAACGAAATTTGTAACATTCAATTATTTTAAAAAAATTAATTGGGTTTCTTGAGAGTATGTTTGATAGTGGTAGGGCGAAGTCAAAAAGTATAGGAGGTTCATTACAGAATTACACCAATGAATTGTAGACCTCGTATAAAATATCACTGTAACTTAATCCAGCGTGCAGAAAACTCGATGAAAAATATCCAGGCGAATGTGATCTCAGGTAGAACCTTACCTTGAAGGCCATTTCTGCAAATGTGGGAGTCGGTGGCTGCTTCTGTGTGAGCACTGAACGAGTTGTGCCCGCTTGGTTGCGTCCGGCGTTTATATAGTAGTAAGCCTGCATGGGTGGTGCTTGTCCGGTGGGTCCCGCCCTCAACCCCTACCCGCCTCCCGCCCGGCACACCCACAGCTTCATCTGGTTCACGGCCGCCCGAATCGGTGGACAAGCGGGTTCGGGTTTGCACACAGCCTGGCGGCACGCGATTTCAGATGCAAATTCCTGCTTTGCAACTCGGAGATCTATCTGCGGTTGGGTACGTCTTTGTTGCAACTAGCAAGGTAGTGGCCGGGAGAGTTACAAGAGATAAGAATGCATTTCTCCGTAAGCTACGCGCTCAAGTAGAAGAGAATGGTTCTTCCTCACGTCGCAGACGATTTTTAATATATGATGTACTTCTCTAGGCGGCATTGAACAATTGTGGGAAAATAGTGCTTTGGCAGAAAATATGTGTTGTCAACGTTTTATTTTCACAAAGTCAAAAATAATATAAAAATAATTAGATTTTTGAGACGTAGAAAATTTTATTTCATGAAAATCTACAGGAGCTTCTCGTATATTTTGCAATCTAAAATTCGTCACATTATCTGACAATAAATTAATGCAATGAATAGTCCTCATTAATATAATAAAAATTCACAATAAATTGTGGAAAAGTGTATATTTTTATTCGTGATGGGTAATATAATAATAATAATAATAATAATAATAATAATAATAATAATAATAATAATACCGAGCGAAGTGGCTCAGTGCGTAGCGCACTGACTTCGTAATCGGGAGGTCCGGGTTCGATTCCCGAGCCGGCCATCCTGACCGGGGTTTTCGTGGTTTCCCTCGGTCATAAAGGCGAATGCTGGGGTGGTTCCAAAAGTCCACGATCACCTATCACCTTTCACCAATATCCTATCACCTCCTAATCCATTCCTATCATCTCATAATTCACACTTCAAGGCGTAACAACCTTGTCGTAATCCAAGGATACAGCTGAAAAGCTGATCCTGGAAGAATTACACGCACGTTAATCGTGTGTAGCGTGATCAGTAATGGCCTATACGCCAATAATAATAATAATAATAATAATAATAATAATAATAATAATAATAATAATAATAATAATAATATCATGCTTTCGTAGAAATACCTGTGTGACTCCTGAAACATGTATCAGAAAGCTGTGAAAATAAACAATAATAATAATGTTAGTGTTACATAAAACTAACTTAGTTCTTTCTGTTCCTCTCATTATATTAGGGTATTTAATAGTTATTAACCGTTGTATTAGTCTAACATCTTGTTCACATGCATGTAGATCTTTGAAATATCTCCTGAACCGCTACAAGTATTGTGTTGCGGTTTTCAATATAAGAAATATATACGATGATACTATGCTACAGCTGATATAAGGTACAATTCGGTTTCGTGTACAATGTCAACATGTAAATTGCATAAAACAATACATGGGTACTACAAATAGTGTAAATGGAATTATCATATTTACCGCGTACATAGAGGAACAACTAAATTGAAAGTGTCAATGACACTCTTAATGATTGACGATGTTCACCGGATCCTCTATCTTTACCAAGATAGAACGGTACTCGCATTTCCCTTCTGTTGTTATAAAATTCATATCGTATGTAAAAGTTTTTAATATAGGTAATTATTTTTGTAATTAAAACTCAAAGTTAAAATCATTCTCTCTCACTCTTTCTCTTTCACTCTTTCTTTCTCTCTCTCTCTCTTTCGCTCTTTCTCTCTCTCCTTCTCTCTCTCCCTTTCTCTCTCTCTTTCGCTCTTTCTCTCTTTCTCTCTCCTTCTCTCTCCCTTTCCTCTCCCTTTCTCTCTTTGCTCTCTCTCTTTCTCTCTATCTTTCTCTTTTCTCTCCTCTTCTCTTCCCCTTTCTCTCTCTCTTTTCTCTCTCTTTTCTCTCTCTTTCTCTCTCTTTCCTCTCTCTCTTTCTCTCTCTTTCTTTTTCTCTCTTTCCTCTTTTTCTCTCACTCTCTCTTTCTTTCTTTCTCTTTCTCTCTTTCTCTCTTTCCTCTTTCTCTCTTCTCTCTCTTCTCTCTCCTCTCTCCCCTCTCCTCTCTCCTCTCTTCTCTTTCTCTCTTTCTCTTTCTCTCTTTCCTCTTTCTCTCTTTCTCTTTCTCTCTTTCTCTTTCTCTTTCTCCTCTTTCCTCTTTCTCTTCTTTCTCTTTCTCTCTTTCTCTTTTCTCTTTCTCTTCTCTCTTTCTCTCTTCTCTCTTTCTCTTTCTCTCTTTCTCTTTCTATCTCTTTCTCTCTCTCTCTCTGTGCGTGTGTGTGTGCGTGCGTCCGTGCGTGTGTGTGTGTGTGTAGGCCCCGATGTTTGTATATATGAGAACGGTAAACTCCGACACCGTGTGACGAACTCAATGAAAATTTGCACATCAACGTGTTTTGTCACCCAGAAGGTTTATGTGATGTTAACTTGGTTGTAACTCCATTAGATGCGTTGCAGATGAAAATTGTGCTTGATTTGAATTCAATTTCCATTCAAACTGTGCTCCACCTGGGCTTCATTGTTACTGAGCGTTGCCGTGTGACGCGGAGAGACAGAGAGAGAGATACGGCGAGACGAAGAAAGGGAGGGACAGTGTTAGAGAAACGGAGACAGTCAGAGAGGAACAGAGAGAGACACACAGATACAATCAGACAGGCTGAGTCAGGGGCAGAGAGAGACGGAGAGAAGGAGATGGAGAGAGAGGGACATGGAGAGAGAGAGGGAGAGGGAGATGGAGAGAGGGAGAGGGGGGAGAGAGAGACGCATAGAGAGATGGTGAGAGAGACAGAGACAGACAGACGGTGAACGAGACGGAGAAAGAATGAAAAAGAGGGAGATGAAGGGCAGTACAGGTTTCTGTCAGGCTCCGCTAGTTAAAATATAAAAATATAGGTATTTTGCTGGACAAAAATTATGACTTAAGAAGAGTGAAATTATGACTAATAGATTTTGCAATTGCCGAATGATACTGTCCGTCTTAAAGGCAATGGTCCTAAGATAATCGCTCAGCAAATGAAAACTCAATGGTAATGGCTTGTGAAGGAATTTCTTAACTAGACTGATGTTATTTCCATTGCATTTAAGAAATTGTTTTTCTAAGATACCGATGATAATTTATTGACCTTAGGTCGTTAAGAGAATAAAATAAATGTTACATCGATATCAATGATGCTGAATTCAGTCTGAGAGCAGACCTGTAACATTCATTCTTAATACAGTAGAAGTGGATGCTGATGCAAAGAAAATAATTTAAAGAGCTGATGGGCGTTGCTTTCAACTTGTTTAAAAATATTTGTATCTGGTGTATTTCAGTACAATTGAAAAAATAAATTAACCCTCAAAAATTAGCGAATTAATTAATTCATTTTTGCAATAACCCCGATTTTAATATTATTAAATTTTAATTCAATTATGTTCGGACTGATAATTTTCATAAATATTTTTTTAGAAACATATGACGTAAATATAAGTAATTGTAAATGATGTAATTAAACAAACAGAAAAACCCATTACATTTACATTATTTGATTTAGAACTTCGTTATAAAACGTCTATTACCGCTACTTATTGTTAAGTTAAAAGAAATAATAGAAATTAATGCTTGGAAAATCAAAGGAACTAATAGTCATTGTTTATACTGCAATGATGTTTCTGATTATTAAAACGGAAAAAGGCACTAAACAACCATTTGGGAGTTTTCATCTCTGTCACTATCTCTCACGAAATTTCTTAAAAAACAATAAAAATATAACGTAAATGAGAATAATGAACCTTTAGATTAGCTGTAGGTTACGAAGTTTACATTTTATGAAAACGAATTTGCTTATAATAAAGTAAAGTAATTTAAATTAATTCTGTGAATTCTTCGAAGCTATTCGTTATGGTTGTAATTTGATTTTTCAAGTAGTTTTACTTAAAAGGAAACATGCTCTTTTATTGGTGTTAAAATACTTTAAGTTCAAAGTTCGTAAACAACTCAATGGAAAGATTCGATTCTTTATTTTTGAATGAACTACCTTCAGAACAAAGTCTGAACTAATCTGTCTTTCTGATAAAAAAAGTAACAGTTGAGATGATACAAATAACGCAGATAAGGAGTGTATAGCATAAACTTATCTGTTTGACAAACCTTTTCAAGTCTACGCTTTAAAGGCAGCCAAGATAATTCCTTTACAAATACGGCACGCGTATCCTATAACATGAATATTTTGTATTATAAATTGTTAAGCAGAAAAATGTTTAAATGCCTTGAAATCATCTCCATCATTTTATTCAGAAGTTAATTCTTGCAGATGCAGAAAATATTGGAACAAATATCTTAAATACAAACTGCATTGATTTGTTCCGGGAGACATTAAATGTTTGTCCACAGTTTGTATATTGACGGTCGAACCACTCGAATGAAGGTTGAATGACGAAGGGCGCCCCGCTATATCCGGCGTTCTTATTCTGTTCCTATTCTATCTCTTCCATATCCCGTACCAATATTTAAGAATAGGGGCGATGTGAATTGGCCTGAAAAATTACCGTGGTGTTAGCCTTCTACCTGCAATAAGCAAACTGCTCTGCAA
The DNA here is from genome assembly GCA_038098605.1 of Gryllus longicercus. NCBI lineage: Eukaryota > Metazoa > Arthropoda > Insecta > Orthoptera > Gryllidae > Gryllus > Gryllus longicercus. The sequence goes on from JAZDUA010000540.1 coordinate 845,201, forward strand.
ACTTTTCAGTGACCGCCTGGGCAAATGAGCTGAAAAGTGTCGCAAAATCTCATAATGCAGTCAGGAAGAAACTGATTAATATCAGCAGGGACCCTACCCGTGCCAAACTGTGGTATCCCATAATAATATTCAAATATTAAACATATGTAAATCAAATTAATATAAAAATAACATCCTTTCTAAAAAGATATAATATTGAAATATTTTGCGCATTTAAAAGGTGTAGAAACGATGTTGAAAAAAATATTGGGAGCCCCCATCCAATGCTTAGTGGCCTTATGCATTAATTCATTCTTTATGAAATGTTACATGACTACAGATATTTTGTGTTAGTCTCACTAGTGAAAAGGTCAACTTCACGTAAAAGGGGTCATTTGTATTCCTATTCTGTTGATTTTCAAAAGACTATGACTGAATTAAAAGAGAAACTCTAGGTCAGAAACTAAAGAAGTTAGGTGTCTCACGTAAATGTTTAAATGGGTTTTAGAACATACGAGTATGAAGAGAAGTAAATGTTTGCGTGAAATGAAGCGACGGTGGCAAAACTGGTAGGAGAATATTGACTTTAGATGTAAAGACTGCTTTCTCATCTTTCAATGTTATTCTTTATAACGTTTATAGACGTTTTAATGACGCTAATATTATATATGATGACGTTAGTAGTTCTGATAGTTGTTCAAATACTAAACGAAAATAATTATATCTACATTAGTGCATCTACACAAATATGTAACATCTACAGTAGTTAGTTTAGAATATTAGAGTGTATTCATCGTCTGCGGTAATAGTTTCTCTCTTCATGGACTTTTGGCTTAGTCGTTCCAAATAATATATTTTCTGTGGCATTGATGCTGAGAAACCATCTTGGGAGCATGTTATGATTTATGAGTAATATTAGAAACGCAGTGTGTCGCAGTTCATAATGGCTTAAAGACCTTTGGACTATCAACTTATCCTCATAATATTGTGATGCGTTTTACACTTAAAAAAAAGTCCTATTAAATATCCTCATGAGAACAGCATTGACATCGGCTGTCAATGCAAGGGTACAAATTATCATTTTGTGATTTTCTGCAGATAAATGCGACCCTGGTGTTCTGCCTCTATTACACTCATGCAGATACTTTGGTTCAACCATTCTCTTTTGATTGAGATGGCACTTACCAAGCGATTTATCTTCGTACCTCTAGCCTTTATTCTCGATGGAAGGAACTAAAACACTTCATACCGAAAGGTCTTCCATCTTCACGGGTCGCCATTCACAATTTCTCCAAGTCGTCCAACACCGTTCAACCGTTACCGCGCGCACGCCTGGATTCCCGCCACGAAAGATTTCCTCGGCTTTATCCCCGGCCGCCTTCCGCAAGTGTGAAAGCGACGCGAGCTAAGAAGGGCCATTCTCTTTCACACTCCGGCGCGCAGCTGGAGGCGGAGGCGGAGGCGCGGGCAGTGGAGCGTGGAAGCCCCCGTCCGCGGCGGCCTTGCCCTTGACCCTCGCGTCGCCAAGGCCACCGGCGGTGTCGCCTCGCGCCGCATCCTCAGCCGAGGGCGGTGTCACCGTAGCCCACAACGCGCGCCCGTCGCGCGGCTGACCGTCTCTTTCCCCCTCCCTCCGCCCGCCCTCGCCGAGCGTTGACCCGTTCGCGATTCCAGCGCCGATGTGATATAACTTGGAAAGTTTCCAATAGCGGCGCTGGCGCCACTGTCGCCGCCGCCGCCGCCGCCGCAGTTACTGCAACCTTGCGGTGATGTAAAGCCGCATGTGGTCGCGTATTAATCACCCAGTAATGTCGAAGGGCGCCGAGAGTGACAGTCGTTTGGTCAGCTGGATCGATCATGATCGAGAATGACCGTGGGAGGGAGGTCTTGAAGCATCTGCCCTTGGGCTTTGTTTGTGCCATCGGACGTTATTCACATATTAATGTTAAGATAGTCTTTGTATCTGAATTAAAATGTTGCGTTTCGTTCTCTTCTGAAATGTCAAACTGGTATATTTGCGTCTTCTACTGTCATAGAAATGTCGTGCCCATTTTCAAATCCGTTGTGACAGCAGAAAACTCTGAATACTGTGCTATTTGACTCTTCCTCACAATGTTTACTTGATGAGGTACAAAATGCAAACATAATACTATTAAGTAATAAGTATTGTATTAGATAATATATTTGAATTCAGTTACTCAGGGTTTTATTATTCAAGCATTCTATGAACGTCTCTTTTAAACCTGTTTTCAGGAATATTTTTCAAAACGTATTGCTATGTTTGCCTTGATATGTCGTAATGATATTGAATATATTTAACTCTTGTAGTAAGTAAACACATCTGTTGAAATTAACATTAAATTTCTAGCAGTTTTTACTTTAAACATTTTGTATACACATAATTTTTTTCGCTCTAAACATAAACAACCTAAACTTCTATATTTTAGACGTCACAATGCTTCTAAATGAACATTTAAGTTTTTTTAAACAAAGTTTTTTTAATAAATTTTGAAAAATTTCCCTATTTGAAAGTGTTGTTTTCCATTCATCGAACTCTTTGATTCCATTCATTGACTCTTCTTATCATGCTTGTTACACGTGAAAAGAGTCATCTCAATACGAGTAATTGTATAGTCTCTTTAAACGGCGACGTTTTGAAAGAAGAAAGATTAAAAAACTATTTGTACAGTAACAATTACTAAGATAGTGCTGAATATAGCAGGTATGTGAAGGATTACATTTTGTCTGTGGTTGCGAAATAAACGGCCTCCCTACGAATAAAACTGTTCTCCTGCAAATGGCATTTTGTTTTTGAAATTTTCACTATTTTGGGCACCGATGATATAACAAAACATTTTTCTCTTTCATAGGATCTCCCACAGAAATTATTTGATTAAAACAATATTAATTATTAGTAGAGTTAGAGATGACCTTCAATGAGATAATTTCAATAATTGTCTTGGCGGACAGTATTTACACTTTTTATTTATTTATTATTTATTTATTTATTTATTTATTTATTTATTTATTTACCCACAATATGGCAAAGCCCTAATTACTGTATGTATTACAAGGAAAAAAAGAAAATCATCAATTTCAAATTAAATCACAAAGGTAAATCACAGTAAATTACAAACATTTATGTATTTAATGTTCAAAATATATTACGTGGGTATAGACTCATTTATTCTCTCATTTATTTCAATAGTTCAACTTTAATTCGGATATTTAAGATTACAAAATATTTGTAATTCAGACATAAGCAAAACATAATTAAGATTACATCAATTAAAATATCTCGAAAAAATTATGATTGTGATACGTATTCTGCCTGGTCTAGAACAGATTACGAACGGTTACAGTAAGATAATTTTAGGGTATTTATCTCTTCCAATTACAAAAAAATGCGTTTAGCTAGTGTGGTTTGAATACGAATTTCATCATAAAACTTGTTCTTTAAACATGCTACATTTATGTATTCTTTATACAATTTTCTCTTCTATTTGTTTCAACCAAAAACATAAAGTTCGCTCACATAGTGTGGTTGGAATAAGAATATCATCATATAACGAATTTTTGAAAAATTCTTTATTTACAACTTCCTTATAATCTGGTTATTATCAATGCGCGAATGAATGGTAAGATTACATCCTGTCCGGTTACACCAGGTGTCGGTTTGTCAATGAGAAAATTTGGCTCCGTAATTCTATCAATTTGAGCCTCGCGGTGTCTGACCAGGAGTAACCGCACAGGCAATGAGTTTCAAAGCGTGACGGATCGATGATTGTTAGCTTTCGTGCTGATCACAGTGTTCAACTGCTCTGCGTCCTCGAATTCAAAGGTCCATTCTTTCTCAAGACGTGGTTTTTGTATACGATCTGCTTCAAATATGCCCATTAACATTTTTATAAATTGACAGGCTCAAGTAAGGGTCTGTGAATGTCCTAATTATTTGTCAAAATGAGCATGAAAAATTGTTCATGCATGATTTTCATTCTACTGAAATTTATTGCATATAATCAATTGCGTGAAATGTGAAGAATGTTCAGTGAAAGGAGCGTTTGAGCTCGGCTCATGGCAAGGAACAGACATTTTTTAGGAACTGAGAGAGTAATAAGGGTTGGAAATGTTCATGTCCATTCAGAATGTTTTCAGACACGTACTTCTTTTTGGAGAAAACATAGTATGACAATCTTTGTAAATTAATTGGAGGGAAAATTGATTATAACATTTATTTTCATCTATTTACAAACATGAAGTAAAGGAGAAAACCTGATACATTGTGACTAAAATTGAGCATAAGAACTAAGTCCAGAATTGTGCAGTCTTTAATATGACTCAACCGCATAATTCCTTGAAGTCTCTAGGCGCGAACCAACATCAGTAGGCGTAATTGACCCGATCGTTGGGGTTCTGGTAGGTGATGTGAGCGACGGACGTCGACGGGGAGTAGACAACTCCCAGCAGTTGGGCTCCCACAATTCCCGCGGGGTCCCTTCCGGCGGGGGGCGTAGGCGGGGGCGGGCCCCGGGGCGTAGGCGGCGGGTGCTGGGGCGGGGGCGGGGGCGTAGGCGGCGGGCGCGGGGGCGTAGGCGGCGGGGGCGGCCTGGTAGGCGAGAGCGTCGTTGCTGGCGCGCACGTCCGCCTTGCTGACGCTGGAGTAGGCCGTCTGGATGTGCTTCTGCTGCGTGGACAGCTGGCCCAGGTTGCCCGGCGTGCGCAGGATGTTGGCCTGCTGGGCGGTGTAGGCCGGGGGCGCGTACTGCACGGCTCCGGGGTGCGGCCCGCGGAAGCGCTGGCGGCCCGCGTGCGCCACGGACAGGACGGCGGCGACCATCAGCAGCTGCGGGGCAGAGGCGCGTGTGAGTTGCCTGGGCGACAGGGGAATTCGCTTGGTTTGAAGGAGGCAGACACAGGTTCCCGCTTCGGAATGAAAAGGGTCCATTAGAGTTGAAACTAATTTTGCAGGAGAGCCGAAGAATGTTGTAGAATTTTGGACGTATATAATTATACATAAGCGAAAATGCAAATGGATCTATCTCATTTTGTTTAGAGAGTGTTTTCAAAGGTCTTATTTAAAAACTGAAAATTATGCATTGTTGAAGTACACGTAGTGTACTTGTTGAAATATACGTGAAGTATAGTAGTTGAAGGCAGTTTCTATCAACCGTAAATCATCCGTCAATTTGGTATCTTTAGAATCGTTGAGAAACGTTTGGAAATTCATCTAATGCAAGGAATGAAGAATAATCCAAAACCATTAATGAAATCAGAAATCGTCGAAATGTTCCTTTTACTTTTGAATGATTCCGTCAGTAATCTCGCCACGAAAATGAAATGTAACCACAATAGCACATTTCAGTCAATTTTCTACAATTTAAAACTACTTCGTCGAGTGAAAATTTCTTTTGTTCAAACTGGAAACTTTAAGCGAGAAATCGCTTTCCCTCTGCACACTAGCTCTCATATTATTAAATAATATTTTGTATTTTGAAGTTAAATTTTCGAGTTGTATTAAAAATTGAAGAAAAGTCCTAGAAACTGAAGAAATTGAACTTTTATTTACATTTTAATAAATAAAATTCTCTAATGCAACAACTTATTAATGACATGTAATTTTACTTAGCTTCTTATTCTCTTTGCATTCCAAACTTTGTTTTCCAATTTGCTGTGATACATTTTAAAACAAAACTGCATGTAGCGTGCTAGAATTGAGAATACTCTGTAGGTGAATTTTTCAACTCATGCATAAACACGAATTACATAATATTTGTCAATACTTTAAAAATCTATTTTCAAAAGGAATATTGTAATGAATGTGAAAAATGTTAAATACACAACTAATAGAACGAATATTATAACCACTAACAAAATTACAAAAATATATCGTACATTAAGCTCATTATCGAATAATAGATATGAATAATTTATTGACATTTTTTAATTTTCTATCACCGTCAAATCAAGTAATCAAATGTTTTCAAGGAAGAAAAGCCACATTATGGATCTGATTGTTTACAAAAATAGCTAAAAAAGTAAACCTGCATCGCGCATGCATTGCAGTCATTTCAGGCGATGACCATTTATCAATGAATGAAACCGGTACCAGAACCGGTTTGGGCGTCACTTCTGTAACTCTCCCTTTCTGTATCATATAGTATTGTGGAACCACACCGCCTCTGCCGAACTTTCGCCGTCCAGTTGACTTCATTACAACGACATATCTGGTTCCTCACTTTCCAATATCGTGCATCAGGAACTTGGAAATCTTTCATAATTTTCCCCGTTCTGTCAGATTTTGTGCTTGGGTGAGATCATTACGGCAGAAATCTGGTTTTGTGCCTTCATAACCATCCAGGGGCGCCGTATCACGTGGGCAAAGTGCCCCCACGAGGCGGCGGGTGGTGGCCCGGAGGCAGGCGCGGTGGCGGTGGCGGCGCCGCGGGCGGTTGCGACACGCGGCACCTGGCGCTGGATGTGGGTCGCTGCCGCCTCCGCCCACCCTCCCCGGGGCGCGGCCTCGCCCCCTCCCACCTCGACCCCGCCCCTCCCCCCGCAGAGCCAGGACCCCTACCTGCCAACTCTCTTCGACGCGTTGCGACTCCCTCCCGATTCCTTTCGATTCTTTCCAACTACGTTCGAATACCTCCGATTCCATACGACTCCCTCCAGCTCAAATCAACCCCCTTCGATTTTCACCGACTCCCGCACTCACCCTCTGACTCCTGCCAGCTCCCTCCAGCACGGTTGGCGCCCTCTCCCCGTACGAATCCTAACTTGCTCGGATCAACTCTTTCGAACCGACTCGCTGCAACTTTTTCTTACTCCCTTCGACTCACTTCGACTCAACCTCCATACCTGCCTAAGCTGACTTCCACCGTCCCTCACCAACGCTCCTTGACTCGTTCCAGCGCCCTGCATCTTCCTCCGGCACCCTTGATAACCTCCGCCCACTTTGACTCCTAACTTGTTCGAACTTCGACTCTTTCGTACCGACCCACTGCGACCTTTTGGGACTCCCTTCCTCTTATCTTCGACAGAAAATTCCACCTCCCCCTAATCGTCAATGTACGCTCCAATTCTCAGAAAGCCCCATCCCACCTCCCCAGCATCCCCAGCGTCCTTCGGCGTCCTTCATATTTCCCTCTTCCCACTCGCCGACCTCCGCCCCCCGCCGTCCGCCCCGGCCTCGTTCGGGCCGCGGGGCCACACCCTGCGGCAGCGCTGGGCGCAGGTGCGGTGATCGAAAGGGATCGAAACGGCCGTTAGCGGTTCTAATGAACCGCCGCCGACACCCTGCGGTCGCCGCGGGGCGAAGCGTCACTAGGAAGCTGGCGGCCCAGCCTTCGGCAAAGGGAACGCCGCGCAGATTGCGGTTACTATATTGCGGCCGATAGTGCTACTATAATCACGTCTCACTTACGTTAGTTCTGTCGGTGGATGTAGATACGTGTGTAGACTTTCGAACGTGAGCTCAGCAACACTGTAGTTCGTTCACATCTACGTTGCCTCACATTTTAATCACGATGTCTTAATCTGAACTCGGTTCTTTTAATCGACTGACAATTTTTAAATTACTTCAAGAAATTCTACATGAATATGTATGAGATTTGCGCTCTTATAATTAAAACCCATTAATATGCCGTTGAATACACATGACGTTACTTAAATGATCATAATAATTATGAATGTGGATGCATTCTATAAGAAATTTTACGCCTGACAGACAAGTCAGTTTCTTGTGTGATCTCAAATATTAGAATTGTATAATTTTTCAAATATAAATTCTCATAGTAACCCATTAATAATTTATTTAAATAATCATTCAAAACATGGTCAAATACTTTCATCTATTTGCTGTGAAATGGCTTGTCAAGAATATTGAATGGAACTTTATATCAAAAATTTGAACTTAAACCTATTTGTTTCTTTTATGATTACGAAAAAATTAAGAAAAAAATTGTTTTCATATAACCATTTCAAATGTTTAACCGAATATGTTTGTTATTTTGGAAAAAAATTATAAAATGTCTTCAATTTCCGAGTGAGAGTTTCTATTCCTAGTATGGGAACAAGTAATATTCAGTTCACTGTGGAATTTCATTTCGAAACCTAAGCATTGTTTTCATCAGAAGCGCAACCAAGGGCTCAGTGGAGGGGAGGAGACTTCAGTCCCCAACTCCAGAAGCTGATAAAATAAATTCACAAATATATTTTTTTGCTATTTTTTGTATTTTTTACTAATTTTGTAGAGCGTAAGTTATTTATATCTGAATTGAATGCGATAAAAATAATTACAAATCAATACAAAACATAAATTAAAAAATGAAATTCAACAAAAGAGAACATCAAGTCGGGTAGACGCCGCGCCTATAGTCTCCCCAATGAAAAAAAAAGTCCAGGCTGCGCCACTGTTTACAACCGAATATGAAGGTAGTGTGTACATGCCCTTCTACGCAGGGCGCGCCTCATCTCGGCCACGTCCTCAAACCGCAGTCGCTCCCGCGCACGCTCCGCCTGCATGTCCTCAGGAGGAGGCCGTTACCTTCCAGGCGGCCATGATGCTACTCCAGGGAGCGAGGAAGACGATTTGCAGAAACGGGCACTCCTTCGGGGACAGTCGTACGACAACTGACCGTGGGCAAGGCCGAGCGTTTATATACCTCGCCGCTCTCCGAGGGGTGGTGCGGCTGCTGCTGCTGCCGCTGGACCGTGACGTAAGGGGCAGGTCGAGAGACCGGCATCCGTGATGTAACTACCCCAGACGCCGCGGACGTCTCCCTTCCGGGCCCCTCTCACGCACGCACGCACGCGCGCACGTAAGTGGCGGGCAGTAACAGCGACTGGCGTACGTGATCAACACGCCGCATCGCGACCCCACCCTTCCCGGGGCATTGTCTCGGTACATCGCCTCAAACAGCGTCCTCCCTCCAGACATTTTCAACACCAAGCGCGTCGAAATACTGGAGTATTTCAAAATTTTACAACCACACTTTCAGTGAGAGTTTTGTCGCAAGATTACAGGCGCGTGTGGCGCGTTTTTTGGGTGCGAGCTGGGTGAATTTTAACGCAGGTTATCCATGTATGCAACGCTCCTTGTAAATGTCACCTACCACATCATCACCCGCTCCACGCAGACGGCAAACAAGTTGCACGCGTGGAAGGCGCCAGACCGCTTTGCAGCCGTCCTTCGCGAGCATTCTATCCAGGTTGGAGCAACGCAAACAAGTTTCGGGTTCGAATTCCACGAACGAATCCGTGGAACTTGATCGGTGAGTCGGGTGACGGAGGCAAGTCAAGGATTAATCCAGTGACAGCTCACGTATTCGCGGTCAATGGAAAAGAGGTTTAGTCGGTGGACCAGAGATAGTGAGATACATCCTTATCTCGGATGAGTGTACGTTTACAAATATAAGTTGTTTTCTTTACATCGTCTCCTAGCAGTCTTGTTTGAATTTTTTTAGGAAGGCGCGTCTGATAAGTGTGATGATCAGTTGATTACAGCTAAGTCGGTTGCTATGCAGAACAGTGAAAAATTCACGGAACCTTCATTCTTACTTGTATTACGAAAGCAAACGAGAGGCGTACCCTTGCACCTACACACATTAATTTACAATGAAAACAAGTGTATGGAGAAATGAAAAATGCGAGGTCTCAATTCGTTCTGTTAGATATCATACATTTTAAAGTTTTACAAACAAGAAAATAATTGAAATATGTTTTAAAATTAAATTATTTCTTGGCCGCTAAGAATTTTACTATGAGTTTCCAATGTTGGCAGGGTTGTAGTTATCGAATACTTCACATACACATTCCCTCTTAATCCCAACCCTCTCCACTTTCCTACGCTCCGGTTTGTCTCCTGGTTTGTACTTTACGACCGGCGCGAACGTTATGCAACTGCCGCGAGCAAACTTTTCCTGAACCAAACAATCCGCGAGCACAAACGCAACCCCAACGCGTGGGCGACAACTCGCAGTGGACGCAGCAACGGGTCTCCGCCCTACGCCGCAGCCTCCGCCCAAATGTCAGACCGGAGCCCCCGCGAAAGGTTAATTAGAGCAGCGGCCGCGCGGGGCGCGCGCGTCGGCGACGGGACGCGGGCCGTGCCCTGCATTAAATCTCCCCCTCTTGAAAGCCCGACGCGACGGGGGCGGGGGCGGGGCGAGGGTGCGCGGCGGGAATTTACGAGCCTCGGGCAGAGCGTGTAGTTTATGCCCATCGCGGTATTTACGCGGCCTTGTTCTTTAGCCTACGTGCAATTACGGCGCTCAGGTGCACCTGTGCTGAAGACATGTTCGTACATAGGTGTCGTCATACGTTTTCTTGTCACTCAACTGGAGAGCTGAAGTGAATTCCGCTTCCAGAACAGTTTTCACACTGACGTTTTAGATTAAGAAATAATTAGAAACACTACTATATAAGTATTTTTCATGGATCTTTCAATGAAAAGATAGAAACAGTAAGGTTGCGAGAGTTCACAACTTGTAATCTGAGTTCCTTTTTTCGCGTCAATTTAAATACACAAAGTTGGCGTCAAAATTATCATAATTTATTTTCATCAAGGGTGCTGAGTGGTTCTTTTTTCTGTTTCGCCAGGTGTGAATTTAAATGTGCGTGCGTTTCAATTCTCTGTGATGAAAATATCTTTTTTTGAAAATCGTTCTGGTCTGAAGTCATTTAATTGTATTCTTCATACGAAATCTAGTATATCTAAACTTGGGAAGAATGTTATCAGAGGGTCATCACTGACAATCGAGAGAAAAAAAGCATCGAGCTTCAAAACGAGTTACATTCATGTTGTAAAAATTTACTCCTAAATATAATGTGGCCAATAAACGCAAATAAAAATCAGAGAGAAAGCTAACGTGATTTTACAAAAAACCTGTTTAATGTCAATTGAAATACATTGATCACCGCAACGCTGACCAACGCAGCAAGGTCGCAAGAGGCAACGGTGTCACGCGGCGTGACAGAATCAGGTCGACCAGCGTCGCTGGACCGGCCGGATCCGGCCCACCCACCCTCCGAACGCCGCGACGCGCGACCGGCGCTAATACCAACGGCCGGCCTTGAAACGCGGGCGCCTTTCCCGGCCCGACAGGTGCCCGCGGTCGCCACCGCCGAGGCGGCATCTTCCGTTATGCCCACTCATGCTGAGCTTGACTTCGGGGAATGCTACAGATCGTTTGAATAAAGCACCTGCGGGGTAACGGTGCGATGACTGCGGCGGCGATGGTGTAACTTGCGGCGGCGATGGTGTAACGGTTAGCGTACCGGACTGTTGTACCCAAGCTCGCGGGTTCAAACCCGATCGAAGCCGTGGATTTTTCAGGGCGAAAAAATCCTTCGTACGCCTTCCTTCGGAGGGGAAGTAAAACCGGCTGTCCCATGTTAGTAGATTTACTTGCATGTAAAAGATCCTCAAGCCTAAATGACGCCGCTGAGATAAATTCAAATCGCCTGTTTCTCGCCCAAGAAATACCTCCTTTCTCTAGTTGATGAAAGGAGCGTAGCGAAATTTGCGTGGTCAGACGGAAGAGCGGGCCTGATGGCCCGAGTCTCGCCACGTCAAATAAGGCATTAATTCAATTCAATGACTTGCTTTCCGCCTGGTTTTCCGCTGCAGAGCATTTAAATAGGGAGTGGTGTAAGGATCCGATTGCTTGTTTTCCGCCGCGGGTTGAAACGCAGATCGATCCATATGAAATTTATGATGAAGAAAGTGGGTGCAAGGCAGGTTTTCTCAGGGTTCTCTCGTTTAGCCTGACTTTCATTACGCCATTGTTCCATCATGATTTGTGATATATATTCTTAATCACTCTCCCCCAAGTCATCCATCCATACGAGATACTACCGTATTGGTTTAGGAACTGTTTAATAATACTGTTTAGAAAATGCGTCATCAACTGATGTGCAAATAGTCGAGGGAACTCCAAAGGCGGACGGTGCTGTAAGAAGACGGATGGAAATACGTCTAGAATCGTGTCATTATCAGACTCTGAAAATGACGCATATTGTGGAACTTAAATAGATTTTTAGTTAACGAACCATTTCATATAGTCCAATGTAGTTATCTTAACACCCTCCAATTAATTTCGTATATTACTCTAAAGTTATATTAAGTAATATTTCATACCTTCAGCTTGTTTCCAATTTATTTCACTTCTGAGTGACTATGAGTTAATAAATAATTATACGAATATTATGAATATACGATGTTATAACCTTCCTTACCTTCCACGCTACAATCATAATTGAGAACATTATTACGAGATGTATACACTCAAAACCTTCCGTAGCGCGTAGTTAGGGGCTGTCGTGTTAGACCATCATCAATTGATTTTGTTTCCAAAACACAAAGCAAAGATTACGATAAAGTAGAAGAAGAAATCGAGGATTCATTTGCACGCATATGTTCTGCATGTCCTTTCGTTCCCGCCTCGGGCGCCGGATGTTTTCAACATGCAGAACACCGTGAATCATTTATTACGTCACTAACAGTGTTTAATGTCTTCAAATCACCTTTCCGTGATTTCTTCACTATCCATAAGTCAAGTTAAAGTGACTAGTAGTGAGGTCATAGAAACATAAAAATTGTTTTTATAACACCGTCATATGATTATATGAAATCTAACTATTAGTCCTGATTCCTTGGACTAAATTAGGTTCTTCAGAGGAAATGCTCGAGGCGAAGAAGAGAACTGGTGGCGGCAAAGGTGAAGGTAAGGCTCTCGGGTAGTTTTGCTGTTGCCCAGGGTACTCCTTCAGGGTCCAGTAGGACAGGGGCGGGACGTTTTTATGATGAAGTCCGAGCTGCTCACCTCGGGCAGGAGTCAAGATAAGGAGGTCCGGGTCCTGGCACTCACCGAGTTTTATTGAATCTTTTAAATGCAAAACCGACCGCCGCGGGGTTTAATTATGGAAAATCAATGGAACTCGTTTGCAGTTTTGCCTTGAAAGTTTTCGTTAGTCTTTCCCTCCAACCTCTTTTTATTTTACTTTATTCCTAATATTACGAATGATTGCACAGTATTGATATTTCATTAAATATACGTTGCAACGCTTTCCATTTCATGATAAATAAATATGGATACACAACTCAGGGACCAGGAAGAGATAGAAATTTCACCTTATTTTACCGCATGGGGAAATGCATACAACTGGTAACTCTTAAAAAAAAACAATAAAATAGATAAAGGAAAAGTTTAAACAAATTATCGTATCTTTCCCACGAAATGATTTTAGATCAAACCTAAGGAAGAAATACAAGAAGTGATAATGTGTAAATTGTGGTGGCTAAATAAATAGCTGCTGCCTGTCAACTTGTTTCTCTAACCTCAATGAGATCACAATTATCCACTTTCGTGAGTACAACTGAATGTGTCATTTGAAAAACCGTGTAGGTCCTCGAAATTACGTTTCGAGAAGAACACAGAAACTACGTATTATAACAGTTATTACGTTAGTTTTCCAGAATTTGTACATGGAAATGACAATTTAATATTTATTATTACAGAATCAGTTTAACGATGTGTTCATAATTTGTCTTCTCGGAAAATTGTTTGCTGTCCGAGCCTCATGGTGTATTAACAAGAACAAACCATTAACTTAATTTTCCTAATAAGCTGTTCTTTTAATCTTTCTCACAGTTTGAACAAAGTATTACACAAATGAAAAAATGTTTTTATCAGTTAGCACTAACATTAGCACTAACTAAGCACTAGTACTAACTAGCTCTTACAAACTCTGGCATTGAACGTACCAATGAATCGTAGTAGCTGATAATGTACTACTCCCGTTCAAAAATCCTCAACACCCAATGGCCTTGTATGTACCTCCATACAGAATATGTACTTGTAAAAACAAAATTTCAAAATATTGTAAAAAGTACTTACAGGTATTGATGATGCAAAATGTAGAATTTAATACAGTGCCATTTTGTACGCATTTTTTCTAATGTACACAAAAATGCACAGCGGGTCGGCAGGGAGGTGGGTCGGCAGGGAGGCGGGGCGGCAGGGAGGCGGGGTGGCAGGGAGGTGGGGTGGCAGGGAGGTGGGGTGGCAGGGAATTGGGGCTGCAGGGAGGCGTGGCGGCAGGGAGGCGGGGCGGCAGGGAGGCGGGGCGGCAGGGAGGCGGGGCGGCAGGGAGGTGGGGTGGCAGGGAGGCGGGGCGGCAGGGTGGCGAGGCGGCTGGGAGGCGTGACGGCAGGGAGGCGGGGCGGCAGGGAGGCGGGGCGGCAGGGAGGCGGGGCGGCAGGGAGGTATGCCGGCAGTGAGGTGGGTCGGCAAAGAGGCGGATCGACAGGGAGGCGGGGGGCAGGGAGATGGGGCGGAATGGAGCGGAATGGAGGCGGGGCGGCAGGGAGGTATGCCGGCAGTGAGGCAGATCGGCAAAGAGGCGGATCGGCAGAGAGGAGGGTCGGCAGGACGGCGGGGCGGCAGTGTGGTGCCCGGCAGGGCGGCGGAAGGGAGGTGAGGGGGTTTCTGGGCGGCGTTTGGGCGTCGGCGGCAAAGTCGTGGGGGGTTGCTAGAGATGGTGTCTTGTCGCGCGGAGGCACGTGCCGTCTGGGGGGCGCGATATGCATCGACGAGCCCTCGTGAACCAGCACCGTGGGCGCCTGCGGCGCGGCGCCCCCTGGCGGGCGTTGGTTAGAGAAAGTCCCCGCCGCCCCCGCCTCCCCCTCACCACGCCCGCGATAGATCGATGTATCGGCCAAAGTTCGAAAGAAATTTAATTTATGTTCACTCAGAACTGTTATAGATGACCGTCGATTGTAATTTTTTTAAAATATAGAATGTTGCTTTCGGAACAGTCTCCTAATTGTTGTTTGTAAACTGTATGTACTGGCCCTAGCGGGGAGTAGAACTGTCCCTATACAACTACCTGACAATTAATCTTACCCGGCATTTGACTTCATACCATTGCCGTGAATTACAGTATGCAGAGTCTTACGTTCCAAAATTTTGAAATGTTGGTATTGAAATGTTGAGTCCAAGATCTTTCCGAAAACTCAGGTGGCAGAAACCAGGATAGACCAAATGAAAATCTGCACGAGTTCCTGTTAAAATTCTTCAAATCATCTATAAAATCAAAAATACATTTAAATATTATATAAATGAATCGATTTATTACTTGAAATATTGTATTTGTTGTTCCTGTTAATGCCAGGACTAGAAAATTTGTAATTCATCCATGACACGGGCTGTATTGTAGGTAATTTTCAATTCTGGCAATGGAATAACGGCCTCATTCTATGTAGTTCTTGTATCATTTTCTGACGGCGAATATTGCAACTGATTAGCAAGAGAATTGTCGGAGAATTTCTTTTGGTAGGGATTTAGCCGAATGCTACTTACGTGCTACATGCGTGACATGACACACCGACAATTTTCCACTTTTTCATAATTAACCGTCCCCCAGCCGACTTTGAATCAGCAAATGTATGTTAGGAAGCCAGTGTCGCACCTTTCTACTAAGGTCAGTTTGTTTGCAAATGTCTGTAATTTAAAAACAAACTTGAAATGGAGCACGTTTGGTTTCCCGCGGCAATAAGTCGGTACCGGTCGGATTACAGTAAAAATCTGTAGATCATTTGTCGACGAATGCAGATTCCGGCGCATCTATTACACGTGAATAAATATTTTCTATTATAAATTCTTTCCCATATCACTTGTTGCTATCTGTATTCATAATTTAACTTCATTTACGTTGAATTATAAATAGAACTAAATGCTAGGTTAGGGTCTCCAGGGCTTAAGAAAACGTGCGTATATTGCACTTCTTCGCCACAATAGAACATCACGCAGGATTTTTGACTGATTTTTGTCCTTAAATAATACAAACATAAAATTTCATTTCACTTTTTCATGACACTTTTTCTGATTTAGTGTTCGTTGATGAGACAGGTTTGTGTTTGATTTTATTGTCTACATTATTTTTAAAACGTTGACTTTTGTAAGCAATCGACATTGAGTTGTATCATTGATGCAATCGACAAAGCGACACCGCACGAAAAACAATGTCAAGAGAGACGACGACTTTGGAATCAAAGCCATTGCATTCCTAGAAACATTCATATGACCTCATTCCAGAACACTGGTCGTGGAATATCACATATCGAACGAACAACATATTTGATGTCAAACCTTGGAGCTCGAATGCTACGCTCTTGACCAGGCAGAGGCGCGGGGCCGCAGGTCGGGACACAGCCGCCAACCGCCAGATGGCCTTCGTGACGCCACCGTGCGCCCGTTGACGTTCTTTTGTTTGCCTTAGCCTTCTTATCGCTCGTTCGTGGGACTCTTAATTGGAGATTGGGGGCGGGTGATAAACCAGCTGTCTCGAAGTCGCAGAAGTAAACAGTTGTCTTTGTGTGGACCACGGCAGTAGGTTCGGCAAGCACTCCAGCGACTGTGTTATCGGGATTGTTCTGGATGATTATGAAAGGAAGGCGAAGATACTTTCGTCTCTAGGGCAGTCGTGAATAATGTTGCTTGAGATTTTCTATAGCTTTGTTTTTATTTCGTTGTATTGTAAGACTTAACGAGTTATTTTCTCAAGATGAATTACGTAAATTAAGTTGAATATTGTGATAAAAATATTCACCTGAGTTAGTAACAGTTTATGGCAGGATATGATTCATCCTAGTCAGTATGCGAACAACAGAGATAAGAGACCCAACTTTAAGGTTGTTTAAGATCACTGCTGTCATTCCCAACAAACTAAGTTGAACAAAGAACAAATTGAATGTATTAAATTAACATTTTTTCTCTTACATTGTATTTTTTCTTCATAAAAACTCCAAAGGTATTTTTATAGCAAAATATCTCAATTTTAGTAAAAATATAAGTTTTTAACAATTCTTATAATAACGCTTTAAAAGAAAATTGACACTCTCAAAAATAATCTTGTTGCCTGAGAACGGTTTTATCCTGAACGGACTTTATTGTGCGGCCAAAGACTAAGCAATTTACTGCGATGTATACTATACGGGCTGTCTCCTTAAGTATTTTTATCACTTTTTCAGTTAAAACTACACCAATTTTGTAACATTTCCCCCCTCTTAACTACGACTGAAGGAGTGTTACTCTTCTTGTAAACCAACGGTAGAACTAGTACCATCTTTGTCTTTTCATTATGCACAGAACAGTACAAGCTAACGCCTCCTGGATCCAGAGCTGTTTAAACCGTCGTGGCCAACGCAACCAGATAGCATCGCGAGTTTGAACAAATTCTGCGCGGGTCGGGCCACAGCGATATTGTTGCTCACGTACGCTCCCGTAAGCGCCGCGCTTAGCGCGTGGCTGGCCAGACCGCACGCCGCTCCGCCCCGCCCCGCCCCGCCCCGCCCCGCGCAGCCCCGCCCCGCGCCGACCGCTATTAAGATAAGGCCAGGGCGCCGGGGAGCTGCTGGCTAGAGGCTCATGGGGGTGGTGCAGTGCTGGCCCCTGCGGACGCAGCAACACCCACGTCCACGGACTTGCACCTCACGTTGGTTGCGGTGGAGCTAGGGGAACTAGAATGAATGGTATTAACAGAAGAGATGAAGACAATATCGGTGCTAGAAGGTGGAAATGGTGGTAAGAGAAAGAAGAGTATCTATGTCGTTTAAGATTGTTCTAAACCCACGTTTTTATGACTGTAAAAGCGAGGTTTTAGAACAATTTTGAAGATGACATGAAAATGAATGTCAGTAGGAAGTTAAAAAAAAGGAATCAATAAAATACCTTCGTAAGTAAGTGATGGAAATCTAATTTTCATAGTTTCTAAAGGCGATAGTTACTAAAACGTTCCAATACTCGTGATGTAATGTTTCTTACTTTTTTCCTGGATCAAAGCAATGCAATGAAAATTGAGAATCGTATGTTTGCTAAAACATTTAAGAAAATCAGTAGTAATTGAAGAAATGAGTGTTCTGTGAATTTTAATAATCAACAATGATACATCGCGCATAGTATTTTTGGTTGATAATTTATTTTCCACGAATCGTTATGTTCAACGCACAATGTCTATATTACTAAAACATTGTGTCAAAATTTCAATTATCAAACCTCTGCAACAACTTTATATAGAACAAAAATTCAACTCTTTGCCAATATAATGCACATTAGTCATTAATATGTAATATTGTTAATACTATTGTTTCATTGAGATAAGACAAGATAAGATATATTTATTTGAACTGCAAATGGGCATACCCCGGTGGCAGCTTAAGTTGGACATCATTGCAGAAACGCAACAGTAAACGATTGTGAGGAAAAGAATGATGGTTCAAGAAAAAATGGGGGAAAGAAGAAGAGGTTCGCCAAGGATCATATTGCAGAACTGCTTTAGTAAATAAATGGTAAAAATATTTAATATTTGTAAATATATATAATATATTACATAACCCCCAGGGCTAACAACCGTGGGAGATAAAAATCGGATCCAGCTAAAAATGCTGGTCCCCCCCAAAAATTGTCGCAAGCACCTGCCACCGTGATAATAAATAAAAACTGAGCCACGGTAAATGCAGGATGCTTACATGCGTGGTCCTAGTCGGCCGATTAACAAAAAAATATATATATATATATATATATATTACATATTGTATATATTATATATAATATATATTATATATTATATATTACATAATATAATATATACATAATATAATATATACATATTATATTATATATTATATATTATATATTATATATTATATTATATATATATATATCGGCGGAGGATGTGGCGTCGGCAATGTGTGTGCGGGCGGAGAAGGTGCAACATGGGCGGGCGAGGCGGTGGCCGGGCGGGCGGTGCGCTCTTGGCACGTGACATAAGCGGCTGCGGCGGCGGCCCGCGTTACGCCCACTCGCGCCGCGCCGCGCCGCGCCGCGCAGTGCTCTGCTTCCGCGTGTCGCAAGCTGCGCCTGCGACTGCACGCGGCGCCCTACAGCGGCGGCGGCTGCTGCTGCTGCTTTCTCGCGCCGCGCACCGGGAGGCGTATCTCAGAGCATCAGCTGACGTCCCTGCAATGCCTCTGACCGGGAGGTCCTTGGTTCGAGTGGCGACGGTGGTAGGGTTTGTCGGCACTAGCTTGTCAGCTAAATCGATTTCCGTCGCTGTCTGGTGGAGTATCTAGCGCCCAGCGGCTCTGATCGGTAGTTTTCCGTGGTTTCTCCGATCACCGCCAGGCGAATGCCGGAGCAGTACACTAACCAACGGGCCACGAAACGCGCGCGATCTATCCTTCTATTTCCTTGTCCTACACTCACCTCTTACACGCACTTACACTATCATGCACTACACTACCACACCACACCAATATACTACCCACGTGACTGGAGACCGGTTGGGAGCTTAAAGCCTGTCCCGACTGGGGAGATACCTGGTTGGAGAAAACCCTGCTAGCCGATGACATGTCGGCGCCGGATCTCGCCATCTAGCGGTGGAAGACCACCGCCACCTCCCAAGGGAAAAGCTGCACTGCACTTACGGGAAAACGTAACGCTTATTTGGTAGCTAAACTGGAGGCCAGTGGCTAAAAATATTCATGGCCTTTTTACTGTCCTGGGAAAGACTTACACAATAATGAAAATTGAACTCAACACTTCCCGGAGGAGCTGAAAAAAAAATAGAGTAAGCTTTCATGTAGTATTTCCGTTATTGGCAGCCGGTGCTGTGTTACGCCAGTGTTCAGCATTCTCTTTCTCATTGTTGTTGACTAAAGCGTATTAACAATGCAAAAACATTAATTAGGCGATCAAGAGTGCCACAAAAGAAATCGTGCAAACAATGATTTGTCATTGTTTATTTTTTTATTTGTCATTGTCAAATATTATCCATTATTTGTCATTGTCAAATATTGTCAATTATTTTGCCAAATTATATTTATCAGTACTTGAAGCTCCTGTTCTGGCAGGAACTATCTGGCATATTCACGAAATATCACCTTTACGCAGCCCAATGCTACAAATTATAAAAACAAATGTGGGATATGATAAATTTTCAATATGTTAAAATAAAGATAAAATTCCGAATGAATAAGTAGGCTTCTAGCATTGGTTGTTACAATATCACATTTATTTCATAAACTGAATAAATTAGTATTTTTTCTAAAAGGAAGAGGAGGTATTTGTGATTTAACTTTTTTTCTAAATAGTTTTTAACGTTTTATTTAAATCTCCTTCCTTTATTGTATGTTAAGAAAACTACCAAAGGTCCTACGGAATTCTATCATTTCGTCGGAAATTTTGTTCTTGTTATTTAATATAAGAAAGATGATTTAATAGTTATTTCTTGTATGCAAACTATACATTTCTTCAATATTTTAGATAAATATTGTTTCATTAAAATCCAATGAGATAAGTAACTTGACCAACGTAGATCTCAGGAATAATATTTCTCCTCTAGTACAACAATTATCATTGAGATTAGTTGATTGCATATGATTTACAACTATTGTCGATGATATTCTGTTCCTAGATTTTCTATCATGAGAAATTCCAATAATTTCCATTACCATTCAAAACGATACATTTGTTACCTAACATTTCTAGCTATATAGCTAGGTCGAATTCAGCCACTCTCTGGAGAAAAATTCTAGCGGCTAGCTGCTCTGATCAGGAGTTTTCCATGGTTTTCTCCGATCAATACCAAACGAATGGCGAAGCAGACCTCTAACAAAACGGCCAAGAACCACGTGAGATCTTCACTTCCTCTTCCTTATACTATCCTCTCGCCTTTCGCACATATTACACTTACAAGCACTACAGTACCACACACGTAGGAAGGACTGTCACGAGCTTAGACCTTATGCCGTGGCTTCGGTGATGTAACGACTAGCGAATTGGGCTGTTATACCCAAGTTCGCAAGTACCCAAGTTCGCAAGCGAAGCTGTGGAATTTTAAAGGTGAAAGAATCCTTCGTACACTTCCTTGGCAGGGGAAGTAAAGCCGGCTGCCTCATGTTATAGATACACTGCATATAAAAGATCCTTAAGCCTAAATAAGTGTCTGAGCAAAATTCAAATCGCTTCTTTCGTCGCCCAAGTGATACCTTTCTTCTCTGTCACACGGTGAAATGAGACTAGCGGAATTTGCGTGGTCAGGCGAAAGAGCAGGCCTCATGGATCGAGACTCACCACGGCAAAATAAAGTATTAATTGAATTGCATTTACACCAGCTGAGGCGGTGCCCCGCTGGCGGCGATACAAGGAAGGGGAAATACGACTTGTAGGTCGGCGCCGGATCTCATCATTCAGTGGGGAGGAACACCGCCAACTCCGGGGATAAATCATTCGCTGCACCAAGGAGACTAAAAAACTTGGAGTAAGCTTTTAAAATAAGCATTTATGGCCTAAAAGTTCACAAATATGCATTTTAATGTGGAATGCAAATTAACAATATTCCATTTTCCACATCACTCTTGCTTGATAAAATTCAGGAGAAGCGTGGTTGGAATAAAAATATATATACACTTTTTTTTTTGCAAACAGAATGTAATCTTCCTTACTTCGCGGGATAAATAATTGAAGTAAATATTCACCTTAGTGAAGTACATTGTAGGTCTTTTTGCATTTCTTCTGCTTGGTTTAAAAAATATGCCATCAAGAAAATCCAATATTTGCACTAGTATTTTATCATCTATTGAAAAGAAAAAACACAAACTGTGATAAGCTCGTTCCATTCAATCAACGCTCAGAAATAAATATAAATAAAATAATTAAAACGGAAAAATCGACCGAATATGCACAAAAATGCGCTAACATTAATCTACATAGCACCCAATTATAATCAAAAGTCAAGAAAGTTCACTTAGCTATGCCCTGAAGCAACGGACCAAAATATGCAAAATCTTAGAAATCCGCTCCTTACTAATAAGAATTGATGTTGACGTGCTCGTAAACATGAACATCGCAGTTGATGTGTCAATCAATTACCGACAATCTAGAATAATATTTGATGATCAAGAAACTACTTACGTTTTTATAACCTTTTGTGACCTACTATGCTGAAATTTACCTTTGAAGTAAACATCTTTACAATACTCGTTACAGCAATGATTTTTGTGGAGATTTGACATAATTCGGTCAAACAGTTTTTGAAAAAATCATATTTACTTCGTTATAAAAATATGTACTATTTACAGTGTTTTTATTTGCTTCATTATTTTATTGATAGAATTTTCCAATATTAAGAAATTTTCGACAAACATTTCATTTATACATTACTCATTTTTGTTACCTCTACTACATGTGTTTAATTAAAGATGCAGATTATGAAGTTATATTTACAAATTCTACTAGTCATCTGATTGAGTGGAACTTTTGTGAAGTGACGGAGTAACACATAAATAAATTTGTTTGAACTCGTCCAGATGTGTTTCTTCCACTATTCTGATCTGCGACAGGTCAGGCTTCCCGTCAGTCGCCAGTGCTCGAAGGGTTGCCTACCCAGAGTACACGTTAGCCAATTGAATCGGTGATATGAAAAGGGTTGTTCCATAATTCTGACAAGAAAGAAAACTTAATAACATGCACAGGTAGCATCTAGGACATTTATATTGCCCACAAAAGGCGAAGAACTTAGTCGTTATTGATTGCTTGAGCAACTCTATAACTCCAAATTTCCATTTCTGTGAATTTTTCTTCTTCTTCTTCTTCTTCTTCTTCTTCTTCTTCTTCTTCTTCTTCTTCTTCTTCTTATTATTATTATTATTATTATTATTATTATTATTATTATTATTATTATTATTATTATATTAATATTATTACATTAATATTATTATTAATATTATATTATTAATATTAATATTATTATTATATCAATATTATTATTATCAATATTATTATTATTATTATTATTATTATTGCGTGTATAGGCCAACTTGGACCACGCGTACATCCTGCTTCAGCAGATTCAAGTATGTCCGAAGCGAGACTCGATCCCGCGGTTTTCTGGTCCTAGACACGGCACTATACGGCACTACTGCCCTAATAATTTCATACATCGGACGAGCACTTATTTTCATTATAAAAATGTATGAATGTTTTAAAATTGTATTTCTTTGCTTTTGGACTCATGACAGACTATAATCATATAATAAATATTTAATGATGTGAATTACTATATTGTGCAACATGGACATGAATAATACCCTCACTAAATTAATAATATCAGCATCTCTTCATCATGATTTCCACTTGACTGTGTGGCTACCTCAAAACTTTCTGGTAGAAATTGACATATTCATATGGGGTGTATTTTAACATCGTTATTTTTTCGTTGATTTGAAGAACATCTGAGGCATACACTTTCTTGAAAGGCAAATCTGGACGTACCTTCCCTTTTTCCAACATAATGAGAAGTTGATAAGCTCATCATATATGTACTCACATGCGACAAGATAACCAAAATATTCTCTATCATACGTTATCTGCTTTACCTGGAAAGAGTCACACCTGGCTCACAACGAGAACTGCCAAGACGAGCAAGACACTTAGTTGTCTTCTTAAAATACTTCGACCACCAGGTTTTAAAGTCTATAATGACCTCAGTGTCTATTACGGTTGCCATGAAGCATTTAGGCGTTTCCTAACTGACAATACGTACTAGTTTGTTTCTGTGTGAGGATAAAAAAATATTCCCGGACTTTTTTCTCTTTTCCCGATTTTAGAATTTTAAGTTAGCAATACAACTCGCACGTCAAGCTGGACAAGTTTAATTTATACACTGATCTTTAGCTTTAAGAGTAACAAAATAATGTATATCACAACTATTTTTACAAAATAAGTGGACCTATTACTCTTTTAAAATCACCTATTCAATTGATTAACGTCTTCACTTTTTCATCAACTGACTTGAAAATAAATGTTGCATATCTTAATTGTTAAGAATGTATGCTTGAGTGTTAAATTTCATCATTTTTTATTTCCCAAGAGATCTTTACATTTAAACGATTTTTAACTTAATCAGTAAGCAATCTGTTATAAATTAGTTTATTGAAACATAACTATTCAACAATTTCGATTGACCTGAATGTTTTTCAAAACTTTCCAAATCACTTAATTCAATGCCGAAGCGTCCGTTCTCAAGTCATTAACTCTCTCACGATGCATGAATATTTCGTAGCAAACGTAAAATGGGGTGGTTCGTGTCGATCCGCGTTATTTCATCATTAGCATAGCCAACAAATTGGACGTGAAAAGCTTCCGTTCGTGTTCACGACCAGTAGAGCACGATTTGGCACGACATGGCTTCATTAACGTCCCTGCAACCGCTTCGAATCGGCTGCTAGTGGAAGTCTCCGTTTCCCCGACTCCTGTTCTTGTGCCCTTTGCGTGACCGGTTAGCAACGTATCCACCACGAGTGAACTCGCATCGTTATACGAATGCAAAGTAGCGTAATACGTTTTCAGGTGATTATATTTGCAGCGTTTAATGATAGTTTGTGAACGTATTTTCCAAGGTATCGTAAACTTGCGTTTAACATATATGAATTTGGCACGCAAATTGTTAGTAAAGCGAAGCATATTAATTTGCAGTCTTCGATGTAGTTAAAAATGGACTAACGCTGGCACAGCGTTGTATTCGTGTTTCAGGCTTAGTAAGTCAAATTTATATTTTTCATCATTTCTACATACGGTTGGCATTCCAGTGATATAAATTATTATTCCATGTGAATTATTTATTGAAACAAAATTAACCCTGCGGCGCACACTATCCATCACTCAGACGACTGAGTTGTTCTTCCGGTTATAGAACGTCTTAGAAAGTTTTGAGATCCCATAGTTCTCAGAACCTCTATATTATTGTTTTAGATGCCGTAGCTTCCAGTTCGTGCCAACAGGCTTTATGTTGTGGTCACGAGAAGAATCTCAGTCACACAGCGTGCAGCACAGCATAACGCATACCGGAACGTATAGTACAATTTAGCACTGCTTCAATTGTTTTCGTGTATATCTTGTTCTTATTATTGATAAACAATATAGTTCAATAAAGTTTTAAAGCTTTAATGTTAGTAAATGTGGATAATGTGCGTTTGTGTGTGAAACATTCAATACTCAGTTTGTGAAGCAAGATGAGCTAAAATTCAAGTGATGCATCTGAGAGATCATCGCTTGTGCTCGAATAAATTTTACTAGCACGTGTGTTAATTACGCCCAAATTATTTATCAATATACTATTATATAAAGGACTTGGATTTAAATATTCCTAACCATGTCGAATTCATTCTCAGAAATAAGATAATGGTTTCAATCTCACGACTCTTGCCACAAATATTTTCATAGTAAAACCCCATTTGTTACGCCGACATCACCATACTCACACGAAAGGTAATACGACAGCCGTTGTTTTCCGCCTTTGATGGACTATATAAAAAATAAAGAAAATGAATTTATTACCAAGCGTTATGTATACGCATGTTTTTTTCACATAACCTCTGTATTGACCGTAATTGACATTTGTCTCTTCTGTGGACGAGATTTTCGTCCCTTCTTTGAGGAACATTGTCGCCAGTTATGTGATATGGGCCTGAACTTTGCTTTAAAGGTCCTTATTGGTACGGAAGCTTTGAAATATTTTCCAAAATTCTTCAATTATTGTTAGAGATGAAAATATTTAGTGTCTACTCAGAGCTATACACAAGGTAAACAATAATGTCCCATTTGTCCCAGAAGCTGTCCCGTTCGGTTGCAGCAGTACTGTGAGGGCATGCGTCATCATGAATTACTACTACATGAAGTCAGCATTCCTCTTCTTTTATTTGAAAGTTTACACCATACATTCTGCCCATTCTTTGATGAATTTGTGCTTCACTATTCCCTTCTTGAGGAAGCCTCGCAGCTCGCACTGTGCTGGAGCGTCAATTGTGCCAGCCAACTTCACATGGCTATAGCTCGGCTGAAAATGGCGTTACCGCTTCGGTAATAGTAGAGGTTATGATGAGAGAAGTCTCGTGCGTATTCCCAAATGCTCCTACGTGTCTTGACCCATTAGAGAATGAAAATATCAACCTACGCAGATACTGCCAGTAATATTATATTAATTATCACAAAAAATGTAGCACTATCTATAGGCAAACCGTTCATGTATCTTCAGAAAAATAGTACCAATTTGATCGCTTTTCTTGAATTGTTTCCCTCTATAAGCCCATGTTTCGTACGGTCAATTATAATCATTATGTCATTTTTTCAAAATGCGCTGCATAATAAATTGCATTCTTTAACATTATACATTATGTAAAAAATTATGTATGAAATAGAATATGTAACGTTCGAATTCTGCACGAGGAACTTAATATACGGAGTAAAAGTCGTGACTTATCTTTTCTAGCCTTGAACAGGTACATCCCTTACATCATCAATCACCTCCGCATGTATATTACATACGAAAGGCTTCCCTCACGCTTCAAAGCACGTTTCGTTGACGGAAAGATTATTGCGCACCACTGACTCATTTGTTAACCTCTCAGGGGAAAAGGAGTTTATCTCATAGATAAATGAGCGAATGAGTTCCACAGATTGACAATATACAACTACTATATCGATTAGATTTAGCTCACGTAATAAATTATAAACATTTAATGATAATATAAATACTTCGCCCCACGCTGGGAATGCCAATTGCAACGGTTCTCGATTAGCTCTTATATAATTTAATTTAATAAAATAAATATTTACTGCCATATCGAACTGTTTTTGTAATTTGAGTTGTAAATAATAATATTTTCTCTACGCCTTAGAACTAATCTTCAGTTTTCAGTAAAATTTATGTTTGCATGTGAATTCGCGAAGTCAGTAATACGGGAAACGGGATGTCTATCATCGGTTTGGGAATTGGATACGTAATTTTCTCCTCTCTTGCTCAAAACTGAAATGAAACACCGAAATTTTCAAAATTGACCATTGCCTCCGCAATCACCCCGGTGTAATTTCGTATATTTATCATTAAAACAACTACATTCTAATTCTAACACTAAACTTCAAACACTCTACTTCTAAAATTCTAACACTACTAACATATTTATTCCCTTTCGTTGAAACCCACTATTACAACACATTCGTACATAAAATACAAAGAAAAAATTCATTCACACATGCGCGCATTCCTTCTTTGTAGCCATTTTACTTTTGAAATGTAATATTTTAGCTACTTATATAAACATTCTTGTAATTAACATATTGCTATGAGGAAAAAATTTAAATGTTCACTTCCCTGACGTCGGTCGCCGCTAATTTCACCAGAAAATCACCACGTGCTTCGTCTACTTCTTGAATCAGGGTCTTCCAATTTTAAAAAAGAATTCCATGTTCATTCTGGTACTTCCTTTTATACAAACGTACTCTCCTTCTACATGATACTAAAAAATAACACATTACATTTGTTAACGTAAAATCAATATGGCTTCCATCCGCGATTCGGTCCACACCGAGTCTCACTCTATGTGCTGCTCACGTAATTCTATGTCCTGATACTGTCCCTTTCCCCAAGTTCAAGAAACAATTGCCGTCTCCCTCGTTCGTCAATTACTTTGGAATGTAATTGCATTTTCTCTTTCACTTTTACTAGTTCTCGATCCCGCTACCTTCCGTAATTAATATAAATATTCTTTTGGTTATTTCTACTGTATTTAATTATATATTTGTCCCATGACGTATATTTGACACTTTTACTTATATCAGGATTATCGCCTCGTGGTGTTCGATTGTTTTTCGCAAATCGTGGTTCTTTTCAATTTTCTTGGAAAAAACGTATTAGTATAAATTTTCGCCACCCTAAAGCGTCACTTCTTTATTTATTTATTCCGGTCTGTCTCTTGTCCCACAGTTCCTCAGCTTCGACGTACTAAATAAATAAACACTGCTCTTTTT
Organism: Gryllus longicercus; assembly: GCA_038098605.1. Classification (NCBI taxonomy): domain Eukaryota; kingdom Metazoa; phylum Arthropoda; class Insecta; order Orthoptera; family Gryllidae; genus Gryllus; species Gryllus longicercus. The sequence continues at coordinate 873,046 of JAZDUA010000540.1, forward strand.
GAACTTTGTCATTTGTTTACGCACACATGACGATTTAGGTCCATTAAAATAAATCGAAATTACTATTCTAGACGAGTCCGAATGGACACACTTCCCAAAAATTATATAGTCTATAAACAATAATTTTCTGTGATTGATTGACTTTTGTTTCCGGCCAGGTCGACTGTTATTCATATTATGTTGTTGAATAACTATTATTTTCTATACATCAAGTTGTATAATATATTATTGTATAATATATTATTTTATAATATATATTAAGTTGTATATACATTATACTATACATAATACATTATATTTATATTTTATTATTATTATTTTTATGTAGTGCTGTTTTCTGAAGTATGTATAAGAAATACATTACACTAGTATAGCGCAGAGAGGTGAGGTGAGGTTGAGTGTTGTGAATGCTAATAAAATGAAATAAAACAATACTTTGTAAAATATTTTATTGTTGTACAATGTAGATTTAATGTAAAGTTAAGATATACTTCAGTTCTACAGCGCTCAAACTTCCTTGAAAAATCATTAACAAATCTCAATATAACACTCGGACGACATTAAGATTTTATGTCATCTCACCAGTTTACTAAATTTTCACAGCAACATACAAGGCAAAATGCGGGTGCAGGAAAGTTCTTTAAAGCGGTACAGTTTTGTGAGTAATGATAGTATTAAGATTGCAAGAACGCCTAGAAAGAATATTACAAATAATTTTACAGGACAACTTGCAAAACAGACTGGGAAACCATTGACTTTAACATTTTCTAAGTTTAATCTAATCAATGGCGGGATATATTAAAATTGTATCGCTTAATGTTTTACGCGCACGTAATCACTGCTCGCGGAGAACGCAGTTACTTCGATCGAATGCTGCCCCTCATTTCCCTTCGCGGTACTTCGCAAGCCCCGAGCGGGTGCCGATCGCCGGCCGCACTCCATTAACCTTGAAATGTCTCCGCGCGGAGCACTCCGTTCCGGTCTGTACGCGCCGAAGGGGTCTTCGGGGTCCGGGATCGAGACCCGACACGGGTGGGGCAGGCCGACCCAGGGAGGGGAGAATGGGGAGGCGGTGAAAGTCGCCCGCGGTTACGAAAGGGCGCGGACTGGCTGGCGTTTGCTGGCGAGTGCGCTAGTGTTCTTTTACCCTTTGCTTACAGCTGAACTTGGGGTACGCTTCACCTGGCTGCTGTCTCTGCATCTATTTACCATGATTCTTGCTAGATTTATTGATTCGAGTGGTGTTATAGACTGGGGCTAAAGAACTTGCGGTTGATGTCAATTTGCTAATCCTTTCCTCTCAATGTAATATCCATTTGTAGGGAGCATACTCAATGTAGTATCTTCATATATCTCAATAAATAAAAATCAATGTTTATTTGTTTGTTCGTATTTTATGAGCTGCTGTACCATTCATCCGAATGGAATAAAACTGTGTCCTTATAGTGTGCACTTTTAACAAGAATGTAAGCATAGTATAATGGGAGTGTGCGTATGTCTGTTGCACATAGACGTGCGTTTATTAGTTACTGAAGAGCCCCTCAACAAAACATCTACACAACCCGCCGCACACTCAAGTATTAAGCGCGCCTTCGCTGCATATTTTGCCCCCGCGATTGTGAAATGTCGGCCGAAATTATTACTTAATTATCTCGACCAAGTAAATCAAATTTCTCCAAGACTGTCAGAGCGACTGCTTGCCCAAACTTGAGGGAGAGCGTTTTAACAATAGAATAATTAACAATCATGTATAATGCATGTATAGAACAACCCCCTATTCGTAATAAAGTATTTCATCTATTAACATTTTGCAGAGTGTAGCGTAAAACGTGATTAACAATGACGTGACCAGTAGCGTGCGAAGTGTAATACATAGTAATACGAAGCGAAGCACTGCCGGATCCACTAGTAATGGATGTTAAAATATCATGATTTTGGAATGTCATTCGTAACGAATGAAAATATTGATGGCTGAATTGGAGTGGGAGAAAATAGTCATTAGATTAAGAAATTATGAAACAATACAGGTTGAAAATCCTTATTGACAAGGAAAATGAGATGAAATAAGGTATCTCAAATCATGAGCTTGCTTCATTGTTCACATTGTCGCGTGGATAGTCGAGAAGTAAAATGTTTCACAATTTTTGTTTTCAAAAAATGAGAACCATTTATTTATACCACTCCTTCATCCACATTCTATTCTGAAATAAATTTGAATGTTTCTATTTTTAAAAGTGAATTAAAATACAAAATCATAAGGTGTATAACAACAAGGTAAAGGTGTTAATGGAAAGAATTGTGAAATTAGTAAGTTTCATTTACCAAAATATCTACAGAATATGTTCTATTTTTAAACTCGTGTATTCTCAGATGTATGTGATATCAAAAGTGTATAGATATGTTGGTAATATTACGACTCGTGTTTGACAATGAGATTTTACGACTTTTAATTTTTCTTACCTTGACTGACTTTTCATAAGTCTCTGGATTTAATCAAGTGGATACCCTGTACCTTTTGGTAAATATTTAAGATTCTGATTTCTGAAGAAAAAAAACCCTTATGCTCATAAATTTTCGATAGGAAATGACTTTTAGACTTTTTTTACCATTTTCAATTCATTTATATGCTCGAAGTTTTCGTATTAAATTAACTTTCGATTTTCGCAAACTTTTCAAGAACAGTCTCAAGTTCAATGTTACAACTGAACGACCTCGTCTCCTGTGTTAGAGGATTATGAAATTGAAGTTTGTTAGATTGGAAAGTGTTTGATAGAATAACGATTTTCTGACCTTGAAACTAAAACTGTGTCTCTAGAATATCAATGAGAATTCGTAATATTTCACGAAATAATTCACGCGAGAAATGAGACAGGGTAGATGATATAGTGTAGTAGTTGTGGTGATGAAATGTCATATCATGTAATCCTAAGGCGATAAGATTTCCAGCGGCGTACAGACAGCGCGAGTGGAGATCGTTGTAAAGAAAGTATCTCAGAATAAATGTTACAAACTTCTAGGGCTTAGATTAAGGGTCGAAGATGATCATATTTTCCAATGAACATCTTCTAGGAAATCTCGTACAATGAAGTGACATACATGTTATTTAGAGCATAACGCTCGTCGCTTTCAAGCAACTCGCCCTTTATTGGTGGTTGGCACGAAATCTCTTTGAATGAGTCTGAACGTATACTCGAGCCGTATACAGTTTAAAAGTAAGGAACTCACACTTCTGATAGTTACATCATATTTTACATACATATTATACGTATTCATTCAATGGGAGAAGCCTTTTCCTTACTTATTTAATCCATCCATTCATGGCATCTTTGCTTCCCCGCATGTAAACTTGGTTTTGCATGAAACACAATCACATTTGCCGTCAGGTAGAATTGTCTATAATGTTATTTTGCATTCTCATATAAATAATATTTTAAAAATTTTAATGTATAATTTCTTGAACTAAAACACGTAACACACTTTTGAAATAATTCATTCAGTCAAATAATAAGTTCTTCTTAACATTTAATTCAGTGACAACTTAGGGCAAAATTCATGGTTTTGAGGGGTCTCCTCTAATGGTATTCAGTGCTACTACATTTTAAAAATGTTTTGTCAGTAGTATTACTTTTAAATAACTTTTCATTTAAATATGGCACTATAGTTTTAATTTTTTCGCATCCATACATTAGTTGACACATAATAATATTATAAAGTAGTGAGTGTCTTTACCATGAATATTGTGCATTCATTAGAATGTTGTAAGTATCTGTTAGAAAAAGTAGTACATCTAGTGAATACTTTTAAATAATCGAATTGAAGTACAATGTAAAAGGGAGCGTTTTGTCCTCCTTGGAAAATTATTTAAGTGACCGTGATGTATTTGGAATTTAAGTACTCACGTATCCTCGAAACTGATCAAGCATTATATTAAAAATAAATATTTAAAGGAAAAATAATTATGTTGAAGAATCTTCACATCCCTAAATTGTAAATTGAATTTAAATAAAACATTCAAACACTACTTTTTCTGCTTTTCTTTTTATTATATATTACATTACATTATCGAATATTATATTATATCATATATCATTTATATTATATTATTGTACTATATTTTTAACGTGTTCAATTCATCCTTAGATCTAAGCAAATCCTGTCATTTCCAATGAAGATTAAACTCAGGAATTCACAACTAGTTTTTAAAAAATTTTTCTTGAACTGAACAAATCCCGTTTTCCATTTTCGTGTACTCACTAATTTGGTGACCTCGAAACTTTCTCGTGTCTCATGGCTCCAATAACGTAAACGCTTTAACGGTCTTTAATGGATGTGCATCTCGGATCGTACACGCTCATTAAGATAAAGATCTCTAACGGTGTCACCTAACGGATACTCATCGAAAACGCACGGTTTTCGAGAGTGGATCGCAGATACTGCGTTTACATAGTACTTCATTCACAAAAATGGAGGATCAAAAATGTTGACTCGAAGACAAATTTCAATTTATTTTGAAGAAGCTTTAGAATTAGCATTTTCTGATTAGTTTATCTACTTTGGAAACTATCTCGCTTTCTTTTGATCTGATAGATTATTATAGTATATCAAAACGTTTTAAGAAAATGCTTCAGAGTAAATATAAATTCATTGGTAAGTTATATATTATGATCCACTGATATTTCACGAACAGGAACTTGCTTCTTGTTTTCTTTGTAGATCGGCTCAGAGTGCAAAAAATATGAGCATTACAAAAAATTCAGTTGAGGTAGTTTATAATATCCTGTACCGCCGAGAACAGAAATTTTTAACAGAATTTAACATTTAATATCGTTTCTTGTATTTTCTTGGACGTTTCAGTCAGGGATAACTCGAATTGCTAAATTTAGTCACACTGTCACATTTGTAGAGATTCTATTTTAGTTGGTTACTCACAATAAATCGTTATTTCAATAATAAAATCACTACTTACATAAGAACTGAATATTAACGGACTTGGTAAATTAATAAAAAGGTCAACAATTCACTCACTTATTTCAAGAAAGCAGGTAAAAATATTACATTAAAATAAATAGTTCTTAAATTATCTTACGTTATTATGAAATAATTAAACTAACTTAATAATATTGCTGCAAAGACGCAAGCTACAAAGATATAATCTTATACGTTTAATAATAAGATAATAAGTATTTGCGATTTTGAAAAACCTGATTGAATGTTTAATTTTGCTATTTAATTAGGTTAATTTCATATTAATAAAATGGGAAAAATATAACCTTTATTTTATAACCGCATGCACAATCGTCTTTTAAAAAATAATTGATAGTCGGAGGGGTTTAAAATTATCGATCTACGAGATCCGAGAGGTCGGCTACTACTCTACTCGAGCAAAATGAATTCCTCAGGAGACAACGCAGATGCGTCTATACGACGTACAAGCTGCGCGGTGGACGGCGCGGGCAGGGCGGGGAGAGATTGGGGTGGATGTGGCGAGAGAGGGCGGGTCCGGGCGGAACCGAGCAAACGGGGACGGGACGGGGGAGCGGGGCGGAACGGAAGCCTATGGGATGGGGTGAGGAAGGTGGAGCGGGGAGAGACTGGGTGGGTCGGGAAGGGACGGGACGGGGCGGATATCAGCGAGGCAGGAGATTGACGGGGCGGGGCGGGGCGGGACGGAGCGTGGTGAGGCTGGGCGGAGCGGGACAGGGTGGGGCAGGGTGAGGAGGGGCGTGGCGTGGCGGGGCATGGCGGAGCGGGGCGGGACGAGGCGAGGCGAGGAGTGGAGGTGCGGGGCGGGGCGGGGTGGGGAGGGGTGTGGCGGGGCAGGGCGGGGCGGGGCGGGAGGAGGCGAGGCGAGGTGTGGAGGGGCATGGCGTGGCGTGGCGGGGCGAGGCGAGGCGAGGCGAGGCGAGGCGAGGTGAGGTGAGGCGGGGCGGGGCGGCGCGGGCGGGGCGGGGCGGGGCGGGGCGGGACGGGACGGGACGGGACGGGACGGGACGGGACGGGACGGGACGGGACGGGACGGGACGGGACGGGACGAGGTGGGGTGGGACCGCGCTGGGCAGGGCAGGGCCGGACGGGGACGCAGGCTGGTGCGGCCGCTTTCACATGGCCGTGACTCGGGGGAAGGTCGCCTGCGCGAGCGTTGACTCTCCTGTGGCGGGGCGGGGGGCGGGGCGGGCGCAGTCGAAGCAAGTCGTAACGCCAGCGCAGCGCCTGGCGAGGCAGTGGTGGGCTGGGCGGCTCTGACGCAATCGCCGCCGCCGCCGCCGCCGCCGCCGCCGCCGCCGCCGAGCACCATACGCCGCCCGCCCATTGCCGTCAGTGTGCTGCCGACTGCGGTCTGCGGCGGGCGAACCCGCGCGCAGCTCCGCATTTTGGCTTAGTCGACATCTGGCACACTCGACGTGGAATGTTCTGTTCTTTATTTTATTTATTTTCTTTTGGATAGGACAATACAGAGTTTAGTGTTTTGTACACTATATATTTGACGTGAGATGAAAGCACGGCAGGAGGGTAGTTTCAAATGACGTCTCGGTTTTGTTTAACAAAATATGTACTAGGTTTCCGTTTTGGGTTAGACTAATTTTCGATTTCGGTTTTACTGCTTAAATGTTTTTCAACGTTTTCAATTTGTCACCTTGGGATTTGTAATCGCCAATTTTTAATATTTAATATTAATATTATAATTGTTTATATAATCGTTAATTTGTTTCACAAATATCATTTTTTCATATCAGAGTACAAAATTATTTTTTAGCATTTAAATCGTCATGCTTCGAAAGGAAATTGACCTTACATTATACACGATGTAAATGTGTAAGAGATCGTCTAGTGTATTCAGAAGACATTTTGTTTTCGTATGACTGTCGTTAGGATTACGAAACCGCTGGGGGTTAAAGTGCCCCGAAACGCAATCTCGGTCCTGTCATTTGGAAGTTTGTGAACTATCATAATACAAAATTTGACTCTCTGGAGATATATCCTTGTTACAAAACATCCACTGTGCAATGACATATGACATTTACATTTTACCATGTGAGATGTTCACACCGTTCTGAGTACATTGACGCGTTCGTGATTCCAAATAGGTACTGATGATGAGATTCAAGTTGACGTACATTTAACTTAATAATTCTTAATTTGGAAAGAACGTGTTGTTAATAACCAATTACATACGTAGTACATTAAAACGAAACTCTGATTAGCATTTTAACATCATACAACAAGCTAACTACAATCTGTGTTGGGTATTCGCGTGTGTATCTCTATGTATTCTGTATCTCTATGTATCTGTCTCTATGTATCCGTTCTGAGTACATTGACGCGTTCGTGATTCCAAATAGGTACTGATGATGAGATTCAAGTTGACGTACATTTAACTTAATAATTCTTAATTTGGAAAGAACGTGTTGTTAATAACCAATTACATACGTAGTACATTAAAACGAAACTCTGATTAGCATTTTAACATCATACAACAAGCTAACTACAATCTGTGTTGGGTATTCGCGTGTGTATCTCTATGTATCAACTAATATTCATCTTCACGTATCTGGTCTAGAGCTCAAGGGATCCATACGCATAGTGCAAGTTGTTATTTATAACGTTGTATACAATGATTAATTCTTAACTCGACGCCACGAACTCTCGTTACATGTCCAAGAGGTTATGTTATGAACAAATGAAGTTTTGAAGTAACCGACCGCTGTGAAAAATAACCTATTAGTAAACAAACTACTGCGACTTAAATTATTCGGCATGTAAAATGTCCGGCTTGTATTGTTGAAACATTCGATCACTAGTGTTCCACCAGAAATTAAAGCCAGCAGATTAGTCGCTGGCAGATATATTTACCTCTTACAGTTTAATTTTGAAGTGTTTCTTTAAATTAGTATCTTATCGCTTGTATCTGGCACACCAACTTTCAGTTCAATTTGTCACATGTTGCGTCTGTCCAATATTAGGTCTCATGTATATCGATTCGAAGGAAATGTAAACCTATCTCCCTTCCGAGTTCGAGAAGTATACTCGTGAGTTAGGAATCTGAATTAAATTGTGCTGGTGATTTATTATGTTCTTGGTTACCTGAACCAATCTTCAGTTATTCTAATCAGTGATTTCAGATTGACGTAATTATCGTTTTAGTCACATTTATTCGGAAATAAATAATTGTTTGAAACTCCATTTTATCTCACAATGGAGCTTACAGTGCACCCAATATCCTACATGTTGTCAATTCACGTGTGAAATTACACTTGACACTGTAAAATTTCAACAGGATTTCGTTTGTAGAATTGTTAGATTTTAGGTGAAAATGCAGAAACCTAGAGGTGAGGTTTCTTGGTTTACAAATAATTTATCTAAATAAAAATAATCTTTAAAAAAAATCGATAACTCTCCAGTTACGTTTAGTGTGAACCAATTTCCACTATTTATTGTACGATTAATTTCTCATAACCATTATGTTATGTATATAAATTCGTCGTTTTTCTGTAAATGGAAAAATGTTATCAATATTAATCTTATAGGCGATATACAATGCAGAGCATTGATTGCTTACACTGTCGTAACCAGGCAACGGTCTCCATAAGATACCAGTCACCAAAGACAATGCGGTTACAAAAAGTCTTCTCGAACTATTATTCTCTCAACAGTTACCCTTATAGTATAATACGCTATATCATAGCAAAGGCAAAACAATAATATTATGGCAGCTTGATATTTTGTTCTGACACAATGGATGAATGCTTGGTATTACTGAGAACAGAGACTAGTGTTATCTCGTGAGCTTTTTCCATTAATCGCAGTTATAAAGTTCGTTCTTGACTTCTTGCTCCGTGTTACAAATCCTAACCCGAAGATAACAAACATGGAAATTCTGTTGCTAGGTTTCTCGGCCCTCAATACAATAGCGGCATAGAAAGAAATGAAAATATGTTTTGTGTCTTATTCTGTTCGTGATACTGAATCCAATGTTCTCGATATAGCTTCGCTTTCAACTGATAAAGAAATCTTCTTCATTCGTATGGTTCTAAATGCGATCCGCCCGTCTTGAACTTCGTGAAATGAAGTAATATCTTATCATTTGCATTCGGAGTCAACCTTTTCACTTCTAAACACGATTTATGTAATTTATTTTCTTGTAAATTAGTACATATTTGTTCACTAAAGACTCAGACGGTCTATGATAAAATTTTGTTTTACTTTGTTTTGCAGTGAATTAGTTCTTTCATAAATTGCAAATATAAATTTCAATGTAAGGCTAAATATTGTGAAAAGTGATATAGTGGCATGAGCAAAAATTAAATTAGAATTAATAAATCTAAAGGCAAGGAAACAGAAATATTTTTTGTAATACAAAGTATTGCTGTACCGTTGTACATATGTAAAATTCTGTATACATATAATAATAATAATAATAATAATAATAATAATAATAATATAATGACCATAATATAAAGTAATCCCTACCACTAACATAATTTGTTTTTCATTAATATAGTGTAGTCATGTATTCTTGCGTAGTGTACCTTCATTCGGCCTTTTCATAGTATAACATCTCTCGTGGCGTGTTTAATTGTTTCATTCACAGGAACTCACTGAAGCGTAAGGTTTCTCCACTGTACTTAAAGCTTGTGTGTGTGTGTGCTCCAAAACACGAAAAAACTCGTTTTATCTTCTCAAACGTGATTCGTTAAAGTAATAATGCAGACAGTCAACAACATTCTGCGGGAAGGAATATTGGATCGTTGGTCTGGTTTTATCTCCCTTCACGCTCAATTTTATCGATTACGCCAGTATAATTATCGGTTTAATTAGCGGAACAACGGAACAATTAACTCCATTTATTTCGCAGATACGTGCACTTATTATCCTATGTACACATCGCGTGTTTTATGGAACGTGAGAGCGCGCCAGGGTGTAAATAGAGAGGAGATGGCTACCTGGTTCTGAAAACCTTCGTTAATGTAGCGTTTCTCGTGTTCTAGAGAACGTTTACTGCTGCAAAACTCGGTAATTAGGCACAACCTACTCTGAAAATTTTCGTGAGAGTACTAAAGGGTGAGCACAATCGTTGCATCGTAAAACTTAACGACTTTTCCTGTGGGTGAAACGTTAATTAGTTGCCTTTCTAGAATATGTTTTCTGGACTTTCACTCTGTGATCATCGAACACCATGGATATGTTAGTATTACCCATTGTATGAAGAGTTAATCAAATTTTTGAGTGTTTATGGGTACAATCATACAAAAAATTACCTACAATCTTCTACCCTTTCAATTAATTCATATATATATATATATATATATATATATATATATATATATATATATATATATATATATATTCCTAATAACTCTGTGGCTCTTTATTGCCAATTTCAATTAAAATTAGGTGTGTTTTACGCACGAACGGTCAAGATATCTACAAATCGTTGATATAAGAAGCGGGGGCGTACACGGGTGTAGAGGATGTTGATGAAACGTCTGGAAACTATTTTGTAACATACGTAACAAAACGATGCAGACATCGGTAAAAAACTAAGCTAGCACTGACTAGGCACGTTGAAGGCAACTTATCGCCCAATACGCCACAAGGCTTTGGAGGAAGCAAGTCGATTAGAAACTTATAGAGTAAGCTCTAAGAAAGACTTAGACGTGTTACTGAAGAAACAAATACTCAGACTACATCTAGTCGAAATAAGACATTTTTCCTTATTACACGTCGAAACCAAATGAGAAAGCTATGGAGAGCTAGGAACTATAATCCAAAACCACAGATCGCTTCGCATCTAGAAATGACGACTCGCAATCGGCGCTCGATGATTTCACTTATTAAAAATCGCAACAAAAAACGCCGTGAGCCCAAAGAGTCGACATCACCGACGGCGCTGTGACGCGAGCTCTGGGGCGGCGGTAACCCGACAAGGCGCAGGAGGCGGCGGCGGCGGCGGCGGCGGCGGCGGCGGGTGAGGTGGCGGAGCAGCCTGACGCAACCGCGGGCGGGCGGGGCTATGACCCAGTTGCCCGGGCGGTGCTATGGGCGCGGCCGGGCCAGCTCCGCCACCGCCTCCGCCCCGCCCCGCCCCGCCCCACACACCGCCCGATGGCGCGAGCACTTTCACCGCCCCTGCCGCGCCCATAGATGCAACCCGCGACGCCAGCCCCACCCTCTAGGTTCCCCCTCGATGGCATTCTCATGCATGTTGGTAAATGCTGATCATTTCGCGTTGCGTGCGTTTATATTTTGGTTTTTAATTCATAGTAGGATGAACAGTATTTTTGTGCGTTGTTCCGTAAGATAACAATATTAATGACAAAAAATCTTCGCAGATATTGGTATAATAATATACAATATTTCAAGTTATTCTGTTACGAGAATTGGATTCCAAGTTGGGGGTTTAGGTAATGTATAAATTGGTGTCACATATATTTAGCTTGTAGGTTAGAAACAAAAAAATACAAACAGACTGTTTGGTGCTATTCGTCACACAGAGTGAACGTCAAACAAAAAGGTTTGTCCATCACACATATTACTACTATCAATGTTGAATGTTTTGGGGATATGCAATTTGATTAACGTGCGTAGAAGAAGAATAATTAAGCGATCCTCCATGTTTGGTGTCGTAATCGCCGGTTTTTCAATTCTAAACAGAATGAGAAGTTTTGACGGATCCACCACAAATAGGTACTTCCAAGACAAGCAAAGATAAAGATACAAAAGTTGAAATTCCAGGGTATGATCTAAAATTACATGACATTAACAGAGAAAGTTACTTTGTCGACTTCATGAAGCTTCAAATCACAATTCAGATTACGTATGTTAATTTTATGTTATTTAGTCGAGTCTTATCTTTGAAAATTATATGGTCGAAGTTCTATAAATATCAAGAAAATATCCTCGACAAAAGAGACGGATAGATATCTTCAGCATCTGAGCTCAAAAGTATTTCTCCGGGTACATTGTCTAAAATAAAGGGTTTAAGTTCAACAATGCGAAAATGACATTGAATACTAATCTCTTGGACCATTTTCACTATTCTTGATAAACTACCCCTTGTTTCACTTCATGACGAAACATTTTTGAACGTAGACATATGGTTCGACAAATGTAATCGATGAGGTGATCCTCATGTCTGCTAATTTTTCTCTTTCACTCTTCTTACATTAATAATTCTCGAGTTTTCAATAAATTCCCTTTAAAATCAATGTACTATTTTTCTGATGCAAATTATTATCTTCTGTCTAATAAATTGTGCATGAATAGAAGGTAATTGTTTCATTTTGCTTTGTAATAGAATGCAATGATTATTTCAGTCGTATCTGCAATTGCCTACCTTCGTCGTCTTTTGCATCCGCTCTGTTTCTGAATCGTGAAGAATTTGCAGTCTCGAGTTCGCGTCCTTGGTCTGCCAGATTGTATCGCGTTGATCGGAATTGTTCTGTTCAGCGTCATACACGAACGCCGAGCTCGTACCTTTCTACCCCATGGCAATTTGAGTGTCCCGAAAGTTGTTCTTTGCTTTGGCGTTAGTACATTACACGCGATCTTGAGGTCGAGGTTGAAATGTCTACTGTACATGTACTGGCACTCATTGGGTATTTGCACAAGATAAGTGAATGAAAACAGTAATACACCTTTGAAAACTGATCGTGTTCTCAAAGGTTATGATTTCAAAAGTCATTTTAGTAACCACAATAAGAGAAATATTAGCATAATGATAGCTTTAATGTAGGTAGTTGAAGTGTAGTAGAATTCGATTCACTGTATATATATATATGTATATATATAAATATATATAAATATATATAAATATATATAAATATATATATAAAATGAATATCATATAATACAAAATAATACAATTCGTATCAACTGTAGTTTTGTGTCATTATAAATCAGTATTATTTATTTGGTTAATATTATTAATATTAATATTATTATCTTCATGAGGGATGTAAGTTATTTCCTGATAACGAAACGATAATCAAGCCTAGCTGCTTTTACATTATAATAAAACTAGTAGTACCAAAAACTGTGAAAAAGAAATGAATGAACATAGTAAATATAATCCACATCATTAAAAAAACAAGTTACAAACTTTGCCGGATCGATTTTAAAAGCATAATGTTGGTCTATGGAGGATAGTACTGTGTCGATTTTATGAAAATATCATAGATTGCCAAAAGAAATCGTATAAAATTTGAAATTTCTCTGAAATATCAATTGATAATGTAAGATAGTTGTTCATACATACTTTTACCTACACATACAAGTGTTTACGACTAATACACTACACAACACAGTAGCGTCTATCATCTATCTGAGTGCTGTATTTCGCACTAAATAATACGAGTACTACCGCTTGCGAAGATAACACATTTTCTCCCAATGCATTACGTCATTTAACTATCAGCTTGAGAGGGGCCCAAATGTCTCTTCCGTGTCCTCGTCATGAGATTCGTCATAATCTCCATTATCTCATTCCACGAGTAAACAGCATGAAGAGCGTTCACAGTGCATCTGCTGAATCGTGATATGCTAACGGATCCTGCTCATTAGCAGCGAGTTACCTGCTTTGTTGCCAAGCGCGCAATGGAGCCTCTGCGAGAATCTTCATTCATCGTTTTTGCGACAGTCATGAGCATGTAACTATTATGGAGCACGAGTTTAAATTTCAGATAAAATCACCAGTATGCTCAATCATGAAACGTTTCTTTTAATAGCGAATACCTCGAAGGAGACTACAAAAATAGAAAGGAAAGATCTGAAAGAATAGGTTAGGTGATGTTGATATATTTTATTGCTGCATTACCTAATTTTTCCTCTAAACATTTTTACCTTGAAAATTATAATACCGATTTTTCATTAATTGAATCTAAACAGTATTGTATCGTTTATTTTTGAATCTTATACATTAGAGCACGTACATTATATGATCATATTTTATTATAATTCAAGAGAAATTTGTAAACATCATGTTAACTTGTTCTTAATTCCAGTAACATGTCATTACGTGGTATCGGTGTGTAAGGGACTTGGGGAATGCGCACAGGAATGTGGAGAAGTACCAGCCGTGAACACAGAGCACAATCCATTGAAAGGCGTGGATGTTTTCACAATGAGGTTGAGACACCACTATCCCATCTGAAAATCATTTCACACATAATAATTCATGTATGATCATCATTTATGATCACTCTACCATCCTTCATCCAGTCCATTCAAAGATAAATCACTATGTTCACAGGCTCAAGAAAGGAGAGTCATAAATTAATAAGTCTCTCATCTAGCATGCTCTTATAAATGAGTGACACATATCACACATTACACACAAGACGATTAAAACTGTGCTTCAGTTACACTCACAATTAGGAACTGCTGATCTCTCAAAACTCGTGGAACTTGCACCTCGTCACTTCATCACCTTATCATGGAAAAGTACCTGGAGCGTTGAACCTTGAGGTGAGTTAATCCCCTCAACCCTTTTCAACCAATACAAATCCGGGAGTGACGTGTCAATTTCCATTTTCTCAACGTCGACAACATGGCATCGTGTGTCATTAAAGGTTGCCTCATAACGAGAGCAACTATGTCTACCGGTGTTTTCACCTACGCTATTTCACGACCCGGCGTCGGCAGCAGCAGCTGTGGTGACGCTGAGAGCCAATTGGTACACGCCGAGGAGTCGCGTGGCAGTGGGCACAGTTGGTTGAAGGAGATGGCGTAGGAAAATTAAAAAATAATAAACTCTTTTCGTAATAGTAGTTTAAGCAATTAGTTTGTAATGTTAAGCTTTATTGCATGAGTACATGTTTTGAAAACAAGCGAGTTTTCAAATTTGTACGAATGTAATAAAGCAACATTATAAACGAGTAGCATACTATATTTTTTTGTGTAACAGCATTGTACATTTATAAGAGAATCAAACTTAATTTTGCGAAACAACTTCCCTGTGACGACTCGGGTATTTGACATTGTGCGAGTAAACGGTGGTCGGCTGTTCCGTTTAGCTCTATCTCCCCCCGATTCTCTCGCTACGATTGGCTGAATGTGTGATGACGCAATCATTCGTGACATAAAATCAAATACGTCATCATTTGTGCCGTAAAATCACGATTATGAACGATTTATTGCAACAGAACAGGTTCTTTTATAATGCTGGAATGCAAAAAAATAATTTATTTGAACAATAAGTGTATTTAATTACGTCTATCGATCATCTTAAGTGCTTTTGTGATGCAAATAGCCCCCCAAAAAAGAAAAAAAGCTAATCTCAAAATAAAAAAGCTAATCCCAAAATAAAAATCTTAAAATACCTAAAATAATTATTACTTCACAAGTTTCCTAAAAATGAAAATGTATAACTAACGAAAGAGATGTTGAATGTTTTGCAAAATAATGCTGAAAATAATATATAGGTTTTTATTCCACTCGTGTAATATGATTCAAACATTTTTCATATTTTATGTGTAAGACAATAAAAAAAAATATCCACGTCATTATATCACTACAGTTTTACCAAATTTTGTAAATCGGCCTCTGTGAAAAAGTAAAGACTTTTACATTGATATTAGATTTTAGATTTCTTAGTACAAATATGTTGTGGACAAAAGCTGTAATTTTCAATTATTCATCATTTCACTCGATAGTCTCAAGACATGGATACTACCGTTCGTGCTCAAAAAATTATCAAATAAGTGAATTCCATTCAGCGGTTCAGGAATTTATCGATGATTTTCTGATTATTCGTAGCATTACCTTTTGATAAATGTTTCATTTATTAACTTCGTTCTGTTGCAGCTCAGAGAATGAATTAAAGACAGAAATTAACAAAAAAGAAAAAAAATATTTTCTTCATGAAATAACATACTAAAGACTGCAAAAAATTGAAACCTATTCGTACCCTACTTCATTATGCGTATAAAGGGGTAAAAATGCCAACAGTATCATTTGACCTTGAACCTCAAAAAATAAACTTTGGAAGAAAAAGGGTTGAGAATAAAATTGATGAAATATTAATACACACCTATTTTAGGAATTTAACGTAATTTTATTTGAGAATTTGTTTATTTTATGACACATCGTCAGCTTCAAAAGTCAGGAAAGGATGATATTTGGTGTCATTTTTCGACCCACTGTCTGGCACGTATAGCAAGGACGCGGCCCTCGCCGCCTCCCACTCTACCACCAACGTTCCACGGGCAAGCCTGTCTCTCCCCCTGCCATCGCCACTACTATCCACAACTTACTACATTGGTCGTTCCTCTTGGTTATCATAAGGTTTCTACCAAAGAAACAGCGGCCGCCATGAATTAAGCTCTCCCACACAGTCAGTCGAATTGGCACCAAGTGCACTACGCTGCCTTCAGAGCCCGCAGTGACAACCTTAATTTCGTGGTTCAGCCTCTGCTGGAAGTGATACAGGTTTTTCTATGAGGGTATATTTTTTTCGAACGATGTCCACAGAATTGACGAGAGGTTCCACTCTCTTTTGTCTGCTTGTTCTTCCTCTTTCCGTTACCTCTCATTGGTTGATTATTTCGTGTTTCTGTACGAGCCAACTACTATGGTCATTAATCCCATAAGTTTAACATATGGGATTAATAACCATAAACATATAAATGTATGTATGATATTATAAACATATGTTTTTATTACGGGAGGTGGCGTTTTTCTCTCTCCTGCTGGATGGTGAGATCCAGCGCCGACCTACACGTCGGATTGGGACATATTCCCCATCGAGGTATCTCACCGAACAGGGCACTGCCCCAGCCTGGACGAGTTCTAAGCTCCTGACTGATTGAAATAATTATAAACGTTGTCATTGCCAACAATAGTATTTAATATAAGAGCAGCTTTCGATGGCTTAGCCTACGACTACGTAGTCGTTTTGTGGCTTCCAACCAGCATACAACTGATGATGATGGCTAAGCCATCGAAAGCTGCTCTTATATTAAATACTATTGTTGGCAATGACAACGTTTATAATTATTTCATGAAAAATGCCAACGATAACGCACCACAACACCTATATCCTGACTGATTTCTCGACATATGTGGTAGCGTAAAGCATGTAATTGTAAGTGTATGCAAGTAATGAGTGGGGATAGGACAAGGAAGAAGAAGGAATCATCGCGTTCGGCTCATTTGTTAGGGTACTGCTCGGGCATTCGCCTGGTATTTGACTAGATAAACAATGAAAAACTATCGATCAGAGCAGCCCGCCGCGGCGGGGTATTAGAATTCTCGTCCAGACCTATCTATCTATCCAGTGTGGAAAATCCTGTCAACCTAGGTCAGAGACACTGCAATGACATCAGTTGATGCTACCTCAGCGAGCCACCTCAGAGGTTTATTCCTCTGAAAGTACTACGTCTAAGTCCAGGAACGTGGCCATGAATCATACGCTAACGGAATCTGTATTTGGTGTAAATACAGTACACACGTACCGTCGAAACCTCTCACTGTTCCTGAACCAACAAAGATACCACTGTAGGAATATGTTGTAGAAGGATTGACTCTAGTGCATATTAACCTGTTTCACTATCGTTTGAATTATTTCCATATTCCTTGCATTCTACTTTCTCTTGTATATTGTATATTCAAAATTATGTTCCTTTTATTTAGGCTGATTTTTGACAGAAAATAACTTCTTGCTTTACATGTGTTACACAACACACAAAATTACGCGAAAACTATTTTCAAATTACGTGTTTTCACATACTTGAACTTGTCATTATTTAAAGATCTTATTTTAAAGAACACATTTCCTAATGTAAAATATCTACCTTCACAATGTGATTTGTGGATGTTTGAAAGAACATTTGCAATACATGAAATAATGCGGATTGAGTGAAATTCAGACTTATGCCATTATTATAAATGAACATTTCTCCCGTCAAGAGAAAATTTAAGGCAAATATTTTTGAGAAAATATCGAAAATGCTTTAAGAACTACATGTACCGGTCGGCCCCGGATCTCGACATTCAGCGGGGTAAGACCACAGCCACCTTCCGGGGAAGGACATGCACTACACTTACGGGACTAATGACCCTAGTAGTTGACGCGCCCGGAATCACTATCAATCAATCAATCAATCAATCAATCACAGAGGCATACGCATTGATGATTTAAAACAGAGAAAATATCATCAAACCAACTAATCAAGGCAGTATGTTTTCATGTCAAACCAAACACTTCTAAAAATGTTTGTGTGCATTTGCAATGGAGGTACGATTGTAACTGTTATGTTAAATAACTTAAACACACTTTGCCTTAGAAATTAGAACTGACGTATTTTGTTGCCGAGAACGTCTGGCATTGACGTCAGTCTTTTTCGCAGTTGTTTTTATCTACCCTTTGGACAGGAAACGTTGAACATGAATAATTTCAGCCTTCTTGCCTTTCAAATTACTGGCTTCGTATTTGTGCAGGAATATTTTATCAAACTCATTTTTAGTCTTTTCTTACTTTCATGTGTGTTTGTTTTTTTTCGTTTCTCATTTTAATACTCTAAACATTATTTTGCTGTTTTATGAATCTGACCAAGCGAACAGAACATAAACGCGCTGCCCTAAACTCCCAATAATTTCACCACCGTTATTTTACAACTTCCAGCGTTTCAGGGGTCGCTGTTTCAAGAATCACGTGTTTCAAACGTACAAATCTTAACAGCAACTGATATTTATTAAGAAATTGTATTTAATTATTTGGTACCAGCTGAGCTTAGTCAGGACTACTGGCTTATTAGATTAGATTAGATTAGATTTATTAATAATTCTGCAAATAAGTGTGAGAACTTGGTGGCAGAATACACTAACTTAACATTATAGAACTTAACAACTATACCAACTCTACAAACGTTACAAATCTCATGAACATTTCACCGTGCAATCTTTCATAGAACTCCACATCACCAAACTTCACTTCACCACACTTCACCGCACTGCGATACAGCGAGCTGTAATGTCTTTCTTACTTACTAGTTTCTCTCAGTTGCACAACGTCACTGCACTTCACGCCACTGCACTGCACATAATAATAGTAAAAATAATAATAATAATAATAATAATAATAATAACAATAATAATAATAATAACAATAATAATAATAATAACAACAATAATAATAATAATACTTAATTACAAGGAAGACATAGGTAAATGCACTGAATTATATTAAATATATTTATAACATATCCACATTCAAGAAACTAATTTATTTTTAAATTTTCTCAGGCATTGAGGAAAGGGATCGAAGATTGTCACAGGCAAACTGTTCCAGTCCCTAATAGTGCGATTCGCGAATGACTATTTCCCAACGTCCGTTTTCTGAATTCTTGTCTGAATTTTGTGCATGTGATCCGCTCTGCCGAAATATGTAGGTTTCCCTAATCGACTTTGAATTTCTTTCCACGCTCGAAGGCCTGTGTACGCTTTATACATTGCATAGAGACGTGACTTTAATCTTCTCCTTTCGAGTGACTCCCATACCCCTTTACATTGTTGTGACTCTGGTCGGGAGATGCTGGGGTTATGACGCGGATTTGCGACACTAGCTAAAGAGCTAAATCGAATTTAGCTGCTGTCTGGAGAATTCTAGCGGTCAGAAGCTTTAAGTGCTTACTCCTATCATTACCAGGCGATTGTTGGAGCAATAATAATAATAACGCCAAAGAATTAGCATATATTACGCTGGTTCGCCCTCTCATGGAATACGGAGTTGCGTGTTGGGATCCATACAGAAAGGCGCACCGGAAAAATCTAGATAGAATACAGAGAAAAGCGAATAAGTTTTCCTATAGAAGTAACGCAACAAAAAAGTCATGGGAACCTCTAGAAACGAGAAGAACAAAGGCGAGGCTTTGCGCTCTTTATAAATCGTGCGTAGGTCAACCAGCTTGGAAGGAAATTCAGATTAGACTAGAAAAACCAAATTATTTCGGCCGAAGCGATCACACCCATAAAATTCAAGAAAGAAAACAAAATTCAGATCTTGGGAAGTTTTCCTTTTGTAACAGAACAATTAGAGATTGGAACAGTTTACCTGCAGCAGTTTTCAAAGCTTTTCCTCTCAGTGTCCGAAGTTTTAGAAACAAATTAGAACAAGATATTAAATGAGTATGCGCTGTGTAGTGCGGTGAAGTGCTGTGAAGTGCTGGTCAGTGTAATTCAAAGCAAAAAAGTGTAGTGTAGTGAAGTGAAGTGAAGTGCGGTGAACGTGATCAATGCACTTTTCAATGCTGCTTTTCGTCTTGTACTGTATTGTACGGTATTATTATTATTATTATTATTATTATTATTATTATTATTATTATTATTATTATCATTCTTAGTGTTATTATTATTAATATAAGTGTTGTAATTTTTGCAATTATTGTCATTAACTGCCACCGGATTACACCCAATTGCAGTTCTAATAAATGTAATAACTTTAATAAAAGAGCCACTGACAGTCCAACATCTTTCCTTTCTCTTCGTCGTCCTATCCTCATCCCGTACTTATACACACACGCTTATACTTACATGCACTACACTACCACGTGTTGGGGAACCAGTCACTACATGCATTACACAATATCGGGAGAACAGTCGGGAACTAGCAGTTTGTACAGGCAGGGGCGGTGGTGACTGGTAGATGTATTTAGAAGGGGAAACCCTCCGTCCACGGCACCGGATCTTACCTTCTCGCAGTGAAAGAACATCACTACCTCCGATGTTTTAACATGCACCTTACTTACGAGACTAATCCCCGTAGGATTTGAACCGTCTTATTAAAATTGAACCGATGAACCATTACTTAAGAATCACATACCTAATAAGGTTTAGGGAGTAGCCGGTAAATACCCAAAGCTTTACAAACACTTATTACTGCTTGTACGACTTACCTCACTGACTCACACTGAAGATACTGTCTAAAGCAAATGAAATAATTATATTAATAATAATACAAATTGTGTTACCAGATGGGGAAACATTAATAACAATAATAATTATTATAATATACTCTGAAGAATACAAATGTAAAGAAATGAAAGAGTTAATAGCATGAAAGATGTCTAATTCACGGAAAAAAGTTTTTATTTTCACTTTCCGTATTGAAATGCTTCAGGTGCTAAATTAACTATACTGACTTGCTCAGCATAGCATGTATAATATTCGGGGCAGTTGTACTCAAGTAATAGATGCTGTCATCACGGAATGTTGAAGAGTAGCCACCTTCCCTCAATGTCTTTGTTTTGGCTTATGAAATCATACTTTCAAGAGCGTTCGTCATGTGTGGTGAAAAAAGGAAGAATGAGGTCTGGGTTATGACATATTACTGATAAACGCTTGCAGCATCAGAGTAAAGAAGTTTCCACTATAATGTTACATCAAACCGTTCTAGATCATTCCGTATTTAATAAAGCAACATGAATATATTAATTCTTGAAGTTAACATTTACAGAATATGCAAAATTAAATTTTACGTACAGAATGATCTCCCATATTGACACTGATTCATGAAATATATTAACTGTAGCGTTTAAATAAAGATTCGAATTGATGTATCATATTAATATTTTAAAAAAAATCAAATATGTAATATACGTGGTTAAACTGACGCACAAAATTCTTTGGTAACATTTTCTTGGACATCAATTTTTTTATTTATGCAAACTCATCACACTATCCTGCACGAGGAGATTTCGCCCGAGTGCCGTGGCAGTTAACATAAATTACGACAGATCGCAGTACTATATCAGAGTTTAGAGTCCCTAGATAGGGGCTCTGGGGATTCTTAACAAATTTTTCTCTGGCGTCGACTCCTCGAGCAAAAAGATCCCCACCGACAAAAAGAGCGTCTGACGCTCTACATTTGTGACTCCGACTGTTGGGTCACAATTTCAAATGTAAAATGTACAATTAAAAATGCGAATTGAGAGAAAGGTATTGACGTGGTCGCAGAAATGTCGAAAGAAGTGGTACAAATTATCTTAAAAATGTAAATAGAAATGAACTTTACTTGCACTGCCGGAAATAACGAGAATATTTTATATTCCTGCATAAATTCAGCAAGTTCCTGGAAGCTGATAAAGCTGATAGGCCGAAAAGACACTATATTCATTCGAAACGATTAATGTTAGCCTTCTGTTATATTGTTTCGGAAATAAAGGTCAATAAAGTGTATTAATTGACTATATTTCTTTACATATTCATTTCTCTTTTATGTAGAAGTCTTGATTTAATAAATGGAATATTAACCTGAAAGATATCGTGTTGATTGCTTACATAATTGCTTCTGCAACGGTAACGCACACGACATGTCACCTGTGAGGCAGTCCACAACGCTGATTGTTTTTCAACATTTGCTATAATAGTTCTTTTTCTTCAGTGTTGACACAGTTCACATTAAAATATTAACCAACTACATAAAAATATAAATAAATTAATTTATAAATTATTACAAATAAAGGATATTTTTTAATAATGTTTTCATCATATGACACATTAATTGCTTCTCATAGATTGCGAAGAACATATTTCAAACTAATCTATAATGTATTCTAGAATCCAGATAAATTGGAGCACCGGCTTAGGGCATCAACTGATGTCATTGCAGTTCCTCTGACCGGGAGGTTCCAGGGTTCAAGTCCCGACGGATTTTCGACACTACATGGAGAGCTTCGTCGAATTTAGCTGCTATCTGTAGGAGAATTCTACCTGTCGGCTGGTCTGATCGGTAGTTTTCTGTGGTTTCTGCGTTAAGTATCAGGCGAATTCGAGGGCAGTACCCTAACGAGCAAACGCGACTTTTCCTTCCTCATTTTTTCTATCCTCACCCCGTACTTACACAGACCTACATTTGCGTACATGTACCACACCTGTTGAGAGACCAGTCGGGGGTTAGAGCTTGTTAGAGCCTCTTGGGGAGGTACCCCGTTTGTGGGAGCTACCTGGTTGGGAAAACCCCGCAAGCCACCGTAGAACGGCGCCGATTCTTCTCTTCCAACGGGGAAAGTTCACCGCAGCGTCCTCTGAGAAAAACATGCGCTGTACGTACGAGACTAAGCATAGCAGTTTACTCGCCCGAAAATATAAAATAATCAGTCAATCAAATTGACACAAAAGTGCCTCGCCCTGCGAGTTACCCACGACGGCTTGTACACGCGCATGTATTCTGGAGTTCCTCACCCAAAATCTCATTGTAGCTGTCGGTTTCTCTGATACGGCATTAACTTTGAGATAATCACAGCAGTAATTATGTTGATTTGGTGAGTAATGCGACTGGAGTAGTTGATGGAACAAAGATCACAGGAAGTCGAAAGATCACCGAGAAATTGCTGGGACGAATTCGCTTTGTCCACCAAAAATTTTAATTGGATTGCCTGGGATTCAAAGCCTTGCGCGCTGCCCGCTACACCACGCATTTCCCTTTGATGCGTTAGGGTAGAAATGGACGGGACAAGAAGCAATGCGGACCGCCCAGATCAAAATCTTGTTGTCGCTTTTCCGGAATACTGTTCAAATACTAAACACTTCTTTTGTTCAAGAGAGTGTAAATTAATTTTCTCACAAGTCCATTTAGTTCCCTTTAATCAGAAATCAGGAATATCGTCTTGCAAATTATATAAAAATACTTATTTCTCTTTGTTTTTTAATTTATTAAAATGGAATGTTTTAAAGTCTGAATTTTTGGATTATTTGGAGTAATAGGTCCTTTTAAATGGCAACACTATTGTATAACGTATCATAGTAATTTGAATGGAAGAGTGGTAGCCCCATGAGAAACTCAAATCTAAATACAACGTTGCTCGTTTAAACAGTATTCACCAATGTAACGCCAAAATACAAATACAACACTACAGAAACAATGCGACTTATCTCTTCCACGATTCGGTGACGACCTTCTTCAACATTAATTCATAAAAGAAAATGTTGGTGTCGGCGCATGAACTAACGATATATCAGACACAGCGGTATTTGGTATAGATTCAGAGATACAGATTTATTCCACATAAAAAGAATGATATTTTGGACCAATTCACTTGAAAATTCCAATTTTCGGTTTTCACGCAGAAATCCCAATTATTTTTTTTAGTTTCAACAGTATTCCAGAAAAACGACGATACGTAATTGCTCTGTGCGTGAACAGAATAGCGGCAAGGCAATGCGCCTCGCTTATTCTGCCTGTTTGGCGCCGTTTTTACCCTGCGATTGTATCTCAAGAGTTGATTAATCAAATATTAATGTGCATGTGTGTGTGTGTGTGCTTGGTGTGTCTGTGTGGTGTGAGGGTGCGTGGTGTCTGTGTGGTGTCTTGGTGTGTCAGAAGGGCTCTTATTTTGTCCCTTGGCTACATTTAAGACCTGCGTAGTCTCCTTGTACGTCGCACTGCGACGCCTGCGCAGCCTCTTTTCTACATTCACTTGTCCGCTCGGGATCAGTCACCTTCCCACCTTCGCCATTCACTTCCATTGTGTAGATGTATCATTCGTGAAACGACCTTTCGAAAAGTCGTTTCCGAGACCCTTCTCAACCTGACATGCCGCAGACACCTATTATTTCGATTCGCAACGTTCCATCATTGCAGTACATAACGTAAAGTATAATCACAGCGTCCTTTGAGTCAGAATGAGATCCTGTTATGCGATAGCGGACGCATTAACTGTCAAGATAAATAAGCAGAATATTCATTCTCAACTCTTACCAGACCTCACATCTTGTAGGTGAATGCGAAAAGTTTCCACGTTGAATATTGGTAATGAGTCAATAAAAATACATTTCAACAATAAAATTTGCAATACTTTTTGAATTGATGGCACAATTCATTATAAAAGGATTTATTGTACAATTATGCTTTTAATTCAGAATCAACTTGTAAAATCGTAGCCGAAAATCATAGGATCGGTAAGTATGCCATGGTAAGTATGATCAAAGCACTTCCTGTACTAATTGAATAAAAGGTACAAAACAAAATATGCAGAAGGTACGGCTTCTTTAGTATTTAGAGTTTTCTTTGGGACAAGTCGTTTTAGGACGAGTTCCTCTACTTCAGGCATGTCAAAGTCGCTGGCAAGGTAACTAGCTCACCAGAGTTCGTGGGTACTACGTCCAAAGAAATTGGCGCGAGATTTAAAAGTAAGGGTTGTACAAATTGTCCCAGATTGGCGGTACGTCATTGAATACCAGGCCTATGAGTCTTTGGGGGGAGGGAGTTACTTGACAGTTATTGTCACAAAAAATATTGTGTGCCATTGATATATTGATTGCCATTTTCTGTTTAAACCAAAGAAATTATCCACTCCCGTCTTCCGGAATAAGACTTTCACTATAGTAACTAGAACTAAAACCATAGTAGTTGACGTGCTCAGACGCATCAGTCTGGC
Source organism: Gryllus longicercus (assembly GCA_038098605.1). NCBI lineage: Eukaryota > Metazoa > Arthropoda > Insecta > Orthoptera > Gryllidae > Gryllus > Gryllus longicercus. The sequence goes on from JAZDUA010000540.1 coordinate 898,416, forward strand.
AACCATGCGAGACACCTCACATTCAGACAAACACCTTATTTTAGTCAGTGCTCTGTGGCGAATGTCACCATTAAATAATGAATTAATGAAGTCCGAAATGACCACTTCATTTTTATTTATACAATTTTATCCAAAACGTCTGGATAATATTACTACATACAACTTCTTTGTCTACTTGAAATTACCAGTTTCTAATTAGTTAAAAAAAAGACAACAATTACAAAGAACTTTTTTGTATTCCAACATTATAAACCACGTTTTCCGTTGCCAGAAATCGTTCATAAAATGGCATTGTAAGGTAGATATAGCTTTAGGTTTATGGCGTTACGAGTTACTGCCTGTCCTTCGTGCCCTTTTACTTTCACGTATACATACGTATATACGGAGTATAGGGAAAGTTATGTAATGCTGCGGAAAATCAATTTCGAGATTTCACCGGAAATATACGTTTTGGAGTCCCCTCATACCGAAAAAGTGTTGTTTTGTTTTCAGAACGTCCGTCCGTCTGTCTGGTGTATGTGAACAACACTAGCGCCTAAACCATGCATAGGATTTTTTCCAAATTCAAGAAACCCCTGTCCAAATGTCCTGAATCGAAGCTCTGCGATTTTACAAATCATTTATTAGTTTTGGGGGGTACTTTACATGAAGCCCCTGGGACATTTTCAAAATTTTCTCAAAAACGACCCCAGATTTTTTCTTTACATTTCGTATGAGATTAGAGTAAAATACACTTATAAATGTGGCATAGGTCATATTTTCATGGTTAACTCTGAATTTTCGAAAATTTCAAATGTTGGAATCTTTTTCAGGGTCTTCCTACTACTACAAAATTGAAGATCGAGGTTTTCCTTCAAATGAAATTTGTTGTCCATAATTTGTTATTTCATTAAGGTCATGTACATTTTTTTGAAAATTTTAATAGTTTTCGCGCAATATTGCGTGTAATTTAAGCAATTTTAAAAAACAACAAAAAAACAAGTTTTCTCAAAACGCTCCAAATTTTTCTTTAAACTTTTGGTAGAAATTTTGCTCAATGCACTCTACAAGATGACATAAACGCCATATTGTTCTATTTTTTTGTTTTTTCAAAAATTACAAAAATTTAATTTTTTGACTTGTCTCTTAAATCGTTAATATTTATATTAGCAGCAATTTGTTCACATTACTATATGTGTAAATACATGTGCTTTAAATAATGTCAGATAAAGATTCTCGGAAACTCAACCGTTTTCAGTCAAGACTAGCTTAAAATTTCCCAAATTTTCCCAACGGTCCAACGCCATTTTGTCAAAAACGACTCCACACTTTTTTCTTCAAACTTTTCGAAACGATAGTGCTAATTTAGCTCTGTAATATGGCGTAAAGTTCGTTTTGGGGTATTTTTTTGTTTTGTAAAAAATTACTAAATGGTAATTTTTTTAAATTATCTCTCTCGACGGTAATATGCACATTTCCAGCAATTTATAAACACTATTGTATTTGCGTGTAAATATGCTTAAAATGTCTTCAAATAAATTTTTGTAGAACTCAAAACTTTTCTGTGAAAAAGTGCTTCAAATTTCGAATTTACTGTAGCGCTTAAGCGCTATTTTCTTAAAAACGGCTCCACATTTTTCAAAGAAAATTGCAATTTAGAACACGTTTTACTATTCTTTAATATTCTTGAAATAATATTTCCGTTCTATTTTTATTAAACCAAAAATGATTTTTTTTTAATGTACTTGGGGCAGCGATAGATTGCAGCTGGAAAGATGTGGCATGTTTGAATAGCTAGCCAACACCAAAGTAAATGGAAAACTAATACGAGAAAGTGTATGCCATTCCTTGGCACTGCTAGTTTCCCTTCCCGTCCTTCCCCCCGTTCTCACTTCTCCACCTCACCCATCCTCCCTGCCGGATGTTCGCGCCCCTCCTACCCGCCCCTCCATTTAATTTTACGAAAGTAAAATAGTTGCATAAAAGCCTTTACAGACACAACTCAAAAATATGCCGTACATTTGCAAATGAGCTCATAAGTTTTATAGTAATATAGGAAACATTATATTTGAAAACTCTCAATGAAACACTCCATCGAATAGGTTTAATAGTAATGTATTTAAAATATACTAGTTTCAATTCCTTAAAATGGACAAATTCAATAAAAGTAAAAAGTAAACGACGTCCCTTCTCTCTTATTGCGTGCATGAAAGATGTTTCTCGTTTCAATGTTGCATTTAATTATCACTAAACATATTCGCGAAATCTAGTTTTCAAACAAATACTGTATATGGCAAAGCGTCAGGAATATAGCAGTTTCAAATATTTACTAAGTGTATTTATAAATAAATCGCAAAATGTAACTATGCATTTTCGCCAGTACTTCGAAGGCAGAAGTCAAATCTCATCCTGTCAAATAATTACCATGGCATACTCGCACGATCCATCTACTTAGTCTTACAGGTTAAACAGTAATTCATCAAAAAACGTCTAGTTTCAAATAAGTATCTAGAACAATTGCTCAAAAATTAAAAAGGTAACAATGCACAATTCGAATGCACATTTCCAGAAACTTCAATGTACTCTGTAGTAATTATATGTACCGTAGATAGAAACCCATGGGAATTGATTATTTTGGCACCTATGTGTGGATGGAAATTCTAACTCCCAATCATAATATTACCTTGAACTCGATTGTATTGTTTTGGACTCTTCTAGGGCCGCATTAATACATTCATTAACAATTCAAATCTATTTCACTAACATCATTATGAATACACTCTTACCATTTCGTCGTACTAATTAATAACTGATGAAAAATTTTCTCTTTGGAGTTTAATAATTATGAGTTAAATTGTTATGAGTTTAAAATATACCATTTCGAGTTAATCTTCAAAGACATTTAGGTAAAAGTTGCGAATAATAAATTCCAATCAGTTTCAACTGTCTAAAATATTCCACAGAGACTGAAATTATAGTCATTTAAATTGAATGTGATTTTTATGATGTCTCTAACTTCTATTAGCGTTGGTTTTGAGAGGAGGGGAATGGACCAATAATTTTTTAAAGGAAGTGTTAAATCAATCGAAAATGATTTAATTCCATGAAACAACAAATCATCGAATGGGCACATTTACTACTATTTATCTCGGATCGTTTTAGTCAAAGAAAATACGTCCATGAGCTTCATTTGAGATGACCTTCTCAAAGTTATTTTCAGAAGTGCAGGTGAAAGATAACTGGTTCTTGAGGTCGCGAAGTGTTTACCTTATCGCGGCTAAGTAACTCACGCCATGTTTTGAACAACACTGCTGTGTAGAAATAGAGAACCTATCAGCATTCCATTTTGTGGATGCCTGTTGAATGAAACGATGGTTTACATCATTTTTCTTAAATAATGAATTTATTTTCCTCGACAACGAAAGCGAGGGAATATAATCATACTACGATATGATTGTTTCAAATGTGATATTTTACAAATAGATTTACCTATAAATTAAGGATATATAATGAATCCCACGAACAATGTTATGGCTTAAAGAATGCATTGTACCATTTTTATGAACACTAAGGTTGAGTTCAAGGTATATATAAGATGATTGTGTTCCTTAATATATATTGTATTATGTTAATGAAAAAAATGCCATTGTTGTTATTCGAATGCGTCTGGTGTCATTGTTGCTAAAGTAAAGCCAACATCTATAAAAGTAGATGGACGTAGTTGACACATTTACATCTTCCGCGCGCTTTAGGTTCAGTGATGCATATGCAATCTGACGAGTACCTAATTTGCGATGTCAACATTTTCTCTTCCCTGAGACCTGACGTAAAAGCGCGTCATGTGACGTTCGCCTAACTGCTGCAAATAGCAAGTGGCCTTGATTTTGTTGCCACCGGACAACTGAACGCCTTCTCAGAGACAATAAAAGAAAGTCGAAGAAGTGTTGTACTGATTAATGAATTTAACTTATGAAATCTATCTAATGGGTACTCTTTCTATGACCATATCTCCGTTGCATAGCCACAATGATATGATTTCAATGCCACTTTTTGTATTTGGCAAGAGTACAATAGAAGCTACGCAGCTGTGGGCGTGTGAAGGCACTCTTCAGTTTCGTCACTTGTTCACCAGATGCCGCCGCTCGCAGAAGCAACTGTGCGTCACCTAGCGGTAGAGTTGAGTACTACTAGCAGGTAGTATTTTGCCGCGCATCGTGTTGTGAGCTTGTGTTCGGAGTGGATCGCGTCTTAGTGTATATTTTTAACGAAGTTCAATCGGTTAGGTGTGAATTTTGTTGAAATTCGAAAGTTAACTGTGTCATCTGTCATTTCAGTGTGTAGTGAGTGAATTGCAACTCTTAGTATTATTAAATTCAAGACGAATTCTTCCTTTCTAGGTGAAGCATTTCATGTTTGAACTTGGTTGTGAATGCAAGGGTTGCCACAACACACATAAAGTGTGAACGACAGTTTCATTTCAGATCTTAGGTTATTTTCTTCTAAGAAAACAAAGTATCATCGTGTAAACTACGTGTTTACGAATCGAATTCGGCGTGATATTGTCTTAATCGCGCGTTAAACTTCCTTTCCAGAGCGACTTGATATTTTTAGGTTGGCAGTTCAGCAGACAAGCAACCGTCTGTCACTGTAATAATGGCGCCGCGCAGACATTCATTCAAGAGTCGTAAACCCCTCGGATCAATTTTCGGGAGGGAAAATGACTATGCACTGGGACTGAATGAATACAAGAGGACAATTCGTCGACGGGACTCCGTCCGCTCGCTGAAATTCATCCATAAGGTAAGATAACAGATTTCAGGTGACTGACTTTTCAGCAATGGAGCCTACTACAAAATTCATTCATGTTATGTCACTTGGCTCCATTGAAGCACTTAGAAGGCATGTGTCTGTCAAGCGACGTCTTACAAATGATGGAATTTGTTGATCTTTAAACACTTTTTTGTAATGGTTTAATGTATTTTATTAATGGTGTTTCTGTCATAGTGAGGCAATAAAAAAATCTTACAGTTCAAATCATTCATATATAATGCATACGTGTAGTGTGCATATGTAGATTTAGATTTATTCAGTCAAAAAACCAGTAAAAAGCTGTATGTGACGTAGGGGTGAAAATATTATCAGCGCACGTTTTCTTGAGTTCCAGAATTCCTTCCCGTCATTTTAACTAAAAATATTTGAAAGATGTGTAAAAGTTTAACATAAACAAAAATAAATTTTAAAAATCCCGAGATTAGCAATGTTTGTAAAATAGTCATTTTCGTTTCTGAGTTTTAGAAAACTTATTTGCTTCAGTACACGAATTGCAAATATGATTTTTCTGTTATTGTTAACAAAATAGCAACTCGCCCTTATCTCTACTCTTACCATTATAAGCAAAAGGAGAGTTCAACAAAACGTGCGCAGAGTGAAGCTACATTTACGTCGAGAAGCAAAACAAGGGGCCATCTCAGCATTTGCTCAATGGATCAGGGAAACTGGACCAAAACCTGATCGAGATGGGGTGTAGGGGAGATGTAGTGTATTTGTTAATTGCGTTAAGTCACGAGCAGTGCAGTCAAATGTTTTGGTCGTGATTTTCGCACCTGTTGCGCAGACATTCCAGTCTGTGTTAACTTTCATGCCTCGTTTCTCCTATCTCAGAGTGTATCTACTGTAGCAGTCAGATTGAGGGGATGCGTGTTATCGATGTTATTACATACCGGAAAAGGAACTGCACGCATGGCTGATGCAGAGGGGTCGTCACCCCTTTACAGTCAGATACTAAATGGGGGGGGGGGGGGGGCGTCAGGCGCAACATGACAACTCAAGCTACGTGACAGACCCCCGACACAATACTATTTTTGTGCAACGTTGATTGGATAATTATTTTGTGATTTTGTTTTTAATTTTAGTAATAAAACCTGATATATACTTTCCCAAGGTGGATCCAAACAGTATTTCAGAAGGGAAGTGACAATTTTATGTTCATTTCAAGAATATTTTTGAAATACTAGTGCCGTATATTCATTATGAGAATGTTGCTTTAGATGTAATCAGAACTGTTTATCGTCATTATTTTGAATAAATTGAAAAAATAAATACGAAAAATGGTTACATGGCGGTTGGAGGGTCATGACTCTGTGTACATGCTCCTAATTTTGTTTATTCATGGACTAGTTTGATCTGTATATTTTTTTATATTCGAAAATGTATTCAATGAGAATTCACAGTCGACATAAATAATTACCCACAATACAAACCCAAAATGAGAAGATGTATATGAAACTAAACGATAAGAACTGCACTTATTTCTTATCACTCTAAAACAACATTAATAAACGTATGTGTAATAATATTGTGCTTGTTGCATGAAGACATGAGAAATTAGAATTCAAGTTTTTTAAGTTCATAAAAATAAATGTTAATATCAATAAGTTTTAAATAAAAAAATGTGTAAAAAAATAAATGCCTGATAATGTAACACAATTTATTTTTAGTTGGTTTATGTTAGTATGCATTTCTAAGAAGAAAAGAACTGAAAGCTGTATTCTTCGCAAAGAAAAATGTTATAGTATCATGCTAAAATAACTGCACGCCAAAAGAGCGTCTTTTTTACGCCACATATGAATCATCTGCGGACTACTTGCATAGTACATCGTACGATTGTCTCGACCCGTTACGTTGAGAGATGGCCAGAAACATACGATTAAAAATAAGGATATGTGTTTAATGTCGATCATTAGTTTGATAATGATAAACACCCAATGGTTTTTAGCTTTTTTTAAAAATAATATGCTATCTGGTAATATGCTAATGTCTGATCATTTTACCACGTATGTCAATAATTTCATACGTGTTCCATATTCCAAAAAAGTTAAATTAGGTACACGAGAGTGGATGTTAAGTTTTTAACATATCACATCCACGAGATTCCAATTACAAACGTAACTTGTAACCCACGGTTCCATGTCCTTGGGCAGGATGGGGTGCACGGAGCGGATGTCTGCAGCACAGAATGTGCGTGACCAGAAAGAAAAAAACGAAGGCGTCTCTTTTGAATTGCCGATAGCGTACGAAACGCGTCGCATCAGCCCAACGGTCCTCCGGTTGTTTTGCCTCTCTCGGCGTCCGGGAGAACGAAGGATAACTCGTGTAGCGCCCGCTTGGTGGCGCTTGGGGCTCCGTCATTGAGGCTGAGGAAACCGGTTCGACGCGGACCAACCTGCCTCCCAACGTTTCAGTGTCCTGCGCTGGGCGCGCAGTGTCACAGAGTAAGGAAGTTGTGGCATGTTTGCATCGCGCATGTTATTGCGTGGTTTGACCGCGCATGAAGCTAATTCGATTAGTAGGGTATCCATTAACCGAGGTGAGCAAGATAAGGCTACCTCATACACCGGAAAACCCGTGTAGCTTTGACGTTTGATGATAGAAAAATAATAAGGTCCTCAGATTGTAGCAGTAGTCCTAGGCATTTTGATTGAAATACCATTCGAAAAAATCGAAATGAATAGTTTTCATTTCTTCAATTATATGGTAGAAACCAACTGTCTTCTTTGAATAAACGAAACTTGATAGTTGTCCATCTTGGCAACCATATCCATGTTCGCGGTTTTTACATTTTGGTAAGTAATAAATTCGAGGAATGTTTGAATGGTGGCATTTGTCAATGTGCCAGTATTTACAGCGATCTCAATTAGTCCTATTGACAGCTTGGGATATTGTATTAGGTTTCGGCAAACTTTATCGATTTGGCAAAATTTTCCAACAATTCCGACCTATTTTACAATACTGAAAGCTGTAGTAGGCATTTCCTTCGCCTTCGACCACTTTTGTCCTGCCTCGTTTGTTCCTTTCCCTTTTCTCAGGGCCCTTTTCGAAAACTGTTACCATAGACTAAGGAAGTAGTTTATTATTCTATGCTGTGGCACCTTTGAAGAACGGTGGCCGGGCCACCCACATGTTTTCTACTCTGTGGCCATTCAACTTCGACCACTGCCTGTTCTGATCCTTCTCCGCGTACACGTTTTTTTTCGTCAGCACCCACCGAACGGGTGCAACCCAGCTAAGAATTATCATATTTGCATAACCATTATAAACTAGTGGTACTAGAGAGTGGCACAACCTTTCACGTTCTAGTTAGTTTCCTATTCTCTCCGACGAAGACCACGAGGGTCTTGGAGTTTGAAAAGAGCATCTTGCACATCTTGAAATGGATTTTATTTCGTTATTCGGTGCACGTATCACTATTGCACGTACAAAGCGTTTAAAGATAAATTTTAAAACCAGTTTTGAAAAATCTTGTTTTTAATAATGTTTTTATATTGTGCTTCAATTTCACTCAAAATTTCGGTGACACCACTAATATTTACAAAACAATGCACCTGACAGTAATTAATGAACTAATTTTATTTGAAGGAAATATCTCTTTCTTTAATATTGTAGTTGAAGTTGAAAAATATTCAAAATTGTATAATTTTCGAAAATCAGAGCTCTCAGTGAAATTTTTCATTCCATCTTTATGAATGATTTCACTCTATTCTTACAAGAAATTTAAATAAAAAGATGGGGACAATTTTTGGAAAAGTTATGAAAATGTTCCAGGGACTTGATGTAAAGTACCTCCAAAATTTACCCTTGGACGATCCGAAAAGAAAATATTTCTTGAAGGGGTAATCAAGCGTCAGCAATGTTACGGTAGTCAAGTAAAAAGGAATTAGGCGCCTGTGAAGGGCAGAACCCGTGATCGAACTCAGTCTGTAATTTAATGGCCGTGCGAGGCGAAATGCTTGCGTGGCACCGTACCTGCGCCGCCTTTGGACCCCGCCGCACCCACCGTTGCCCACCCACAGCTGGCCGCGCCCCTTACCGCCCAGGCTTGCCACGAGGAGTAATTTGCGCCTCCTCCGCCTATAGGGCGCGCGGCGCTGGCGGTGGAGAGGCGACGGCGATGGTGGCTGCGACAGCGGCAGCGGAGGCGGTAGCGGTTGTGGGGGGGGGGGGTGGCGGTGGGGAGGCGGCGGCGACAGCAGCAGCGAGGCGGTAGCGGTTGTGGGGCGAGGGCGCGGGTGGCGGGATGGTGGTTGCGACAGCAGCAGCAGTGGCGGTAGCGGTTGTGGGGGTGGCGATGGTGCGGGTGGCGGTGGTGGCGTCGGCGCTGGCACTGGGGAGGTGGCGGTGATGGTGGCTGCGACAGCAGCAGCGGAGGCGGTAGCGGTTGTGTAGGTGGCGGTGGTGCGGGTGGCTGTGGAGAGGCGGGCGGCGACAGCAGCAGCGGGGGCAGTAGCGGTTGTGGGGGTGGCGGTGGTGGCGACGGGGCGGTGGGGACGCGGCGGTGATGGTGGCTGCAACAGCAGCAGCGGAGGCGGTAGCGTTGCGGGGGTGACGGTGGGGAGGCGGAGGTGGTAGCGGTTGTGGGGGTGGCGGTGGGGCGGCGGCTGCGACAGCAACAGCGGTGGCTGTAGTGGCTGTGGGGGTAGCGGTGGTGCGGGTGGGTGTGACGGTGACGGCGCTGGTAAGTGGGCAGTCGGCGGTGATGGTGACTGCTCCAGCAACAGCGGTGGCGATGGCGGTGGTGGGGGCGGCGCGGGTGGCGGTGGTAGCGTGGGACGTAGTCGTGCGGGGGCGGGGCCGGCGGAGGCTCTGGTGGTGGCGGGACGGCGCCGTTTAATCAAGGCGGCCCGTCGCCGGTGCCGCTCACTTTGACATTCAAATCGAGCGCCCACCCTGCGCTCGGCCCGATTCGAGTGTCGCCCGCCGCAAGGCGAGATGGCGCTTAGGCCGCTTCGCCCGGTAAGAATGTGCGTCTAGTCGTGGAGCTGAACGTGCTGCATTGCTTTCAATCGGCCCCCTTCTTCTAATCATCTGTTCGTTGGCGGATGGGTAAGGACGGCGCAGTAGAAGAACAATTAATTTCATGTGCGTCTAGTCGTGGAGCTAAAATTGCTTTCAATCGGCCCCCTTCTTCTAATCATCTGTTCGGTGGCGGATGGGTAAGGACGGCGCAGTAGAAGAACAATTAATTTCATTGTCTATGTCTGACACGTTTTGGTATCATCCTCTTCTTCGTTTCTTCCAAAATTAAATGGTAATAATTATCTAATCTAACGTTTACCATGCAATTATCTAATATTAGATCCGTACTTAATTTATACGTGATTGTTTTTTGTTTATTGCTTAAATATAAGCACATTATTTATCCACTCGTCCGGCTTTCCTCCAGCAAGGTGCGGTGACGTTTGACCTTCTCTCTGGAAAAATGTATTTCATTTGAAATGTAACTGAATTTGAAACATTGTTTCTGATAGCTCCCTCTCCAATCGCTTCTTCCCACTCCGGAGAGAAATTCAGAAGGAAATTGAGTTTCATTGTTCGTAGGTCTTTCAGATGTCCTAGTATTATACATTTACTGTCCAATAAGAAAATTTACAAGTGTATGTGTGTAAGTAAATACGTGCACCGTTACAATATAATGTACTCAACTTTATGAGAATCCATTACAGAACATAATAAAGGAAAGAAATATGATTTATTTAATGTGCCGGGGAAAACTGTAACCAGTGACTTTAACGGAGTGCGGTGGAAAGTTTATTTTCTCTAGCACAACTTGCAAGTGCTCTTCCAATTTTGAGGAATTATCAGGAGAACGGACTTTTCACAACGATTCGAATCCGACTCAAGGGTCAGATGAAACGATAAAACACGGAAGTCTGAACTTCTTCAAAAAGAGCACCGTTAGAACTATATATTTAGACTCGTCGAAGAGAGAATAAAAAAAATTCCTTAAAAGTAAAATGCTCGGGAAAGGGAAAGAGAAGAACAGAAAGAAAATACGGGAAAGTCGGACGAAGAAAACGATAAATCTTAACCTCTCATCTGGATAATTTTCTTTTCAACTATTCTCATCCTTCTTTGGAATGCTGACTTTCCATGTTCTGAACGGTACATTTACACAGTTATCAAGTTACGCTATTCATTTCTTAGTTGTTTTTTTTTAATTTTTATTTTAATTTAGCACTTTATTGTTCTTATTAAGAAGAGTATCGTATAACTCGGAAATTATAATTAATTTTCCAGTACCTTTGTGCCCTTCTAAATAATGACTCCTGTTGCAAATGTTAATGATCTCAAAGCTCTGCCTCAACCTCAAATAGTAGCCACCCTGACGACTCGAGTGCGCGTAGGTATAACTACCTCGCTTTATGACAGTTGCGTTTTTGATAACTCGGTGCTCAGAGCCGGTCTCTTAGATCCATGCGCGGTTAATTGTCGACATTACTATTTTTAGTTTGGGAATATTTGTTGTAGGTGTACACGCACAAACAAAGCGCACATAATATGAGTTTAAAAAGAATTATTATTTTCTTTAAAGATTTGGCAAGGTAATGGGAATCTGCAATATAATGCTGATGAACGAGTGTTGATAATAGAACTAACTGGCTCAGGATCAGTGCAATTATGGCTGATGACTTTGAACGACTCCTTCAAACAACACGAATGTAAATAAATAAATAAATAAAAATCAGTTGAATAGAATACTAAATATATTTTGTATTACACCTACGAACGCACATTCTGTGACATCGTATTTACATTTGAGAAAGTGCTCATTTTCGTTTCTTTTACTCGTAACTCGAGCCTTCGCCGGGGGTGAAGAAACATTGTGGCCGTTCGACCGGCGAGGAATTCCGCAGTGGCCTGGACCCGCAAAGACCATTCGCGGCGGCGGCGGCGGCGGAGCGCTCTGCGCGCAGAACAGACCGTTTTCCGATACATTTGAATGTTGGCTGCCGGCCAGCAGGCGCCGGCCGAGGAGGCGGCAGTGGCGGCAGTGGCGGAGGCAGAGCTGGAGGTGGAGGCGGAGGTGAAGGTGAAGGTGAAGGTGAAGGTGAAGGCGGAGGCGGAGGCGGAGGCGGAGGCGGAGGCGGCGGTGGCGGCAGTGGCGGAGGCGGAGGCAGAGCTGGAGGTGGAGGCGGAGGCGGAGGCGGAGGTGAAGGTGAAGGTGAAGGTGAAGGTGGAGGCGGAGGCGGAGGCGGCGGTGGCAGCGGTGGCGGTGGCGGTGGCGGTGGCGGTGGCGGTGGCGGCGGCGGTGGCGGCGGCGGTGGCGGTGGCGGCGGCGGCGGCGGCGGCGACGGTGGCGGCGGCGGCAGCGGCGGCGGCGGCGGCGGGGGCGGCTACGGCGGTCAGGGCACTGCGGCCGCCGTGCAGGAGTGGCACGAGGGAGGGTGGTGGCGGCGGGTGGGTGACGCTGATATGCGCGACCTCTCGCGGAAGCTGCGGAGGCTTCGCTCGCCGCATTCCAGACGCCGCCTGCCCGCTCCGGCTGCGGCCGCGCGATGGCGCCAGTGGTCTCGTTCGCCAGTCGTCGTAGGGCAGCCAGGGCGGGTGGCTGGGAACGACGGCACTCGAGAAACTTTCTCTTTCCCGTTCCCGAGCCAGTTTTGTTTTAGAATCGGATTGGAGATAAGGGGAATGAACCGGATTTGCTAATCGAGATGTAATAATCACTTGAAGTGATAGTTTTGAATTCCGCATTAAGCAGCTGTAGTACAATCAATTCAAAACTTGCTGTCGTATTAGGTGTATACTGTGCAATTACCATAATTGGTATAATTGTGTTTCTTTACAAATTATTGCTTACGTTAAAAAATTAATAAAAGCTTGCATTTAATTCTCTAGGATGAGTGTGAGTATGTTTTGGCGATGCTTATTTGATGACATATCATAATTAAGCAACAAAGAGTGTATGACCAAAACGGAGGCATTTGTGGCAATGTTAACAACAATTCTAATTCATTTCCACCGATTCTGAATTATCTCTTGGTCACTGATGATAAGAAATCTCTTAATATAGACAATTGTTTTTTCTATTGTGGTGCAATTTCCTATGGGCCCGTCGTAAAGAAGCAAGCGAAGAAATACGAAGCTGTAAATGCAATCTCAAAAGCAAGTCCAGTTACGACTACTTGTGGTGAAGGACAAGTAGCAATGTCAAATAATAGAAGTGTGGTATGTAATGGACTCTGAAATGCGTTACATTCCCTTTCTATTCCGCACCATTGTGTCATAAAATGGGCATTGTATGTAACCTACGGAGCCGTCCCATTCTCGGTTGAAGCGTTCGTGGAAGTCATTATCACGACCCCATCTGGAGACGTACGTTGAAAACTGTGTATTTGGAGCATGTCACTGTAACTATTGGGCAGTGCTCTGCTCTAATGAAATATTCATTTCCAGCTCTCCAGAATTTCATGAAATGTAATATGGTGCGAGATGACATCTGTCGCTCTGATTTTCGCCTATCCAAATGAAGGGCAATTTCATTTCTTCTTCGTTCGCCAACATCTGAGTGCTTGTGTTTTTTTAACACCACAGAAGGTTTTCGCTCGGTCGTTGGTTTCCTTTATTTCGTAAATTCTTTCTTGTGGTCGTTTTTTCCACTGAAACCCTCCATGATATGTGTTTACAGTTCAGTCCCTCTAGAGATGTGTATTAGCAGCGCCACACTGAGGCTGCGCAGTTGCAATAATGACCACACAAATCAATGCGCCTTTTACCGCAGTTATCATTGACAATGTATCAATTGCGAAGGCTCTCTCGCTGCTCTATTACATAACTCATTCTCATAGTAATTAATCATTCTTCTCTACTTCGATATTTTGCTCTTCATAACTCAGCTCTTTGTTATATTTTTTATGCTTTCACTTAACCGCTCCACAAGACAATTACGGAGACCAATATACAGGGGAAATCAGAGAATTTTGAAACAAATTCATTATTGCTTGAATACTCATGTGTTGTCGGGAAATGTTCACACTTCTATATCAATTTTTTTATTCATCTTTCATTGGTAAGAGAATCACTTTTGTCAAATTTAACGGATGAGAGAGTAATGTTACGGGCGTTTCAACCAATGAGGTCATTAGCTCACTGTATAGTGTTTATTACATCCCGGGAAACGGCAGTGTTTGTGCCCTGCTGTAATTCGAGATTTGGAGCTGAACGACACGTTGGCTTGCAGGGTTTCATCAGGACTGTCTCCATAGCGGAGCACCGCTCCAGTCGAGATGAGGTTTAAACTCCTGACATATGTGGTACTGTAGTGCGTGTAAGTGTGTGTGCAAGTGTGTATAAAGGGAGAGTAAATGATAAGGATGGGGAAAGAAACATCGCGCGCGGTCTATGGCCCTTATGTTAAAGCACTGCTCCGGCATTCGCCTGGTATTGATCGGAGAGGCCACGGAAAACTATTGATCAGAGCGGCCGGCCTCTAGAGTTCTCTCCAGACAATGGTTGGATTCAACGTTTGACACTGTGTCGGTATTTTGTTTTACGTTGTGGAAGAAGCGAATTCAGGCGAAGAAGGAAGATGAGAGCAGTCTAGCCAGTGGAGAAAATCCGCCACCGTCCAGCCTTGAACTCTAGGAACTATAAACGATTTAGAGCGTAGGCTTCCGCGGCCGGAGTCAGTACTTACTAGGCGGTCCGGGTGACGCCTAGTAACGCGCAATACGCCTAATACGCAATACGCCCTGAGGAAGGTCGCAGAATGGCGACCGAAACGTCGGCAACTTCGCCATGGACGCGGCGTCACCCGGACAGCCTAGTAAGTATAAACGATTTGTTCACGTAACGATGTTGCTGCTGAATAATTGATCTCGGTCTATCCCGTTTAAAATGAATGTTGTTTGAAGAGAGCTAAAATTATTTGAACAAAAAGAAAACTCAATTATAACTATTTTAGTTTCGTAGGTTCGTTTAGGAATTTTGATCCATGATGCCTGCCCCGATTACTTGTTTCTTTCAGTAATCCCATTACGTGTCCTGACCACGCTGGATGTCATCCGACCACACCCATTTCTCGAGACCACTGCCTCTGCTCTTCCTCCGACCTCATCACCTTCCCAGCCGCCACCCCCCACCCCTCATCACCTCCTCTTCCTCTGCTCGTCCACCGCGCACCGTCGCCCGTGCGCGGAATAGTAACGCCCCTCACCCCGGTGGGCTGCTCGCCCTTGACTGAATTATGCCTAACGAAGCCCCGCCCCCCCCACTCTCTCCCCCGCCCCGCCCCTCCCCTCCCCTCCCCTCGCCGCTCGAGCTCGCCAATTTGCGCCGCGGAGGAAAGGAGCTCTAATTGAGGACGGTTTTTTATTATTCGCTCGTCGCACGAACGCCGCGATACGCCGCCGCTCCGCTGCCCGCCGCCGCGCCGCCGCGCCGCCGCGCCGGCTCGTGTTTGTATCTCGAGGAGAATCCCGGAGTCGCCTGAATTTTTCAGGCAAGAGGCGTCTTTTTGTGCGACCTCCGAGGAGAACAGTAGTAACAGAGGCAGCAGCAGCATCGCGCTCCCACAATGCATGTTTTTTTTTTGTGAAAGAGGTGAAGAAAGAAAATTTTAATGGAGTTGCTGGGTTGGTGGTATGAAACTGAGACTTGCTGTTAAAATGGTGTCCAAGCAGTTGAAAAAGGTTTTTCCCACTTATGGTTATTTTCAACGTTTATTTTTGGGCGGAAACGTATGAGATTAATTTCGTTCGTTTTGGAAGAAAGTGGATTTTTTAAATAGATTTCTCTCAGTAAAAGACTTTCGTTGGTTTTGCTGTTAAAAACTCTTTGCCAGTTTTCGTTCTTCTGCAGGTAGCTATTTAACGGAACACATATAGAAGTTCTGACATTTAACGCGTAATAATGTCATGTGACCATTGATGTACAACGGATTGTTCAGAGAGTTAAATAAGATCCACCGCCGCGACATCTGCGTTCCTGCCCCATGTTGTGAGCTACTTGTATTTATACACGACCGTGTGTGTCGTGTTTTATTTTTTCTGGTTTACCCAAAGGCTGGGTTAGGTTAGGTTGTCATTGCTCCGCTGAAGCAGATACCTGAAGGGGAATTCCTCGGCAAACTGACGTGTTGGTCGGGTCCGGATCTCTGCAGGTAGCTATTTAACGGAATACATATAGAAGTTCTGACATTTAACGGACATTTAAAGGACATTTAACGGAAATTTTTTTAGGGACGGAACACCGCCACCTCCGAGGGAAAATGCACTATACAAACGGAACTAATGACCGTGGCATTTACCGTGCCCGGAAACGTCAATCGATCAAGCAACGTGTCTAGACGATCGCATTATTGCGAGCGGCATACCATATCTATATAGCAGTGTCATCTATATCCTAGGAATTTTCTAAACCTTCTTTAAAATCTGATAATGTATCTCTCCAAAAGACTATCTTCACTACCTTCCTCAAGTCTTCAATTTACATTTTATTTGAAATAGCGCAATTGCAATTTGAATCATTGTTAGTAGCTATTTGTGTTCACGAGTATATCTCAAAGGATGCGCGTCTGTCTACGAATCTGAGTTTAAAAGTACATTCGTTGCTGTACGACTTTTGAGAAGGAAAAAGACCGAAAGCGAGTTTCATCGGCGGACGTTTAAACATGTCCTGTTTGATTTGCGAAAAGTCCGATCGTGAGATACGTTTTGGAAATACATTTGCTCCTCAGGTGAATTAGTCAATTGTGGCTCTCACTAGAGACGTCGATCGACGTGAGCTTCTCTTTGACTCCAGCGAGAAACGATAACCGTGATCAGGCGGGCTCCAGGCGCCCTCCCCATCGCGGCCTCGGCTGCCGCTGCCATCGCCACCACCACAACCGCCGCCGCCGCCGCCGCCGGCCCCGACCCCCACCGCAACCGCCAGCGCCAGCGCCACCGCCACCGCCACCGCCACGCCACCGCCACCGCCACCGCCACCGCCGCCGCCGCCGCCGCCGCCGCCGCCGCCGCCGCCGCCACCGCCGCCGCCACCGCCACCGCCACCGCCGCCGCCACCGCCACCACCACCACCACCACCACCGCCGCCGCCGCCGCCACCACACCACCACCACCACCACCACCACCACCGCCGCCACCACCGCCGCCGCCGCCACCACCACCACCACCACCACCACCACCACCACCACCACCACCACCACCACCACCACCACCACCACCACCACCACCACCACCACCAACGCTTGTCTTTCACAAAGAACGCAGGCCGGCCGGGATGTCCGAAGCGCCGCGGCGGTCGCTGTGGCCTCTTGGGGAACAATAATTCTGGAATGTTGTTTTCTACCTCCGCTCTCCTCCCCGACCGACGTGGGCAGCTGAGCGTGTGGTCCTGGGACGAACGAGATAAGGCACAGCGAAATGGGGCATGGCGGAAGGTGGAATGTAAGATAGTAGAACGAAACGGCCTCGGCAGAGAGTAGCAGAACGAGGAGGAGGAGGAAAGGGATGATGCATTGAGAAAGTAAGAAAGAGAAGAGTAAGGATAAGAGAATATATAGAGTTAAACTATTACTCTATGGTTAAACGGCTCGCAAAATGTGGTGGAAGATGGAGATGAAAGGGTAAACGTGGTAAACAGTAGGAAGAAAGAAGGGTTTGGAGAAACTGGACGTGGAGAAGCCAAGTGGGGAATTTGAACGAGGTAAACGGAATGGGGATGAAAGGGTCGTAGTGAAGAGCAGAGTGACCGTAAAGCGGGGTTGGCTGATCGCGGCGGGACAGGCCGCAGGCGGTTTAGAGCCGGATGGTCAGAGCGGGGCGAACGATTCGCGAGGGGCAAAGCCATGCGGAGCGGAGCGAGTAGCGCGGGGCGGGCAGTGCGGAGCGGAGCGGCTACGGCGGTGGGGCGGCTCGCGGCGGGCGAAGCCGGGGCTGGGTGGTAAGGAGCCGCGTTCGCATGCCGGGCACGTGGCGCGACCCCGCGGCGCCTGCGTCCGAAACGGAGAGTGGCCCCGCGGGCCCTGGCACAAAACCGTTGCCTGCCACCGCTGATTCGGCTCCCCCCGTTGTGTTGTCTGCGCCGGCTCCGCCGCCGGCGGGCTGCCTCCGACCACCCTGCCCTCGCCCACCGCTGGATTGCCTCCCTTGCTCGCTCGGCGCTGAAACAGAAGGAGAAGAAGAAGAAGAAGAAGAAGAAGAAGAAGAACAAGGAGACGAAGAAGGGGATGAAGAAGAAGAAGAGGAGGAAGAAGAAGAAGAGGAGGAAGAAGAAGAAGAGGAGGAAGAAGAAGAGGAAGAAGAAGAAGAAGAAGAAGAAGAAGAAGAAGAAGAAGAAGAAGAAGAAAGTGCGGATGTTAAAGTGTTTAAAGATTGATTGCATTTTTGCGAAATGTTTTCTACATGCTTTTCTTAAATACGCGATGTTAATATGCCCCATTGACAGAATGGTGATTATTTTTACTCGCAATAAATAAAAGAAAATGATAGAGATATGCAAATAGGAGTAGGTGCGTTATTTGTTACGAAGTATGCCAATAAATTTCACGCGAATTTTCGCATATTTTGAATTTTCTGGCGAATGTATTACTTTGTATATAAACACTTGTTCATCTCCTGTCGGAACATATAATTTTCATTGTGGATTTTATCCTCTTGTAAGTCTTACATCTTAGGTAGACTTACGTAGAACTATCTTTCCCCTACGGATATACCTTAATATAAAGCGATGCAGGTAGAACATATTAAAAGTTTTCAGTTTTTGTGATCTGATTTTTTTTAAAGTCACTCATGCCTCATTGTAACATATTGGAGTGGATTGGAATTTGAAAAACCCTCCTCTGTAGTGAGAAATATGTTAAATCAACTACCGGTATTTTGGAAAAATAAAATGTTTTTGGGTTGACTGACTTTCGCGATTTCGCACAAAACGCATTTAAGAGTGACAATGAGAGCAACATTATTAAAACTTCCTCAGCACTTAGACCGAATGACTAACATTTTGTGAGAAATGTCAACTTTTTTGTTTGCCAATTTCTAAAGCTGATAGTGACAGGGTTTTGTTTCCAAACATATTTTGATTCTGTCAGAAATGAGAACAACAGTCAACATCAATTGCTGACAATTTGGTGACATGGAGTAATAAAAATAATTCACAAAAAAAATTATAATTTTACCCGCCAGAAAGTTTGCTTTAATTTAGAATAAGTCTATAATTTTATCACAATTATTGAAAAAAACAATGTATTATTCTTCACAAAAAATACAAAGTTTTAAAGATTGTAGGCGATAGTTTTATAAAACATTCCTGAAAACTTTACCGACATATTACGCATTGATGTTCTGAAATGATCTGTAATTAATAATAATGTGGTATGTGCAAGGACATACGAAAACATAAGGAATGTCTCTAATTTGGCAATTCTTAAGTCCCTTAAGACTTAATCCGGCCCTGGATAATTATTTGAATATTATTTGTTATTGTAAGCACATGTTAATCCATTGAATCTACAATAGTACAGAGGCGAGGTAATTACGGCGCCATTCCCCTATGAACTCCAAGAGCGGCCTGTTTCGAGTCAATGCAGGCAGATGATTGGTTATTGAATTCATTGATTAGCTTCCTATTGACCTCTCTGGACGTACGATACTATGGACTCATTAAACCTCTATGAAGTCTCATTAGCTCCTCGGTGATTGACCCTGACAGTGTTCAGTCGTTTTGCAAGTCTATCGCAAACAAATTCTGTGACGTTTGACAACTTGATGGAACTGAGAGTCATAGGAAAGCATAGAATGCATCTCTTGAAGAAACAGGTAACTTGACTGAATGCCCTGATCATTTGCTCCAAAGAAACGAAATTATTGGTTTGTAACTCTCAGTTTGTGTCTGCGCAGAGTTAATGGAAAATTACCTCTTCAGTAGAGATATTATTTGATGAAAGGAGTCGGCCTACGCTACTAAGATCTGCAAGCAATTTAATGTATGAAATTTCATAAAGCCGTCTCTCTTTAATTGTAATCTTTCTTTATTACTGCATTCAAAAATACAGTTTGCAATATTATAAACACTTTTTTTCTTATCCGCAACTTTTAATTCCATTGAATTGAATATATCGATGCTGATCAGATTTTGGACGGTTCGGTTGTCAACGTGAGGTTTGCGCTGCGAGCTGTTGAATTTGAGATTGAGGCTAAACCTTGTGATCTTTCCGTCGCGCTGGTATTGATTAATGGAGATAAGCTGCGCAACTTGTTTCCGACTTCAGCTGCGGAGAGAGCGAGCCGAGAGTTCCTCCGCTTGTAGTATATCTTGCACTAATTGGATACTGTCGATGTCGGAGGAACCCGGTAGCCGTAGGCTGGGCGATGTATGCTTGGCAACCTCACACCGGCACATGTTTGCACACATATCATTATAAGTCACTTCATGTGTGAGAGTTATGCCGAAGTAAATATTGTAGAATATTCACCGTAGGCATTTGTAATTTATGAGTATTCTGGAATACAAACTCCTATATAAGTTGTAAATTACAATAGTAAATTCAATCACTGAATGTTACACTGCGTGGGATTTTTGGGGTTTGATCTAAGAGAATAAGAAGTTTGCTGACTGATGATATGAAAAGTGAAAATTTTGAATATTTACCATCGAGACAACTTTTATTTATTCTATTTTAATCATTCATAAAAGAGATTGCTGGGTTGGAAACTATTCCTGAAATATATAGAAATTTAATTTTGTTATGTGTTTTGAATGAAATTTTATAATTTTGGAACACTTTTGTTGTTGTTGTTGCGGATTGATGATGAACGATGGACTGAATTTGGTTATGAAAGCTGTTTTTTTCCGCAATTAGTATTTATCGTTTTAAAATGCCTACGTTTTCTACTTAATATTTACTTACTGCTGTTGTACGCCAAAACTCTATTTGACTATTTTTAGCTTCATCGATTACTGGACTTAACAAGCGAAGAGGTAAAAGGTATCTGTGAAATTAGATGCTCTTGGAACTTAGACGTCAGCGACAACACGAATATGCGAAAAAGAAAGAAACTCATTTGAAAAGGAGTAAACTTTTGTCTGAGAGCACAACAGACGTTTGTTTCTCGTTGTTCCGAGGTAGCGATCGCTTGTCCGATGAAATGAACTTTTCTTCCAATTAAATGTTTGCAATTCTAAGAAACTTTTTTCGACTTCTTGGCGAATGTTCTTATGTTTCGAAATATATTTCTACCTCTGCTGACTTAAAGCGCGTTTAACCAACAAACAATTATTGAAGTAGTAGTTGTCAGATGTGAATATTACTGAAAAAGAAAAATGCTGTTATATGATAAAAACTGCATTAGTAATACTGCAGTGGTAGACATAAGATTTTAACTTGCATGTAAATTAGATGATGTGACATTACAACGAAACCATTTCTCATCGGGAGAGGTGGCTCAGGTTACTCAGGCTGATGTCACTGCAGTGCCTCTGTCAGGGAGGTTTTAGGTTCAAGTCCCGACTGTAACAGGATTTTCGTCACTTGCTACATATCTGTCGCTGTCTGGAGGAGGATTCTAGCGGACGGCTGCTCTGATCGGTGGTTTCTCCGATCAGTTCCAGGTGAATGCCGGAGCAGTACCCGAATAAACGGGCAATGGACCGCGCGCGATTTTTCCTTCCACTTCCTTGTCCTATCTTCATCCCTTACTTACATTGGCCCACTTACACTACTACACTGGCAGTCATGCCGGGGGCCTTTCGGGAGCTTCGAGCTTGTCCCGGCTGAGGCGGTGCCCCGCGGGTGGGAGATACCTAGTTAGGGAAAACCCCCGTTGCCGACGGAAGGTCGGCGCATGATCTGAACATCCAGTGGGGAATGATTACCGCCACATCCCTCAATAAAACGTGCTCTACACTTACGGGAAGAATGACCGTGTCAGTTGACGCGCCCGAAATCACTAATCAACCACCCAACGAAACCATTTCTGTCTCGTACTCTTTTTCATTTTGACAGCATTATTCTGTCTTCACTTCGTAGTAAGTCTAGTAACCACGAAACCATTTCTGTCTCGTACTCTTTTTCATTTTGACAGCATTATTCTGTCTTCACTTCGTAGTAAGTCTAGTCACCTCCCACCTCCGGCCTAGTCAGGTCGAGAAAGAAGTGGCTGTGTGAATGCAATGAAAGTACGGTTTTTCTTTATGAAATCCCAATTTACGATGAAAAAAGATAAGGTAAAAGCACCAATAGTGCCCACAGCTAAAAATATTTTCGTGTTTTTTTTCTTTTTTCCCCTTCTTTCTTTCTTTCTTTTTTCTTTTTTTTCCTCCAAATGCTTGAGCTAGAGTAGTAAATATGTTAAGTGAAATTCAGTGGGCCATTAGCATACTTTTCTCTTATTGGGTACCTTATATAAAAAGGTATAATTTTGTTTTATGGATCCTTGATACCGAAAAATCGATTGAGGCTTTGCGAGTTTGCCACGGATATTTTGAGTTTTGGAGGTACACTTTATAATATAACCAAAGTTCAATTCTTTTTTCGGCATCTACCGACAACTACAATATTGAAGAAAGAGATTGTTTCCTCAATAAAATATGTTGCGGATAGATCTTGAAATAAGGTCATATACAGGTTTTCGAAATTATGAGTAGTATTCACGTAATTTTCATTAACTATTGGTAATTTTTGTTTTGTTTTTTTAAACTTTTTTGTCAAAATCTGCTGTAATTTTTTTCTTTAATATTTTTCCACGGATAGAACAAGGAACGCTGAACTGAAATGTATAAATGTATATATTAGATTAAGAAATAAATATTTGTGTCAAAGAGAATAGCGCGGGGTTAATTTTCATTGAACTCCCTCAATTTTCAGAATCATTGTAAGGAAATACGTACTGTTGTAGCTCCACTAGTTATTAATTTATTTTCAAAATTTTTAGTTTAGTAGTGATCTATTAGGATTTCACACTATGTACGAGTTTGAAACCATATATGTCGAAAAAAGTGCCGATTAATACTCCTTTATTACAATGCCAATAATAATAATAATAATAATAATAATAATAATAATAATAATAATAATGTTTTCAGCTTATTATTTAAATATAAAATAAGGTATAGGAAATAAGCTCTATTCGTTCTAATCCTCGCCAGCGAATGACAATAAGATACATTTTGCGTTTCAAGTCAATGATAAACCTCCAGCTGCATTTTTCAAAAATGTGTTTGAAGTAGCCACTATTAATGTCTTTTCGCTAATTGTCTTCCATAGCAAGAATCATTTGTAACAAACTTTCCCCTGAACCGGCTATTTCATATTGTAAATATTTAGTATTTTTGACTAGATTGTCCGTCTATTCTGGCTAGCTAACGGTGTCCCCATCACTGGCTATTTGATATTAATTTGAAAATTATATGTACTGTGTGGGAATCGTAACGCGGCCCACATCCTACTCAGAGGATTAGTATTGTAACATAGGTGACGGGTGTATAAAGAATAATAGAGGAAATTGATAAAAAAAAATATAACATAACAGAGAGAAATGGAACGTCGTTAAACTATTAGTCACAGATTCATATGAAAATAAATTCCGGTCAAAGAATCTCTATATAACGAATGCAACGAATACTACACGAGTGTCCGCCATGAAAGTTTTTACCTGACAGTTTCTGTTCATTCCCAGCTTTCTTTCCGTAGAGAGGTACTTTATCGTAGTTAACGAAACCTAAATTTACGTGGCGAGGAGAAGGGAGATTCGCAGTCTGCAAAGGAGTTGTTCTCGAAAGTACTAGGAAAAGAAGGTCGCTGGCTCTTCCAAGTCGCAGCGGCCCCATTCTGTGATAGAAGTTTAGTAACGAAGTTACTTGTCAGGAGTAATGCAAGTTTACTGCAGTACAAAGGCACGGGTATTGGAGTTTTTTCTTTGAGGAGAGTTATGTGTTGTTTCTCTGAATCACAATGCATTCTAGACACGTACTGGCTTCTTGCATTCCCGGCATGCGAACTGAAATATCCTGACTTCGATTTTGGCTATTACGGCGCGTAGCAAGCATTGTCGGCATGCTTGGAATAGTAAGTGCTTTCATATTATTTATTTTATATTATTATAAAAATTGTATTCAATCTGTTGTGTTACGATTGACAGAAATGTCTATCATTGAAGATAAAGGAACATGTTTCAAAGGTGACTGTTACTAGTTACAAATCACGAAAATGTCTATTCGCACGTGAGCAGATTCGGAATATCACATTTTAATGAAATTCCGATTAAACTGCTGTACATACTTTAAATTCATTACAATTATTGTCTTAATTTCTGGAGCCTGTTGGCACTTTTGTTGCTTATGGTTGGACCTCGTATGTTAGTTCAGAAATGAGGTTTTGAAATGCAGTTTTCGTTACACAGTCATATTTATCATACGTTAAATTCAGAACAAATTGCTCACTACAGCAATTTATTTTCTCCCTTACCAACTTCTACATCAATCACAATATAAATAATTATTTTAAAAAAAATAATTCCATTGAAACATCTTAAAATTTTATAATACTCAGTGTGAAGTATACATGAGACCATGTAGTGAAATGAAAGGATACAAACGTGAGGGACTGTGATGCTTGCGTATGGAATATCTAGAAAGAGGGTTGTAGGTGAAAGAACTGGAGAATATGAGAGATTTTTCAACTACGAGCTTTCTCCGCTATTTAAAGTAATTTGTAATACTCATCACGCATTTACTTTGCATGGCCAGTCGTTCCCGCCTCAGGTACTATAAACTGGTTATCAGAATGATCGGATGAGGACCGCGCATATTGAATCGCCAAGAGAGGAGTTAACTTGGGAGCTTTCATTATAAGTGTTTTCATGATTTCTTTTGACCTGCTACGTGACATCGGGCCGACTCCATCATTGAGGCAGGCCGTTAAGTCGTTCGACTTTTATTTCATCTCCTTTCACCATGAAGGTTTCCGATGTGTGCATGATATCGCAAACCTGCATCGATGCAGCTGAAACACCGTGTTAAGAGTACAGCAATTCACTTGGAATATTCATTACAGATCTGAAAAAAATGAATTTGATCAGATCTGCACGTTACCTGGCGCCATCAGTTCCGCTAGAGCATAACAAATAGTACACGTTCTCATTATTTGTCCTTATTCTTTGTTGTTTTAAAAATCCAATGCAAATGAAGTTGAGAAAATAAACTTTCAATCCCGCAACAGTAGTTGGTTCAAATCGTCTTGCGAGAGGGAACATTGAAGTAATTAATTCATTTTCGAAATAATCGAAGCGGGAGGCGTGATCGTAGATGAAGGTATTTCATATTATTTATTCAAAAAAGCATTTTCCTCGAACGTAAATAATTGTTATTTTTTAATATTAACAAACATTGAGTGATAATTCTTTAAATCATTTTTATAAATTATTAATACTTTTATAAACTTACAATAATTTTATAAATTATTATAAAATAAGTACCACACCTCAGTAATTTTATGAACCATTGTGAAATTGATGCAATGCTGAAATGTGAAGCTCGATATATTCACAGTAGATACTTGAAATCAATAGACCCCTCCACGCTTCTGAAAAAAATCTTCACATAATTTGATAATGATATTGGTTTATAATGGACCTTACTGGGATGTCGAGCTCGGGCGAAGAGATGTCCTACGCTTTTTATGCCCTTCCCGCACTGGAAAGGGATAGATGCATAAGGCTCTTCCAGAAAAAAACCTCTGGCCATACGATCACAGTGGTGGTTTGCCATTGCATTCCTCTGTATAGACGATTGTAGGGGTGCCTATGCGGATTACATGATAACGGATGTTAGTAAACGGGATGTTGGTTCTCATGTGACATGTGGTAATATGACAACCGCATATTACATTATAAGCACACCCATGCCATGCCATGAGTCCTGAACCCTCAGATTTTGGCTGAGCATTTAGAAGGCGCCCTCGCGAGTAGTTCATTGGTCAGCGTGCTCGCTTTCCAGGACGCGACCCGGGGTTCGATTACTGGTCGGGCAACATTAGAGTGTGCGTTTTCCTTGCAATGTCCCAGTATATGATGCTGTGTGACGTTGAGAAAACTCACTTCTCAGGTTGAGAAGACCGGAATATCGCGAGGGGGTGTCTAATTGCTAACCACACGTACCTCGTAATCCCACAAGGCCGGGACGCCGCTGGTAGGACCAGGCGTCGTCAGAGGCTATTGCGCCAAAGTACATATATACATGTATACATACATACATATACACATATACACATATATACATATATACATATATACATATATACATATATACATATATACATATATACATATATACATATATACATATATACATATATATATACATATATACATATATACATATATACATATATACATATATACATGTATACATGTATACATGTATACATATATACATATATACATATATACATGTATACATGTATACATATATACATATATACATATATACATATATACATATATACATATATACATATATACATATATACATGTATACATACATACATATACACATATACACATATATACATATATACATATCTACATATATACATATCTACATACATACATATATACATATCTACATACATACATATATACATATATACATATATATATATAATATATACATATATACATATATACATATATACATATATACATATATACATATATACATATATACATATATACATATATACATATATACATATATACATATATACATATATACATATATACATATATACATATATACATATATGCATATATACATATATACATATATGCATATATACATATTTTATATATTTAGAAGGTGCTCCAAGTCAGACACAAGCTAAAATAATTTAGAATTGCGATTAAACTTGCCGGGTGCTGCTGTCAACGACGTGCCGTTCGGGGTCTGGCGCCCCCGAAATGTTCGCACCTCCTCTGCGCGAACCTCCTTCCTCTCCCCGTGTCGCCGCTTATTTTCCGGGGCTTCCACCGCGTCCGCGGCCGGCGCGTTAGCAATCGATAATGGGTGTTGCGCTCGGCCCTGATTTATCGCGGGAGGGTGGCGTCACGCGGGGCCGCCACGGCGCTTCGGCCCCTCACCCCCTTCAACCCCCCCCAACCCCACCCTCCGCGGCCACACCGCCGCGGACGCAGCAGCCACTGGCAGCGCGCTAATGGGCGCGGGCGGGCATCGATCCGAGGCCCCTCGCCCAACGGCTTCGGGGCCGCCTCAGCACCGGTGCGGCGCTCACCGTCTGCAAGATCCTTGCTGTCACTGCCCCTGCTAGCCCCGAACGAGCGTCGTCACAAGCAGGGACGGATTAATGACTGAAGGGGGCCTTAGCATGACCGAACTTTTGTGTGCGTAAACAAATGAATAAGAAAATAAACTGGCAAGTTCTTTACAGTTTTATAAATTTAGAATCATAATATGTTTAAATATTTCACTAATAATATAAAACTTTCTTTAAAACATTTTCGGGGCGCCAATGCAGGGGGCATTGGAAGGCTGGCAATGCAAGGGAGCCTTAGCATTACCGAACTTTGTGTGCGTAAACAAATGAATAAGAAAATAAACTGGCAAGTTCTTTACAGTTTTATAAATTTAGAATCATAATATGTTTAAATATTTCACTAATAATATAAAACTTTCTTTAAAACATTTTCGGGGCGCCAATGCAGGGGGCATTGGAAGGCTGGCAATGCAAGGGAGCCTTAGCATTACCGAACTTTGTGTGCGTAAACAAATGAATAAGAAAATAAACTGTCAAGTTCTTTACAATTTTATAAATTAAGAATCATAATATGTTTAAATATTTCTCTAATAATATTAAATTTTCTTTAAAACATTTTCGGTGCGCCAATGCAATGCCCTTAGCACGGGGCCCCTAAGCAATGCGTGCAAATGCGTGCCCTTAGCATGAGCTTAGTCTGCGTGCATTAAACCATCCCTGATCATAAGTATTTTACCGCTGTAGTCTTCGCCGCAGGCACTGCTCACCAATGCCACTGTTTTCATGTTTTGTAACTTTATGGTTGGTATCGAAGCATTGTAGAGTCATCGTTTGAATCTTCCACCTTCCATCATTCCACACCAGCATCATTCACCACCACTCCTCTACCACCACCACCACCACCACCACCACCACTATCCAACCACCACTACCACCACTACCCAACCACCACCTCCACTTCCACCACCACTTCTTCCTCCACCATCACCATCACCACCTCTGTCACTGCTCATATTTCCATACTTTCACCCTCTGTGACGTTCCCAACTATCACCACTTCCCATACATTTATTCCAGTCATAAACACCGTTACCTCCACATCACATCGATGAGTCATCCTCTTTATCGTTGTCAGATCCTCTGTCACCCGCGAAGCCTTTGCCTGCCGATCGAAAGAGCTTAGGACACTGCGACGGCAGGGGCTTCGCGCTGAGACGGCAGGTTCGAATCCCGAGCAACCCACAGGTTTTCACCTGGTGATGCTGGCGAGAAACACAGAGACAAACCTCTACACATTTGATATTAGCATCTAAATCGCTATTCTTTATTTGTTCAAGAAAGCGAAATATTATCAAAAGATTGAGTGTTAAAAATTCAAAGATAAGTGAGTGTGTTATAAACACAATATCCAGCTAACGTCTGACACATGTGTCCCTTCACAAAAAAATTTCATTTATTATAATTATATAGGATGGATTACGTTTTTTAGGTGAGATGAATATCAAGATATCCTCCAATACTCCGCTACAATATACATGTAAAGAACTTGATAAATATAAAACATTTCAAATACATTTTCAGAAACATGTTTTACTCTGGAGTCACAATGAATAGTGAATGTAAACATCCCTCATTTCATCAGTTTTGGCCAATATGTTTTGAACGACATGAAATAACAGTTTTGGGGTTTTCGTTTTTTTTTATGATAGTGCATATGTATTACTATTCTGTTGTAACTTTTTAGCGATTATCACACAATGTTCACACGATAACAGCTTTTCGGCAATGTAACAGCAATGGTTCTGCCATTTGTGATTATTATTGTTATTATTATTATTATTATTATTATTATTATTATTATTATTATTATTATTATTATTTTGCTCGCTAATAGACTGACTTGAAATAATTTGTACAGACATTTTTGCTAAATATTGTTTTGTATTCTCCTCAAATTTATCGTCTTACTCCATGAGAATTTGTTGTCTCAGCGCACCAAATTTGTAGCATTTTCATTTTCCGTCTCTTGTCATCTACTTCATTTCCAATCACAGATTTTTCCCAACACTGATGTCATCCTTGTGAAACGTTGCCTCTTGATAAAATTTGCGTTGCACACGTTCATCATTAATTCCATCGCTAAAACTCCGCTTCCGACTGTTTGCGGCCGTTTCCGCTTACTCTCCCGGCAGCAGCAAAATTCCTCCATCCTCACCCTTGCACGTCGTGCCTTCGTGACCGCCCTCACGAGGGTCTTGCTACGTCCGCCGCCCTCTCTGTCGACCCCTTCATCATCCTCGCTATCGCCCCTCCGCCTCCGCCAATCTTCGCTGCGTCGCCCTCCTCCGCTCGCCCCGTCCCGCTCCACTCCGTCGACCCCGCCCCACCCCGCCCAACCCAACCCGCTCTCCCGCACCCCACCCCGGCCCGGCCCATACCGCCCCGCGCCGCCTCGCACCGCCCCGCCCCGCCCCTCCCCGCGCCGCCCCGCGCCGCCCCGCGCCCCCCGCGCCGCCCCGCCCCGCCCCGCCCCGCCCTAACCCACTCTCCAGCGCCCCACCCCACCCCGTACCGCCCCGCGCCACCCCGCGCCGCCCCGCGCCGCCCGCCTCAACCCAGTCTCCCGCGACCCACCACGCCTCATTCCGCACCGCGCAATCCTCCCCGCCCTGCGCCGCCTCGCCCCGCCATAACCCACTCTCCCGCGACCCACCACGCCCAGTACAGCTCCACGCAACCCGTCCTGGCCCGCGCCGCGCCGCCCCGCCCTGCTCCGCCCCGATCCGCCCCGCCCCGCCCCGCCCCGCCCCGCCCCAACCCACTCTCCCGCGACCCACCACGCCCCGTACCGCTCCGCGCAACCCGCCTCGCCCCGCGCAGCCCGCTCCAACCCGCTGTGCCCCTCCACGGGCTGGCGCTGCCCCCGCGGCCATCGAGGAGGTCGTTACGTCCAATCGCCGGGGCCGACCCTTCTCGACGCGCGGGCGATGGCCGCAAGGGTGGGCGGCGCGGAGGCGAAAGGTCGAGAGCTGCGACGCGCAGGGAGCACCGTGCGGAAATAGCCCGTGGAATGAGAGGAAGGGAAGCTTGGCAAGAATAACGCGTGGACGATCGGAAGTATTGGGCACTTCGAGACGCGTGATTGTTCTACCGTTTTAATTAGGTGTGTCTTGTTGCAAAGAGAGAACGTGTGTGGGTTGTAGGCACGCCGCTGTATCTGAAACCATTCCTACATTACTAATTCTTCATTATTTCGCTAAGATTTCTAAGTCAACCTCCCCTCTTATTCTTAGTTCGTTGTTCCGAATCCAGATGTTAACATTTTAAAGTTCTCGATAAAATGTTCCCATTAACGTGATGGCAGAGTTGTTCACCACAGAGATAAAGAGAAATTATTTAAAACGTATTTAAAAAAAAATATTTCAAAGCAGATGACCAGTTGTTAAAACGTAGCTTTTTGACTTTTCTTTGGGAGAGTGCAATTTTCCTTCCAATAGGCAAGTTGTTTCCTGAGGAAGCGCTCATTATAGAAAAAAAATATTTTTTTTTTGTATTTTAATTTAGAAATTTAATCTCTAAATATAATGTTAATAATCTTCACGAAATCAGTTCTTTTTGTATAGTATCATTTTAATTGAACTTAATAATTATCTTTATAATTGTTACAATCTATCTTGTGTGCTTAACTGAGACAAGGTTCACTCATCTCGAACAGCGGTTGCGAATATCTATCCTCAAAGGTTTGTTACTAAGCCAACAAACGCCGTCAAGAAACAGTTCTGTGCTTACCTCGTCTTTCTCCTTTCCCTGCTTTATCATTTTCTCGCCTCTGCCGTCTGGAAGACGCGGACGATTTCCACGCGTCCCGATCCCTCCCCTTGCCCCCTTCCCTCCCCCTCCTCCCCGTGGACGCGTCGCTGCGGGGACGTCGAGGCGTTTTACGGCGATTGTCTCTCATGCCTATTCATGAGCGCGCGGGGGGGGGGAGGGGTGGTGAGCCGGCCGATAGCGCTGGAAGTAGTATGTTACCGGTAATAGACTTGAACAGCCCCGGGAGAAGAAAATAAGACCTCTGAAGCGGGGGGAGGGGCAGTGCGGGGACCCGGAGGCGAGAACGCTGTGCCCGCGCGGCGCCGCCTGTGTCGCAGCCGCTGCACCAGCAGCAGCTGCCGCCGCCTTCGCTAACGCCGCCGTCGGCGCTTTTAGCACCGTTGCCAGCCCCCGCCCTCACAAACGTCAGCCCCACCACCCCGACCTCCCCTTCCATCACTAACAACTCCGTACCGTTGCCACCTACGCCGTGACCATCACCATAAGCGCCACCACCAGGATCAACCACCATCACCTCCACCACCGCCACCACCATCGCTTCCACCACCACCGCCAACGCCACCGCCTCCATCGCTTCCACCACCACCACCACCACCACCACCACCGCCGCCAACGCCACCTCCACCACCACAACCACCACCACCACCACCGCCACTACCACCACCACCGCCACTACCACCACCACCACCGCCACTACCACCACCACCACCACCACCACCACCACCGCCACCACCACCGCCACCACCATCGCTACCACCACCACCGCTACCACCACCACCATCACCACCATCGCTTCCTCCACCACCACCGCCAACGCCACCACCACCGCCACCGCCACCGCCACCACCAACTCCACCATTATCCATCCAGGTCCACCACCACAACCACCACCACCGCCACCACCACCACCACCACGCCACCGCCGCCGCCACCACCACCATCGCTACCACCACCACCGCTACCACCACCACCATCACCACCATCGCTTTCACCACCACCACCGCCAACGCTTTCGCCACCACCAACTCCACCATTACCACCACCACCACCACCACCGCCACCACCATCGCTACCACCACCACTGCTACCACCACCATCACCACCATCGCTTCCACCACCACCACCGCCGCCAACGCCACCGCCACCACCAACTCCACCATTACCACCACCACCACCACAACCACCACCACCATCGCCATAACCACCGCCATCGCCACCGCCATTACCACCACCACCACCACTACCACCACTACCACCAGCACCACACATACTGTCATTGCATCATCATCATCATCATCATCCTTTACCTTCACCATGGCCGCTACTTTCCGGGTCCGCCACCACACCTCGACCGGGTGTTTTCAAACGCCGAGCTATGTAGCGAAAGCGTCTCGATGGAGATGGCTGCGAGAACATTAAACTCGAAGACAAAGATGTGGTTGTGTTACTAATAGTAGATAAGTCGTTGGGAGCATGTGTATGATGGTTTTGAGATATTGTGCGCTAGGCGTTCTGACGTTGGTGTTAAGTAAGGTATACTGAGGTTCAGCTAGATTGCAGATAAGTCCCTAGTGAATGGCAAAGCGAAAGTGTCAGCAACAAAAAATGAATGAACAGGAGTTTATGACATTGCGGATGGCATAAATGTTGAGTACTGATATACGTACTCATGTTATAAGTAAATAAGCAGTACAAATATCATTATTTTGGAAATTAGTAGAGATGCAAAATTATCAAACATATTACATAATTTTTTACTTTTTTTAGGAATATACATAATTGTGTATATGTGGATTATAAGCGTTCACCTTGGATTAGGCGTGATAATTTTCACACATAAAAATAATTTATAAAATAAAAATAGTACACTGAAAGTTATGACCGTACATATTGATACTCAGCGTAGTGCTGCGCAGAGTGAAAAAAGTAAAACGGAGTAGATTGGGCTGAAGGCGGAGGAGACTCTGCACTGTTGTGGAAGAGGGGAGGAAGGTGCCGCAGACCCTTCCGTTTTCCTCTTGGCGCCAGAAAAACGTGGACGTGTCTTCTCTCTCAATGGCCTGAGTTTCCAAGTAGATTCTCTTCGGGAGCATTTAAGGAAGAATTCTCTTCTAGGAACTCGTCCAAGTTACGCCCACAACACCTGTGCAGAGAATGGAACACCTGTGTTTGGCGAATGGAATTAAGATAGAATTTTCAACGTCCAGGATTTTCATTAATGAGGAAGGAGGGTAGGGAAGTGGAAATCCAGCTTTATTTTTCGTAAACGAATTCCGAGAAAAGTCTCTGGCACAAATCTGAATTTTAAATTAGATATACATTTTACATGTAATCTCGTATTATTTTTAAAATAAAAATGTAAAATGAGAAAAAAACATTAAAAGAGTATTAAGAGTATTAAGAACTCGTACTTCTCAATTGCTTGCATGTTGCAGATATGTGAATCAGAATTTGTTAAATAAGGCAATAAAAGCAGTTTTATTTAAGAGTTATCCTTTAATATTGAACAGTGTTCGACGGGGCAAGCTCTAACCAAAGAACTCTTTCACAGAGCACGATTCATCACGAAAAATGTTGATTGGGGAATACTCGATTATTTAAGTTTTGTTCCGAATCTTGTGTTCTTTTCGAACCGGTTGAATATCTTCTCTAAATACGTGACAGAATGAGATGGTACTTGTTCCAGATGCCCCTCCGTTAGAAAACTGGAACCAGGAAACTACATTGAGGATCCCAGCGAAGCATAAAATGAACTTTATTTCTATCTTGGCGCATTTTCTGTGGACGTTTCAATGTTTAAATACGCTAAATTTGAATTAATTCTTCTCCAAATAAACGTGTGTTGAGATACCCTGAAAAGTATTTTAATTTGGGTTGTGTACGATGAAGTGATTTTAGTTTATTTATAGTGACTGAAATACGATCAAACAGACAATTTACTGCAACTTTGTTAAATATTTACATGATTTAAGTTTTGCTTTCACACAAATTACTTCCGAGTTGCGATCAAATTCCTAATGTAGGGAGTTATTGACTATTCTTATTTTACTTTCGTCTCGTCTGGATCGTCCAACGTTCTTTATTCCAAGACCAATTAATTAAATAATATTTGAAATTAATTGAAACGTTTGTATACATATAATTTCTCGTACATTAGGAATTTTTTCCGAAATATCAATGACCAATTTTCCCCCGTAACTCGATGTTCTCTTTCATGCGACGCGACTCTGGCGGCTTAAAATTAAAACACATTCCGTAAATTAAAAGAGCTTAATGCGTAATGTTTGACTCGTCCTTTTTTGTCGGGTCGTGGAAAGCGCAAGGGCTGCGACGCACGGCGACGTCGTGTGCATTTTTCTACCTGCGCATCCGGCGGCGGCGGCGGCGGCGGCGGCGGCGGCGGCGGCGCGAAGCGTATGCGCCGTGCGTCGCGAGGGCAGACGAGCCCTTCCCCCTCCCCTGCTCCCCCACACCCCCTCCCTTCGCGTGGGATTACGTTCTTCACACTCACAGTGGGACCAATCCATTACGAAAGGAAGAAACTCTTTTTGAGGTTTGTAATAAAGCAATGAAATGGCAGCGAAAGTTGATGCGGTGAACGGGAAGACTCGACGCGCCTTCGGTGATGGGTATGGCATTGTTCCAGTAACGTGTGATTCAAATACTGCTCGTCTGTGTCCATTTCATCTTGTCTGTAATATGAATTCGTAAAGAGACAAAGTTAAAATTGGTAATATTATTTCATTTTTCTTGGGGAAGCAACAATTTCCAAGTACTACGCATTAACCAATACTTTTAATTTTGGTAGTATTTTCTTATGACTTTTGAATAACAACAATAATAATAATAATAATAATAATAATAATAATAATAATAATAATAATAATAATAATAATATGAAACGGATTGCTACACCCGAATTAATCAGAAACGTCTTATTATATAACAAAGAGTGTAAGTAGTATATTTGTGAATATTGCTGAGTAATTAAAAAAACTTAGTAATTAGTGAAACTTTGTGTTATACAGAAAATATTTTCCCACATTTTGTTAAATGTTTTATTTAGTTAACTCGTAATCACACATATACCATATTGACGCCCCGCCCCGGCGCAAGGAATTGTATGTTTCACATTGACAGTGGACGCAAGTCATTTCCAAAGGACAAAAAAACTTTCTTTTTCAATAAAGTAAAATATTATAAATTATTATTTTATTAAAAATTATTAAAGTCGGTGAATACTTCCGAGTTAATGAATCTCAGTTAAACTCAATCTTATATACATTTTGTGTATTTTCCCCATTTTATTTCGTGGTTTATTTAGTGTCAAAATCATGAACACACACTTGCAACGTTGACGAGTGGCCATGACTATGGATAGTTGCAGCGCGTCTTACGTTTAGGTGGCGTTAACGTTACGTTTAGGTGGGATTAACGTAGCAATTTAATATCCTGCTGGGCTTAAATATTACTTTAAGTTCATCAGCAATGAAAACAAACTTAAGTCAAGAATCCAGCTTAATTATACTTTACTTACATACGCATTGCTTTCACATTATGTGTCAAAAGTAAAACAACACATATAATATCCTTTTTTAGATTTTGCATATCGAGAAGAGTACATTGGTTTTGAAGATTCAACTCATAAAACATACATTATTTTGACATATACTTTCCTTGTTCAAAAAAATCTATATGGATCATTGAAAATTTGACTATCGGGCTTCGTAGGAGCTCTGTAGAATATTTGTGCACATTGTGCACTGTTACGTGCCTGGATGGAAGAGGGGACCCCGGAATTTCGTTTTTCTACACGCCGCAAAGTGCCGGAAATGACCAGTGGGTATT
Source organism: Gryllus longicercus (assembly GCA_038098605.1). Lineage (NCBI taxonomy): Eukaryota > Metazoa > Arthropoda > Insecta > Orthoptera > Gryllidae > Gryllus > Gryllus longicercus. Next base: position 934,120 of record JAZDUA010000540.1, read on the forward strand.
TCAGCCACGTCCCACGAGTTGGCGCTGTTGCGTTTCATATTGTGCGGCGTGCCCTTCTGATGTTTGTAGTTATTTACGTGTTGTTTTGTAGCAAGGTTTACCGCGTCTGCTACTGAGGTATGACAGCACAAAAAAAAAGAGGGGGGAATACTGGTTCTATGACATGCAGTTAGTGTTGGAAATATTTATGTTACGTCCTAATTTTACTAGTTTTGTGATTATTAGAAAATATAATTGTAACGCTGCTTTTAATTCATCATAAAGAATGTTGTGAAGATTGAATTTTTGAAGAGTTAACTTCGCAACAAAACATGCTCAGTTCTGGGATTTAGGGCGAGGGAAATGTGTAAAAAAATAAACATTTACTCATTAAGCATTTGAACCTTATAATTATCTAATTAGCTTCCCCCTTAATAGCCGTTGGGGATAGGGATAGCAATGCGTAACATAGAGTATGGGTCGCTATACATATCATTAATTAGGGACGATCCCTACAAAATCGGGGTGTGAGGCAACCGTATGACTAAGTTCTAACACCACTATACCATTCCTTTCAACGGTGAAAACCCGAACTTAACACTGACAGTCTGCACCTGTTATATTTGCTTTTAGATACATAAACAATGATAAGATCTTAATGATAGTAATTACAAAAATAACCAATTTAACTGAAAAGTTGATTATAATACACTTAACAAAAACTGATGGCAAAATTTTGATACCAGGGCTGGATTTCTCGCTTAACAAAACTGAAAATCATGCAAAAATGTGTGTGTGGCAAAACATGTGTTGATCAGTGTTATTGGTCATAATAAATAATTAGTGTGCATTTTTGGGAAAGTTCGTAAGTCTTCCCAAATGAAAATGCATACTATTTTGAAGAAAGATCATGGTTCTTTGACATTGCAATATTTGAAAATACATTAATCTGCATTATCACGTAGAATTCGTTTCCAATCCATCAGGATATTATTTACAATATTTTTAATTGCTATTTCATTACTTCTAATATTTGAACGACTACTAATGTTGGAATATTTTTCGCTTTTCTACCAATTCAGTTCCTGAATCGTCGGTATGTACGTAAGCAATCAGTACGAATTTCACGTAGTCATATTCACACCTTTCACAAATCCCAGTAAGGAAAGCCGATAGGTACTTTCTCTGATTGTACACACGAAGGCTGCCATCATTGAATCTCCCCCGCCGTTTAACGGTAATTGGCTATTGAGTAACGGCATTCTCTGCGCTCAGCCCTACGTGCCGCCGGTACCAATCTCAGAGTGACCACTTTCGAGGGATTCTCGCAAACGGCAGTAGCGGCTGCTGTAGTGGTAGTGGCAAGGGCAACAGGGCTGGTGATAGTGGAAGTGGTGGTAATGGCAGTGGGGATTGTGTCGTTTTCTGTGGCGATACGGCAGGTGGTAGTGGGCTGTCAGGGTGGCGATTGGTAGTAGCGATAGCGGTGAGGGTGACTGCAGTGGCGGTGGTAGTGGTGGTGGTAGTGGCGATGGTAGCGCTGGGGATGGGGATGCGGTGGCAGTGAGGAGGGCGGCGTTTGGGCGGTGGTGGTGGCGATGACGGGTGGTGGGGATGGCGGCGGCAACAGACGTTGCAGTGGCGATGGCGGTGGCTCTGGGCGTTGGCTGCTGTGGTGATGCCAGCGGCGACGGGACTTGCGGTGGCAGTGCACCGGGATGGTGGCGGTTTTGGTGGTGGTGGCGGCAGCGGCGGCGGTGGCAGTGGCGCTGGTGGAGGTGGTGGTGGGGGGGGCGGGGGCGGGGGGTGACGGTGGCAGTAGCGGTGGCGGAGGCGGGAGCGGAGGTGCTGGTGGTGGCGTTAGGTGTGGGGGTAGCGGTGGCGCTGGCGGAGGTGATGGCGGGGGCGGGGGCGGAGGCGGTGGCGGGGGTGGCGGTGGCGTTAGGGGTGGGGGTGGCGGTAGCGGAGGCGGGGCGGTGGCGGGGGCGGAGGCGGGGGCGGTGGCGCTGGCGGAGGTGGTGGCGGAGGCATTAGGTGTGGGGGTGGCGGTAGCGGGGGCGGAGGCGGTAGCGGAGGCGGTAGCGGAGGCGGGGGCGGAGGCGGTGGCGGTGGCGGTGCCTGCGGTGACTGGAGGTCTTGATATCGGTGGCGGTGCCTGCGGTGACGGGGGTCTGACGGTGGACGGAGGTCGTGATAGCGGTGGCGGGGCGTGCGTGTTCCCGCTTCTTTGTCTCATTGGCGAAATTGCGCGGGGGCTCGGCGTCGCCGCCCGCCCGCCGTGACCTGCCTGCTAACGCCACCTCGCAGCGAGCGTGGGGCGTAATTGAGAACGGCCTGCGAAATGACACCTATTCCGGGAACTCGGTAAAGTAAGCGAACACGCCAATTGAAACACCCCGTCGGACAACGGGAAGAATGCGGATGATTGCGGAGGAGTTTTGATTTATTTTACTACTACCGTATGTTTGTTCCTATTACGACCAGAGTTGGTTTCCGTTGATAATAGGAATTGTAAAACAATATTCAGAACGATGCCACTATTTACCGTTTCTTTATAATTGATGTTAGATAAGTATGATAATAATGAACTCATGTTTATCGCCAGCTGGGTAATTTGCACACATGCATACGCATTATACACGGACAAAATAGTTTCATTCCTTTGATTCCTTTGTATAATTACCCTCGGTTAAATGTATTGTGATGTCTGTATTTTAAATAGGAGCTAATGTTGACTTATTAGGAAGCAACATTCATGAAAAACTCGCAATTTTGTTTCTTACTCCATGACAATGAATAATTACTTATTTGCTTTTATTTAGTATAAAAATTGGATATGTTCGAAAGGAGAGCGTGTACAAAGGGCACGTTGGTTATATTCAAGATGTGCATATCCAATAATGCCTGTGTAACGCTTATTTCAACATATTTTATTGCAAAAATACAGTTAGGTCCCTTTCACCCTTTTTTAAATTTTTTATTTATTTATTTATTTATTTATTTATTTATTTATTTATTTATTTATTTATTTATTTTTTTTTTAACGCGTTTTCGAGTTGACGATGCTTCGGCCTTAGCGATTTTTATAAAACGACGTAGAGTAGCAACGTTTTACAACCAAGGCATTTTTATGCCAAAATACTGTGTGACAGTTTGATTCTGTGTTAGTTTGTTTTCATGTTCAAAATTAAAGGCATATTTTCAAACTACAGTTTTTATGCCAAAATACTTTGTTGCCGAACAGTTTGTTTGCGTTTCAGTTTGTGATCACCGTCGTAATTGAAAGCAGCCATAATTCAAACCTCGCAATGTTCTGCTCTCGTTCGTTCCATGCTCTCGCGGTGGATTCGTTCGTTAAGTTCGTTAAAGGTTAAGACCATCTTATTTATATTGTGGTTACTACAATCTTCTCCCGCGCTTGTGCAATCGTTTGTGTGAATGTTTCAATTCGGATTCGATGTGTGTAGAGAATCCTTGTGTGCGAGTGAGTCATTCAGTGAAATGGCAGCGAAAGTTGATGCGGTGAATGGGAAGACCCGACGCGCCTTCGGTGACGGGAATGGCATTGTTCCAGTACCGTGTGACTCAAATACTGCTCGTCTCTGTCCATTTCCATCTTGTCTGTAATACGAATGCTTAAAGAGACAAAGTTAAAATTGGTAATATTTCATTTTTCTTGGGGAGGCAACAATTTCCAAGTACTACCCATTAAACATTAAACTTTTAATTTCGTCTGTATTTTCTTATGACTTTTGAAATTATTATTATATTAATAATAATAATAATAATAATAATAATAATAATAATAATAATAATGAACGTAATTGCTACTCCCGAAATAATTAGAAACGTCTTATACATCTCCGCAGAAAGGCGATCTTTCTAATCGCCAATTCGCCTCTTATTTGCCCATCTACAATGAAAGGTTTGCGAAGTAGATTTAGCCCAATGGTAAAAGAAATTCATTACATTACAACTTGAGATATTGAATTTGCTCAACGTGGATTTTAATTTACCGTATAGTGTATCTTTCTTCTATTTATGAACTACATCTTTGAATTAGCTCTCTTTTCCGTCTTCACTGCGTCATCTCACTCAATACGACGCAGTACATCTAATTAGGACGTGCCTCCATTCCGCTCCCGTAGAGGTCAGCGCACGCACCGCTAATGTCTCGCCATTCCGCCGCCCAAGTCACTGCGCCCCGGGGGCCTCCCAGAGCAACCGCGAGCACGGAGTAAACAGTTGTCGCCGTCCACGCACCGCCGCTACGCCACCACCTTCGCTGCCCGCCCATCCCCCCCCCCCCCGCCCGGCCGTGTCGAGCGGATCTGACGTCAGCCCGCGCCTTCTGAATGCTGGATGAGCAGCCCGCCCGCCACATTCCACCCCTTTCGGGCGGTGGCGCGGCAGGCAGGCAGACAAGCAGTCGTCGGCTCGCGACCCCGAAGGCGCCTCGCCGTGCGACCTGTTGTGCCGTCGTTCCGGGCGGCGCGCTGCTCCAGACTGTGCGTCCGTAGGCGACACGCGACCTCCGCCCCGCCGCCGCCGCCACGAGCGCGTGGTGTACTGTGGTGTCGCCTAACGACACCGGGCTCGCTTCCTTCCCGGTCCGCTGGCCCGCGCGCGTCAGTCCGCTCGCGGAACCGCGCGCGCTCGTCGCTCTCCGGCAACCCCTCCCCGCTCTTCGCAACTGTTTGTCCGTTATCGCCGCCGCGGAAAGCATCGGGGTCGACATCCCGCGATCAGTGCGTGTGAGTGTGTTATGGTCCGGCGCCCGTCGGGCGTTGGTGTGCGGTCGTCGCTATGAGCGTGAAGGTTCCTCGCTGGGTGGTGGAGCTGGGCTTCGCGCCCGACCCCGATGCGGCCGACGGAGGAGGGGCTGCCGCCGGGGCGTGCGCCACCCCCGGCCCGTCGGCGGGGGCGGCGGCGCTGCTGCCGCCGCCGGCCCCGCGCCCCGCCCGCCGCTCGCTGCCGCCGCTGCGCAACGCGCTGCTCTGCAACACCCTCCCGGCCGCCAGGAGGAGCTCATGGGTGAGTGCGCACGGGGCGTTGACGTCTCCGTGCTTGTGGGGTGCTGGCTGTGGGTGGTTTACAGTAAACGCAGCATTGACAACTGTCGGTCTCATGAATCATCGAACATTTCTGCGCCAATGTGCGTTTTCTCTGATTATACGCTAGTGCTAACACCGCGTGATCAAAATATTGGACAAGATAAATACAGTGTTATTGTGTTAAAAAAAATATTTGAAATGCACTGCACCTTATGAATGACCTTAACATCCCTTTAAACCAGTTTTTAAAAAAATATTGACTTAAGTTTAAATAGCTTCTATTTATTATTATTATTATTAATAATAATAATAATAATAATAATAATAATAATAATAATAATAATAATAATAATAATAATAATTTGTTATTCTTACTCCATTGCGGAAAGATTATTGAATATACCTTCGTCTTCTGATTCTCGGTATTTAGCTTTTAGAAATGAACCAGCTAACACTTTTAGCAGTCAATATTTCAGTTAAAATTTGGACCTTAATAATTGCTCTCTAATAATAAATTAATAATACGTACGTCTAGTCAAAGCTTTTTTCATTAAAAACATAATGAATAATGAATAAATAAATAGGAACACGTGACAATTTCATATCTGCCCGAATATTAATATGCAAAGCTTCTTTTTTTGACACAATTGCCGCCCAATTGTATATGGTATAATGGTTTAAAATTACTGTATTATTAACCATCGGATGTTGTGTTAAATCTGCTTTGAAGGCCTTTATTGATTTTTGGCCTTTTGAGTGTGTTTAAAAAGCTGATAACGTATTTGATAGTTCGGTATTTAAAGTAACCTTCAAAAGTAAACCTTCTGAGAACAACGTGAAAGGACGGAAGAAAATAAATTTCACCAATAGCTCAAAGAGCGTCTACGTTCTATGAAGTACCGGAGGACTTTTGGAAGAACAGAAACTAATTTTTTATGCCATTAATTCCTCTGTGCATTTGCAAGTGAACTTTTATAACTCTGAAAATCAAGGAGTTTTATGGTTCAGGGACTTCCTCCTTTTACTGGTTTTGCATTTCTACCGTCCATTTCCTTTTATGCTTCAGGACCGCGCAGATTGAGAAATGTTTCCTCATAAAATTCATTACGTTTATTCATGTGTCGAGAAAATTCTGATATATAATATGATGAACGAATGTAGTTTGGAAATCCCAGCCGGCAGATATGGAGTCAAATCTGTTTTTGGACTCGTTCCACTACAAGTGTTCCGTGGCGTTTACGGGTTGGGGTTGGGAATATTACAAAAGTTCTGTTCCATGAATTTCCGACAGTGGATTCGTTCTGGCGACTCGTTTCTCTCGTCTCATTTGCTCCGGCAGAAGTTCCTCCGTCGAGGGGAGCAATATCACATTTATGGCGCAGAAATTTGGCCCCCGCATTTGCCTCCGGAGGCCGTCGCGCTGCGCGTTGCACCCGGCGCACCCACGGCCCCGCGCCGCCCGCTACGACCCCCGGCGGCCCCGGCCCCGGCAGCGCGCGCCGCTCTGATTTCCCAAGGGCACAGCCGCCCACGCTCCCGCGCCCCGCATTCGGCGCCGCCCGCACCTTCCCACGCCTCCGCCCTCGCCCTCGCCTTCCGCGCCCTCGCCTACTCGCCCTAGTCTTCCTCGCCTCCGCCCTCGTCTTCCTCGCCTCCGCCCTCGCCTTCCGCGCCTTCGCCTACTCGCCATCGTCTTCCTCGCCTCCTCCGCCCTCGCCGCCTCCTCCGCCCTCGTTTTCCTCGCCTCCGCCCTCGCCGCCTCCTCCGCCCTCGCCGCCTCCTCCGCCCTCGCCGCCTCCTCTGCCCTCGTCTTCCTCGCCTCCGCCCTCGCCCTCGCCCTCGCCTACTCGCCATCGTCTTCCTCGCCTCCGCCCTCGTCTTCCTCGCCTCCGCCCTCGTCTTCCTCGCCTCCGCCCTCGTCTTCCTCGCCTCCGCCCTCGTCTTCCTCGCCGCCTCCGCCCTCGTCTTCCTCGCCGCCTCCGCCCTCGTCTTCCTCACCGCCCCGCCCTCGCCGCCTCCGCCCTCGCCGCCTCCGCTTTCCTCTCGGCCTCCTCCTCCGCACTTTTGTTTACCTCCAACACCACTAAATTTAGGTTTTCACCTTTCTCCTTTGCCTTGAGATCTGTTTCCCTCAGCTCCCACTCCGCTGCGCCATCGCCACCCTTCCACTTTGTTTCCTTACCTGCTACCTCTAACACCCACACGTCTCGTCAATCTGCTGCCCTTTACGCCAACTCGCTATGCCCTCCCCGTTCCCACTACACGTTTCTCCTTCCCCTTCCTGACCTCGCCACATGCTTCGTATCTGTCCTCGCATCCGCGCTGGAAGTACAATGGCGTCATACTACAGAACACTTTCGCCAACGGACGCTCTTATCCTCGCGTCTGGCGCGTGAAATTATCCCAGTTCTTGAGCGTGTGTCGATTGACCCTTTGTTTCTAGGTCGGCGTTGGCTCTTTTTGTGCGCGTCTCCCCTCTCAAGCAAAAATTCATACCTTTTTGGCAGCTATTGCGTTGCTCAAAATTGATTATTTCGACTCGAAGTTAGATCGCTTACCAGACAATAAATCATTTAATATATCATTGCCAGATAGTGCTTTCGACGATTAAGGTACCTAATTTATTTTCCTGGACCTGTGTCGCTTCCAATAGAGAAGTCCGTTATGTCTAGATCGCTAATATTTGAAGGTCTACCGTGCCCTCTCTCGCCAAAAGAAAAAACTTCATTTTTACCTCGCCCTTCCCTAGTTTTCATTGATTGTGTAGTCTTCGCACTTCTCCAGTATGCAAGCTCAGCATTGTTAAATGCCCGTGTATTTCCTGCATTTCTCTGGAGGAAAACGCCTTGCCTTGCGTTTAGTTTGACGTGAGAGCCGAAATAGAATTTTCTTTTTCTTCTGCTGATTATAATGATCCCTTGACGCCACATTTGACACTGATATTGCTTCCATCGCATCGATGGAATTTCCCGTCTCAGTGGGTTTCATTTAGACACATAAAACTAACAAATGTAGATTGGACTAAAATCTTCTTAATAATGACTTAATGGCTATATCCCAATGAAGTTTTTCTAGAATTTAGAGGCGCACTCAGAATTTCGAACGGTTAAGTTCCTCCTCAATAACAAGAAAATAAAAATGGTTTATTATTCATTACGCCGAAATTATTGTTCTCGACTGTACACCGGCCCCGCTGATAGTTGGCGATGTTGTTCCCCTTTCCACTCCACCCCGCTCCCCTTTCCACCCCACCCCACTCCCCTTTTCACACCATCACCCCGCCGCTCTTCCTATTGCTTCAACCAACGCTCCACCGCTCCACCGCACAATCGGCTGCGGTAGCTCAGTGGCATCATTGATGTAGCCTCTGCAATGGCGCTGACCAAGAGATCGTCCCGATGGAGCAGGGTTTTCAACACTTGCCAGTACGTAGCTAAGTGGAATTCAAATACTACCGGAGGAGAATTTTGGCGACCAGCTGCTCTGATCGAAAGATTTCTGTGGTGTCTCGTATCAATACGAGGCGGATGCCGGAGCAGTACCTTTAAAAACGCTCAATGGTCTCTCCTCATACACACCCAAACTGACCAAGAACTTGTCCTATTCCGGAGGGGGGGGGAGGGAACCCTGTAAGCGCTATATGCTACTTTCCAGCGATGAAAAAATACCTCAACTTCCTGGGATATAACATGTGCTTCGCTTACGAGGCTAATGACCATAGTATTGTCCACCTTCCCCTCCACCTTCCCCTCCACCTTCCCCTCCACCTTCGCCTCCACCTTCGCCTCCACCTTCGCCTCCACCTTCGCCTCCACCTTCGCCTCCACCTTCGCCTCCACCTTCGCCTCCACCTTCGTCTCCACCTTCGCCTCCACCTTCGCCTCCACCTTCGCCTCCACCTTCGCCTCCACCTTCGCCTCCACCTTCGCCTCCACCTTCGCCTCCACCTTCGCCTCCACCTTCGCCTCCACCACGTGGGCCCATGGGAGCTATTCGCTCGCAAATTCCGAGCGCCGGCTTCCTCGACCGCCGGGTGCAGTAATGGAATCCGTTCGGCGCATTCATCACACACCGCCCCCCTCGGTCGCCGGGGGCGGCGGATGGCGAGGTTGCAGAGGGCGCTCTGGTTAGAAAACGGGTGTGAAAACGATGCAAATGGCGTGTTTCAGATCTGCCACGATGCCAGGCGTCGGATTATTGTAGGAGTAGCGTTTACATTTCACAATTTATTTGCCTTTGTAATTGAAAAAAGGAATGTCGGCTTCTGAAATGTTGAGTATTGGTTTCAGATAATCATCAGTTTCTCACCATGATGTGCCGATTTTGTGCATCAAACCCGACTAACTTAAACACAAATAGATTTCGTTTCTCTATCGTCGAACTCGTGACATTAACATTTTTAATCAAATCAATACTCTTAAATTAGATGACAATTATCCATTTCCGACGTGGACCAACGTAAGACCCTAATTACACGTCCTCATTTCTGTTTGTTTAGTTCTTGCCTTTAAGTTTCTCACGCGCATTAAGGATTTTCACGATGGGCAATAACGAAAAGTCAATCTTATTTTTATTTCAAATGAAGAATATGACGCCACGAATGATTTTATACATATGTACATATGAATCGGTAAGTACGAGGTATCCGACCGCGTGAGACTGCTACTTGGCAAGTAAATGACCTCGTTGCGACGTGTTATGTGGGGAGCGCTTGTGTTCGTCGGCGCAGAAGAAAGTGGCGCCTCGACCGGCCGGTCGGAATGCGGTTTGCGCGTCGGTTCTTCAGCCTCCGGGCGGTGGTGACTGCCTCTCGAAGCGACCAAGGGCGCGAGGAGACGCGGCCTGGCCGTGAGAAACGCCAAACGCCAAACGTTCCGCCAACAGAGTTCGGGGTGGAGAAAGTAAAGCTCCTGGGAAAAGGAGTCATAATTTCGGGGTTGGCCGGTAAAATGTAGTTTTAAGAATTTTTCCATCACTTTCTTACATAAATTTTATTTTTGTAGATATTTTAAATTTTTTTAAACAATTACGTTTTGTAATAACGGCAAAATGGAGTAATTAAATAGTAGTTAATGTATTTATTTTTGTTAAATTTTTCTGATATTTTCTGTTGTATTTGGTTTTGTGGCTAGCTAGCTTCAGGTTGAAGTTAGCTGACACTTGATTTTGTAAAAAATGGCTGGCGTAATTAATTTAAAATTATGATAATTAATGAGTAATTAATTAGTAATTAAACGATGGCATGTAGTTTTTTGTGGTCCGCTATAGGTGGCTAGCCAGCTTCAGAGAGGTTTGGCTGTGACCGTTCTACAATGTTGGCGTGGTATCGGATCTTTGATAGTTGTACTGTGTGAATCTTCTGCAACGGTTGTATGTTCAATTAGTGAATCGTTCTGAGATAATTGAACGGTTGGTTTAATTAAAGTTTATGATTTTGATGACGATGAAATAATGTTTTAAAAAAGGTATCGCTAAACTTTGTGACTTTATTGCGAAACGTACGGAGTAGTAAGATTTACTTGACTTTATATTGGCACTGATAACCCCGCAATCTGTGCGATCAAATACTATTCCACATATTCAGCTTACGAATTATCAAACAACAAATCAGAATCGTCACTATTTGTGAATACCGTGATGTTTTTCATGTGTTAGCTTTAATTTGAACTAATAACTTGAAAATATGGTAATGAAACAGTTATAAAATGGAAATCACAACTAATGTACTTTTAGAGGTCAAATTTCAATTCGCAATTATTAATTATTGTCAAAATGAATCAAGGATTAATTTTAATCGTAGTTAGTAATTTAGTGAGAGCATTTTTGAGGACAGAAATTTTCGTAACTTAAAAATAAACCAAAAAAAAAAAACAACTTGTTTGTTGCGTTGACAACAACACGGATTTCCTCTGTCTTCGTAAAAATGTCGTTCCGACACGCACATCATAATCTAGAATTCACATTCGTGGCAAAATTTATAATAGCGCTATTTCTGGTATTAGCAGCTTTCATTTCGAGACGTCTGGGAGATAATTCGATGTAACAGTTTAAAGTTAATCGTGCTTACAGCGGACATCCAATCATGCATATTTCACCAAATTATTGTAATTCCTTTGCTACAGTACAAGGTAGAAGAAGGCGCGCGAACTAATGTATCTGAAAACAGACGTCGAATGGATATTTGAAAAGTAATGTTTTCCACTTACAAGTTCTCCTTGCCCAGCCCACGAACATGTCCATCTGTTGCAGTATCCAATGTGTTCTTAAAGGTTTAAATATGTCGTTCAGTCAATCGCCGAGTTAAATAAATCTTGTAAAACATCTTGGTCACGAGAGGCTTCACTTCCGGCGCAGAGCTCATTGGTCCTGGACCTCCTGAACTTCGAAACGCTGCCTGACCCGGGAAGTGGCACAGGATAATACAACCTTTTTTTTGCGCCACTCCGCATGTGGTCGTGCAAGGCATCTAATGAAAGCGACCTTGCCGGACCAATGACTTCTGAAGTGAGAGACCCGAGAACGAGATGTCCGTTGAGAACAATTAGAGCTGGTCTTCCTTCTTTGTTCTATCCTCGTGCGAAAGCACATTTCGCAGTGGTTAATGTAACAGTGCTCAGACATCCTATTTCTTTTCGATTTTGCTTATCTTCTGAAAGTATTGAGTTATTTGTCATTGTACATATAACAAATTGATTAAACCTGGCACATTTTCTTTCTCGAGAATAACTAAAATATCAGTGGATAGCAAGAAGTAGGTGTCGCAACAAACGACAGGAAAAGAAAGGGAGTGCAGTGATGAGAGGATGAATTGCATAGGTATAGGAGTTTTAGCGTTTAAAGCAAATGAGCACTTTGGAACATTTCTGGTTATAATTTTTTCGTTTTCATCATTAAATGATAACATGTTTCTTAAAGTTGCTTAATATTTTTTAGTTTAAGGTCAGATGTCGGTACTTACATACTTTCCAACTTTTATGTATAGAAATGAATGTGTAAGGGAAAGTAAGTTTACGACTTAAAATATTCAGCCTACCTGCCTTATTGTCATACTCCACGCGACTTTACCAATGTTTTTGACAGTAAGTGATATTATATTGATAATGACTGTTATAGTAATGCTAATGGACTTTGAAACATCACGGAGAAACGTGCCAGAAGAGGCGCAGATGGGGGACGAGTTGGGAATAACTTTCAGTTAAGTGTTTGATAATTTGATTTCGATTAATTCCTCTTTGCTTAGTAGAAATTCAAATACGAAAGAAAAACATTTAATCAGTGTGTTTCACGTATTCCGATACTAATGTATGTCCTTGTAGTACCGATATAAAATATCTTGCACACATCTACAACTAAGCTTTACATTTATTCTGGGCAGGTTTAAAATCCACCTCCAAACACCTTTAATTTCTTGTACCTTTAAACTCGAAGCAGAAATTTTGTAGGCGTTATTGCAGCATTCCCTCACCAAAGAACGACCTCCACCTCCACCACGTCCAATCTCCACTACTTCCACCTCCACCTCTTCCACCTCCTCTGCGCATCCTTGAGGTACCCCTGGAGCCCCGTGATTCAAGGCAGCCTTGACTGCGGGCGCCTCACCTGCGGGTTTTCCTCCTCCTCCCCCCTTTCACCTTCCCCCCGAGGGGCTCCCCCCAGCGACGCGTCACGCGGGGGCGATCCATCACCCGGCACCTCCAGCCGCAGGGCGTCTGCTTGGGCGCTGGGCGTTGGGCGGGGCGCTGGGTCGAATCAGGCCAGCGACCGCGCAGAGCGACACTCTCAAAAATAAAATATCCCGTGACGAGGGTCGTTCTCGTCTGCGAGAAGGCTCGTGATGGAGGAATCCATCACGCATGTGGGACAAATCGCAAGGAGGGTGAGGATCAGGGACTCCCAACAGTTGCCTTGAATTGACCTCTTTTGAAAGATTGTTGACTTCATCGACCGCCTATCGTTGTCGACCTCTTTAGGTACGCTCGGTGAAAATGAACACATGGGAATGACTCGCACATTGTTGGCTAATAATTGTAGTTGACGTGGGTGTCTTAAGAAACAATTGACGCCGTGATTGTGAAAGAGTGCTTATGTACCATATATTCCTACTTAAAATGGAATGACGTGAAGTAGATTATTTGATGCCCCGTAGATCTGAGCCAGGGGTCTTCTAAAATTTGTGTAGCTTATTTTTTTGGATAACATACGGTCCAGTACTCGGATCCCGACGGGTTCAGGAAGCGTGAGCAGGAAGGAGACTTGCGTCTTTGTCGTGCCCTTTCATGAACGGGTCGTCAGCCGTTTGCCTTTCATGCTCTGAATAGGAGTACTAATTTGACGACAGATTGATGATTAAGGGTGCGGTGATAAGGTGGTATATGGGAAGCCACAACCGTATGCTGGGCTCATCGTGTGGTGGGTACATCCTTTCCCTACGCAGAACTTGAACCGGAACAATCAGCTCCGCTTCAACCCCCTTCCCCACCGTCATTGGCAGAAGAATAAAAGCGAAGCTTATGTTAATTTTTATTAAATGCTTATGATTTTGCTCTCTCGCACTTACGAAAGTTCTTCGGAAGAAGAGAGTTACGTAATAGTGCCCCGAAAAACGGCGAATTTTCGGCAGAAAAACTCTTATTGCCGGGCCCTGGTAACGCAAAAGTGTATACATTCTGTACCTAAATATAGAAAACAATTATTTATTAACGCGTGGTGTAGCCAGAATCCAAGTTTGTGCTCGTTGGTACCAAAAAACCGATTGAGGCAAAACGTTTGTCCGTCCGTGTGACCTTCTGTGGTCAACGCTAGCCCGTAAACCGTTTAGCAGATTTTCTTCAAAATTGGTATTTCTCAATCGATTTGAATGAACTCCAGGCTTTGGGAGTTTCAAATGGATATTTTGATTTTTGAGGATACTTTACATGAAGCCTAAAATGTCAAAATCCTATCAACAGTGACACCAAACTTTTTGATTAAACTTAGTTTTCGAATAGCGAAAAGAACGCTTACGAAAATGGTAAAGTACTTATGCTCATTTTCCGACTATTGCAAAGTGCAATTTTTTGGGTGTCTTCCTAGGACTATAATATTGAAGATAAATATTTTTCTCTTAATGAAATCTGTTCCTTATAGACAGATCTTTAAATAAGCCCAAGTTCAAGTTTTCAAAAACATGAGTAGTTTACGTGTAATTTGGCGCGCAATATAGGCAATTTAAAAAAAATTAGCATAATTTCTCAAAAATGGCTCCATATTTTTTCTTTCACTTTTTCCACGGATAGAAAAGGGATGCTTAAAAGTATGGCGCGGGTCTCATTTTTGTTGAACACTGAATTTTCGAAATTTGTTAATTTATAAATGCGAGAAAGTGCTATTGTAGCGCCACTAATTTCTCGTGCAGTGAAAGCGACAAAACAATAAAGTTATTTGATAAGTTATTTGGTTCGGGATCAGTGTGTTACGGTCTATTAAGAAAATGTTACTTTCTTTTTGAAGAAGATTGAATTCGTTTTAGTTCAAAATTATTTACAAAATTGCTAACCAGCGTATTGATTTTTCTTGTACGAAAATTGTAAGATATATTTGTAATAGTTGTATCAGTAAAAATTGTATGGTACTCGTAAAGTTGTTTTAGTTGCTTATTGTATTATATATAGTTGTATTGTTGTTTCGTGTTTGATCGAACCTATTTGCATCATTAATATTGCAACTGAAGATTTATTACTTAATGCAATGTATTTTTAAATAGATTTTTAAGTCTTGTTATGAATAATTTCTGAAATAAACTAAAATTATTGCGCAAATTTGGTTTATAATAAACGCGAATCACTGCAACATTACGCTGTTGTAGATATTTAGTAGAGTATGGTGGAGAGGATCAATAAACTCCCCCCCCCAAAAAAAAAGAAAAGAGGTCAGAATTTGGCATTTGTACATGTTCCACGTGAGCGAGTTACACGAGCATCAAAAATAACCTCCTCTCATTGTCTTCAGACCTCGTACTATGTAGAAAACTATTTGGTCGGTAACTGAGAAGTGTACGTGTCACGTTCTGTCTAAATCTAAACAAAACGTTGAGAGATTGCAGGTTCAGGCCAGAGCTGTAGAAACGGTTGTGATGCGGTTGTGAGGCCAGTGCTGTAGAAACTGTTGAGATATCACGAATATACCTAACCAATATACTTAAAATACTGGGGGTGTCAGCTTAAAAGTTCATATTTATTTATTTGCATCAAAACAGGAAATTACCCAATATTACAGGTTTATAGAAATGTATAAAATTTATTAAGATATTATTAAGATTTATTATTTATTTTCTAAGCAATCACCGCAGACGTTTGCTTTGAAATCGCAAACAAAAAAGAGCGTTAGGGCCTCCTGGTGGCATTGCGATCCACTGTGCTCGCCGGTCGCGTCCATTGCTAGGATTAAAACGTAACAAGTTTTCACGACGCCATCGCGCGCTCGTGTTTTCAATGTATTGCTCATCAGGGCTGGATGCACGCGCGGGATGGCCTCCAATATGAGCTTGTTGGGTGGGTTTAGGGGGCGTTGGTTGCCCGCAAGAGAATGCAGAGAGTGGCGCTGCCCGTGGAAAGTCACGGAATTAAAAATGTCGCTTCCCGAGGTTTCGGATCTCCTTAAACTCGTACTTACGAAAGGTCAAGTGATACATAGCTTGATGACTCCTCGCTATAGTTCGATATCGGTTTGAAATTGTTTAGTAATTTACTCATTAAATGATGTTTGCAAGAAATAGTAACGTTACTGATAATTTTGAATCAGGACAGTCATATTAATTATAATATACGTAAAATACAATGGATTCTATAATGAAGTCATATTTATGAAGATTGTCAGTAGCATATAATGTTCAGAAGAGTCGAAAATCAGTAAAAATATTTAATACAAAAAATATGTACTACATTGCGAAGTAAAACTTGTTCTGTCTACAGCTGGTGACGCAATTGCCCTTTAAATCAAGAGAGATAGTTCGTACCTTGTGAGTATTCATACTAAGAGTGCAGAACGGTGGGGGCAGATGTTAGAATGAGGTCTTCAATTTTAACGCAATGAGAGCAGAAAAGTTACTTGAAAAGGGGCTGACAAAGAAGGGAAAGGAAAAAAAATTAAGGCATTGCACCTCGGTGAACTGCTTATGACATTGTATTTTTCTTTCTTCGCAGTTGTGTAATCATTGCACTGAGAAGGGTATAACAAATACAGAGAGCTGTCCTCAAAGGGAATCGGAGGCTGTACACAAAAGTAGAAAGGGATTCCTTGTGAGCGAACAAAGCTTGTCGGCATCAATGAAAAATGAAAAATCTTCACTGATATAATTTTATTTTTCATTTAGTTTTTTTAACTCGCCCTCTGCTTTCACAGAAAGACAAAATATGACTGTGCCTTCGTGTTGTTCAGTCGTGTTCCCTGAACCCTTACGAAGAGAGTGCTCTTCGTAAAATGGATTTGTGACGGGAATCACTATTTTGGAAACTCTCCCTGATAAGATCTTACGATCTACTTTATTTTGCTAAACCCTACGACAAATGGAAACTGCGTACTGAAAGATACCATGGGCATCACATTTTTAAATCATGCTACAATACTGGAATTAGTACCTTGCAAATGACTGACCTTAACACAAGATTGAAATGGTGTGTCTATCGGTTGTCAATGACGCTCGCCAAAGTCGCGTTCTTGAACTGTCCAATTTGTTGCCGTTTCCACTCGGAAATCTTTTGGGAATTATTGTGATGACTTGTTATGTATTACAGAAATTAAAGCTTAGCCTATATATTACAGTTTCACTCGCGTACTATTTTTAAAACTCGCTAAACTAAAATACTTTCCTTTGAAATTTGTATAAATAGCGAGTTTTCTATCGTTGTCACTGTACATGTAGCACGAATCGCTTGTCGCGAATCCGGTTTTTATGTTATTTATGTGAATGCTTCGCAGTAATATCTTCCATATTTGCAAGAGTTCCCGGTGCTGGAAAGGTTAAGAACCACTGGGTTATTGTGAGAGCAACGATGCAACCGTGCCAGAGAAAGTTGACTTCCACCGCGTAGGAAGTGGCCGGACCAGCTGTCTCGGGCTGAGAGAAGACCGTGGTTCTCGAGAACCGGCCAATGCCCGCCTCACCCGTTTTCGAGCGACCTTGCTTTGTGCACTTCCTAGCAAACCTCGCTCCCTCGCAATCGTCACTACCGTTTCATACACAAAGTTAAGGAAATAATGTCACTTCTGCGATTCTTACACTGTATAAACGTTAGACGCCAACCCGGACTAGTGCAATGCCTGATTTGCCAGGATTTCGGGCATGCTAAAAATAATTCCTGACCACCTCACTGAGTAAGATGCATTGAACCAAATCATTGGTCGCAGTGTCCAATACTTAAAGATAAACTATGAAAATGTGTTAACTGCGTTTCCAGACATTTGGAAGCAAATCGCAGCAGAAAACGCCCGCATGACTGTTTCTATTGTAGATCTTTATCCCGGCGTAATATGAGACATTTCCTCTTCCCAGCTGCCACCAAAATATACGTGTCCTAGAACAATTAAAGAGAAACGCATTACCGTACAGTTCAACAGCATCATGACCCATTACTACTCTCCCAACTCTCCCGGTAAATTCGGCAGTTCGGGTACCTATCCCATGTGCAAAATATATATAAGACAAATGTATTTTGTCAATAAATGTGTGTGTGTGTGTGTGTTTCGTAACTGTGAAGCCATCACGTGTAAAACCTTAAGCTGATCAGTCAAAATTATTATTTTTTTAAAGCAAAGAAACTAGTGGGAATGCGCGGTATTCCTTAACTTTTCCTCCTCTCATTGGTATTACTTAAGTCCTTAAAAACAACTGCGTGACGCCATTGCAAGATTTAAATTAAGGGCAACGAGAAAGTAATCTCTAGCTTTAATATTACGAGAGTAGGGCAGTTTCGAAAATAAATTTTTCAATTTTCAATCGGAACTATACCACGTTTTTGAATGCGATTTCTTCTATTGCAGCAAACCATTTAAAGAAAAAAGTTAATCTATTTTCCAGAAAATTGTGAAAATGTCAGAAATGTCTAAACCACCCCCAAAAAGTAAAGTATCGTGATGATCTCCGGTACGGCACAAATTAGATCTTTTTCCTTACGACCTTATTATCACGTTTTTTATCTCTTATTAACGTGTGCTAGCTCAAAAACGTCGAATCTGTCAGAGTTCAGACATCAAGGTTTTAGAGTATAAAATTAAGCGTACCTCTTCGCCACCAGCAACAATCTTAATCACCTTTGGAACAGCACCAATAGACCTTATTCCTAACGTGTGCGCGAATTTACTGGTAAAAAAGTGACTGTGTGACCTAAAATTCGAGACCGCCTTGTTGAGGTGATACCAATACTTTTCATCCCTATACTATTATATAGGCAGGAAAAGTAAAAATTACGCGTAAGTCATTTGTGGACGCACGTATAACGCGTGCTCCGGCGCATCGCAGGCTTAACACACGAAATAAACGCGCGTCGAGCGGACGCTCATTAAGAGTCTTCGTTAAATTAAAGAAGCCACACGTGCGTGCGAAGTGCCGGTGCGACAGGAGAAGAAATATGGGCGCTACATCACGCGAGGGCCTTCCAACAGGCGCGCGATCGCGTTCATTCATTCTGCTTGACACTGCGCCCCAGAAGTTTCCGACGAGACGCGGCGACACGGGCCCCGCCCACGAAACGACTCGGCAAGGGACAAAACCTGTTCGCTGCTGGCTTCGGTTTATGCGCCTTACCTGCATATTTGCACTATTTCCTGTACGTCGGTCTTTTTATGCGGTACATTTAATAAAATATTCCAAATTTTGAAATTAATTTGGATTTGAAATGTTTGGTTTTACTTGTTATGTAGCTCTAAACGATGTATCGCCCTATTTATTTAAAAGGCGCAAAAAATACATTGATTCGAACGACACAATTGGTCATAAATAATAGAACAGTATCTACCAATACTACTTTACTACTATTACAGTTTCTTCAGACAGTGAGATTGACGCTTTTTCACTTTATCTGCCAAATATTTACTCTACGCAGTGTATTTGATTTTTCTTGTGCGAAATCGCTTATGTTGGGCCACGTGTATTGGTATCGCTCGTCAAAACATTTTGGGAAAAAGTAGTAATTTTGAAATACTAGCAGTAATTTGTGCTTAATACGCTGTTCAAGCTAAGGTGTGGAATCGACTGCTGGACTTGGTGCGTGGCTGCTGAACACATTTTTTATTAAAATGCATTTATATAATTTTGCAATTAGTTAAAGCAAACGAGATCCTACATAGTCACATTTAAACCATGATTACGGGTAAAACGCTATAATATTGGCTCAAAATTATAACAATTTTACTTCCTCAAATTTTAATAAAAATTGCGAAAATTTTTTAGATAATTGCAGAGCAGTATTACTTTAAGTCTAAAATAGGACTTGAAAACCAATATAAAATTTCAACGTACGTAACCACTTCACATTCCGGGAAATTAGGATGTATCTTGTTGACCTTCTGTGATTCGACCGTGGGCCGCAGTAACTAAATGCCGTCTTCCTCATATTTTCTCTCGAGGCTGGGGAATCAGGTTCTCTAACTTTTGTAGGCGGTTCTTAACGATGGATTAAAAAAGAAGTCTTATAATACGATACTTCGATACACGACATTTTAGAAGATCCTGTAGTGAAAGTAGTTCATGTTCCTTAATATACGTAACCGGGTGTCAACTGAACATCTCAAATGAGAAATAAGATATATTTAGATATAATTAGTCAATTGAACGTATATTGTATGTATGCTACTTGTGCCCATTGAGAAATTAAGATATTGCTACCAGTAATTTTAATGTGTAGAAAATGGATATGCGTGTGTTTTAAAACAAGTCTGAACCACTGGAATAATTGCGCTAAATATTTCGAGAAGTTGGATAAAAAACGAGATTTGGTTACCCTGGTTACACACGCGTTTATGAAATTGATAACTTAGCAACACGAATCTATCCATTGGCAAAGAGACTAATTTAATACATTGCAAATAGTTTTCAACAAAAGAAACATACGATTGCCGTTTTTGTATATCGCACAAGCATTCGACATTGTGGCAGTCGGGATTATTATTTAAAATTGAACAGCTAGGTATACTAGAATACTTGAGACAGGTCCTTCAACCTTCGAATAAACTCTAAACTATCAACATCACATTCAATAAAATCAGGGGTACCTAAAGGTTCTTGTTTATCCCCCTTATTGTTCACTATATTTATCGCGGATTTCCTTTCTCCGGTAGACTCGGAGATCGCTTTCTATGCGAGCGACACGGCCCTCTTCGTAGCTAACGAGGATATTAATGCAGCTTATGATGATCTCCAAGCTGATTTAGAAAAATTCATAAATGAACAAGAGCCTGGAGAATAAATAGCATCGTCCAAAAGTATCAATGTAAAATGTTTACTCTTCGTAAACCGCCTACACCCCCAGAGTAAAAAACATTCATGGCTCCCTCCCGGAACAGCAGTAAAATATCTCAGAGTCCTATTAGAAAAAAGATTAACATCAAAACTCCATTTACTCTATCAAATAAAGCTTGCCCTAAAATGAGTAAACTTAACCCTCTAATCAACTGTAAATCACATATCAGTATCAAAATTTGTCTATTATGGCACAACTCCGCACCGAGTCGCATCAAATTATTTTAAACGGTTCAAAACAAATTTTTACGTAAAATCATTCAAGCACCTAAATTCATTCGCAATAGTCAAATATATGGAGAATTATCAGTTTCTCCAATCACTAAATTTCTGTCAAAATTACATGAATCGTTTTATTCTAAACTAAGTTTCTACATTGCACCCCTATTTTCAACCTTGGCAAATCCACAAATCCAAGAATCAGAATCCGTTCCCGTTTCTCTAAACACGATTTTCGACCTCTATAGACATTTTTACTCAGGTCTGTGGGCAACAAATTAAGGCTGCATGTGTTTAAAGCTTTTTAAGACAAAAACGCGTCAAATAACTAGTAAAATAATGAAAAAATAGGTATAATCGCCAACGGGCAAAGGTCACGGTTAGCTAAAAGAAAACCAGCAAAAATTAGGTTAAAAATCCAAAATGCTCATATCATGTACCTCTCAAAAGCATGATCTGTTGCACAGGTAATGTTTGTTTTTGAAGAAAGAATTGTGACCAACCGACACGGGTCTGGGTGAAGTGGACGTGGTAAACAGAGCAAGGCGGTTCGGAAAAAAAAAGCACAGCGCGCGGGGCTGTTTAATAGATTGTGGTAAACAAATACCTAAACAATGCCAGGTAATTAGTTACTGTTAAATAAATAGATAAATCGTACCATTTGGCAGATGGTTTAAATATCTAACCCTTTCACAGAGGCGCCTTGCAAAGTTTTGTGTGGAAAGTTGTAGTGTAGTAGATGCTGGAAATGCGGCAGTGCCACATCCGACCCGGACGTACGACGGAGGCAAGTTTGCACCGAACAGCCAACCGGTCCAGGCCTTGCCACGGGAGGATGCAAGCTTGGGCTGAGAAGCGTCGGTAGACGCGTTTTTGTTTAGAGTCAAAGAGCCTTCGTCTTGGGCGCCCTTTGTTTCTTCCACTGTGGTATTCTTCTGGCCAGGTTTATTAAAACCTCGTTCTCACAACCGCCTTTGCCAAACTCACTGTCTCCGTGCTGCCGTCATCGCCACCATTATCCGCGTTCAGGACCAATCTCGTCTTCGACTCCTCCAATCAATCATTGTCGCCTTGCTTTTTTCATGTTAGTATTATTATTTGTGTCTTGTCCCAAACTCAATCAACATCATATTGTTATATAGAAGGGCTTTCAAGACTTAAATCAATAGTGAATTTAAATAATGATTAAATCATGTTTAAGCAATATAAATCAATTCGACAATTAATATAAAATGCACTTAATTATAATTTAATATTCATGAAACAGAATTATTTTAAATTATTTCAGTTATTTACTGATGGAAATACTAACTCGAAATTAAATCCAAAGTAAACAATTGAAATGGTAGGCGATTGTATTACCACTATAACTTTTGTCATAATATGTAGTCTGAACGTATATTAAAACTGATTTCAACGTAAAATTATTTTCAATTATTTGTAATATAAATTAATCTGCAAAATTCAATTTAATAAACTGAACACGAAAAATGCTTCCCTAATTATTTGTAAATCGGAAAAGTCTTACTTCAATAAAAATCTCCTTTGAATAAAATACATTCGATATTCCTTTTCATTTAAAAAAATCATTATCCTTGGACAGTTGTTTATACTCTACCATCCTTCTCTTCCTATCATTCCCCATTTCGGTTAATACTTTTCTTGTCGCTTTTACTTTTCATCTCGACATCTCACCAGAGTGCCTCTTGTCTCCGCCACTGCCACTATTATAGCTGCAGCTATTATAGCAACTTCACGAACTCCCTTGCTTCGCCTGAAACCCAAATAAAAGGTCCGGAGGACATCGGCCAAGCCAGACGGGTTTTCTTGCTCAGCGTCTGTGGCAGCCGAGCCGTTCCTTTCGGCCCCTTTGTTTCCTTCAGCCTAGACTTGACTCGTGTGTTTCTACGTCCTGCATTATACTATTAGGGGAAAAAGAATATTCATAAGGTTTTAAAGAATGTTCGCAAAGCTAAATTATAATGCCTTTGTACCCATTTTTCGTAAAGGGTAAACGGAGAAGAGGAAAACAGAATATTCGACTAAAACATGATCTCGTACTGTATAAGTTTTAAAGGCATACGTATTCTTGAACTCAGTTTTCTCTATCCCATATCCTTTAGCATAGTAGTTCAATTATTGATGAAATATTGCAGCACTAGTTGTTGGTAGATTCGAAAATATGAAATTTTCGCTCCTTGATAATACTCTACTTGCATCGAACAACAAAGTTCAGAATTGATTTGATAGTAATATCGTCGCAATTACAAAATATCCCACTCGTCTGACATCTAACAGAGTTCAAGACGTTTGTGAAGATTATTTTAGTTCGTTGGACTATTCCCTCGTTAAGGCTATTCCCTTGGTACTTCCGCCTGACATTATTCATACTCTCATTAAATGAAGAAAGGTAGTAGTCCCGTAAGTTCCTCGTATTTACATATATCTGCTAAATGGCTCGTGTAGTAGTCATGCATAATAAAGTTTGTAAACAAATTGAATATCATCAATTGAAATGATTATATCAAACGAAATTTTTATTTTAAATTATGACTTCAAAACTTTTTGTGTTTTGAAGAGGTTAGAAGAAAGAGTAAAATGGGCTATGCATAACTTCTAACTACACATTTTTACTTTTCAGTGTACTGTCTTGAACATGCCTTTGACTTTCAGGGGAATACAATTTTGTCTTGTGCATTTGCACTCATTTTGGGGAAATGCCAACTGAATGATTGAAAAGGACAGCTTATTTCTGACCTGCATGTCAATTAGTTCATTGCGAAAATGAACGTTCCTATTTTTTCAGTTTTTAAAATCTTCGTAAATACTTTGTAGTGCGACCCGACGATTCTCCTCTTTACTTCTAACTTTACTAATTTATTTTAAAATATGACTATTTATTCTCGCCTGCTCCGGCTTAACTCAATATTTACTGCTATTATTCAATTTATCCTTAGTCGCCCGCTCTAAAAATAATGTGCTGCTTGATCGTAATTGTAGGTGTTTTGAGGCAGTCGGATGCTTAGTGTGTGTAGTATTTCACATTTCTTTGTTCGTTTATTACATTGGAGCTTTTGTTGTACGTTTACAAATTAATCTTTTAATAATTATTTAAAGCCTATGTAAAATAAATATGAAATTAAGATTGCTGACCTTCAGTCGCCCGCTCCTAATTTACGCAGTTGGATGGTACAGAAGTAGTAGTATATTATTTCACATTTCATTTTATTATTATTATTATTATTATTATTGTTATTGTTATTATTTATTGTATTTATTTCATTTTAAATTGCGTACTTTAATTGCACTAAATGGGAAAACCAATAGATGGCTGGTCATTGTCGGTTGTTGTTGCCCATTGTTGTAATGCCGCATAAATAACACGATAATAACGGCTGCTTGTCATGCGCGGAAATAAAAAAGAATACTTTTATATATTTGTAGAATATTACAATAACATAGTGTTTAATAATTACTATTATACACTTTTCGATCTGTTTTCCAACACTATCAGTATCGTATTATTGATAACTTTTAAATATTTTACTTTCTTGCATTCTGCTTATTTTTCTCGCCAAATGTTCTACGATTTCAAGAGTTCTGCAAAAAGGAATTCGCAGAGAAATTTTAATATAAATAGTACTACATAACCAGTACAAATGGCGAGAAAGTACGTGCACATATGCGTTTTAACACAATTAGTTTCTATTTATTATTGTATATTAATCATGGAAATTTCTCATGTGTCTAACAATAAAACTTGAACCTTTATTTTTCACTGGTTCACTCGCCGCTCACTTTCTACTCTCGCCTCTTTATTTATATTTTATTTCGCGTCCATATTGACCTCTTTTGTTCCTTTTCATGTATTCTTTTTTTAACCCTTTGTCAAGGTCCCCACGTAGACCAGAATAACCCAGTAAAGAGAACCAACTAAAATATTTGTAAGGTTGGTGAAATTTCTTTCGAAATTCGAGAATACGTGGATTTAAAAAATAAAAAAAACGTGTTAAACAGCTTAATATTCGCTATTGAGGTTAAAATTCGCTATTGCATGATGGTGAGCTTTCACGTCACCTAATGAAGCGAGGCCTTTTCACGTTAGGGTGATACAGTGACCAACTCTCGTAGTGTCGGCTTTCTCACTGGGACTTCGTTAGGAGGACAGCAATTATGAAAAAGATTACTGAAATTTCACAGAAATATGAGCCAGAGAACTTGGTAATGTTACTGTGATCACAGTATTGAAAATTTGTGACAATAGTTTTTACTAATTTATTATCGACATTCTTTACGAATTAACGAAAGTATTTCTTATTAAGTCTTTTGATATTCATGATAATTTCATTCTAGAAGAAGAAGTAAAAGAGAGAGAGAGAGTGGGATGGTTAATTTAAATTGATTAATTAAAATCAGTTTTGCAACTTCTCTTTGGGGGATGATTGCTTCATTTTTCACGTTATAGGGAAACGGCTTTGCATTTATCTACAATACAAACATGCACAAACAACGATAACAGTTCATCATTGATAAGAATCAATATGTTCTTATTTCTTTGGCGTAAAAATTAAAATGTGCATTTCACCTCCAAAATTGACTTAAAGAGAGAGTGGTCGATTATCTGTATAGTTCGATACGATTGTTGCTGAATTACTGCCATCACGATTAGGTTTTTGTCCAGTTTCCGTGATATATTGAGCAAATGCTGAGATGGCCCCTTGTTTTGCTTCTGGACGTAAATGTAGATTCACTATGCGCACGTTTTGTTGAACTCTCTTTTTGCTTGTAATGGTAAGAGTAGAGGTAAGGGCGAGTTGCTATTTTGTTAGTAATGCAGAAAAATCATACTTGCAATTCGTGTACCGATGCAAATAAGTTTTCTATGACTCAGAAACGAAAATAACTATTTTTCAAATATTGCTAATATGCGATTTTACTATACGATACGCTATACGAATGCTATACGAATATACGATTTAAATATGCGATTTTTAAAATTTATTTATATTTATTTATGTTAAACTTTTATTCATCTTTCAACTATTTATAGTTAAAATGACTGGAAGGAATTCTGAAACTCAAGAAAACGTGCGCAGATAACCTTTCCTCCCCTACGTCACATACAGTTTTTACTGTTTTTTGACTGAATAAATCTAAATCTATAATTGAATTACTGAATTGTTGCGGAGTTTCGAACCTGAATATTTTCATTGAGTAATTGAGACTTTGTAAAAGGATATAACGAAAGTAAACAAAACTAAAGGATTAGAGTATTAAAGAAAGCGCCGATAATATGTAAGAAATCCTTTTTTGAAAGTTGTTTTATCTTTGAATAGTTTAACACAATAACATTCACCCTCATTTAATTAGATTTCCCGAAATTAAAAAGTGTTGGTGTCGCGAGCGAAAGCACGATTCAGTTCTAAAGAATTTTTCTGAGGTTGAAGACGATTGTGATTCGTTTCACGTCCTTTATCTGTTCAGAAGATGGTAAAAATACATTCTGAAAGTATCATCGGAATTTCTGGGACTCTACAATTCATTTTTTTCTCCAGCGAGTCCAAATTCAAAGTGAAACGTATTCACCCTTTGCCTGAAAAAAAAGTAGCTTTAAATTACACTTTAGTGATCTACAAAAGATGCTCTCAGAGGTGTCTGTAGGGATATTTTGGTTCAAAGCAGGAGTGAAAGAAGATAACGAAATTGAATTTTACTTTCTGGAACATTCACGAGTATCTAATTTCACTTCGACGATGTTCCTAATGAAAAACACCTTTTTCGCATTCCACAACTTCTACTGCGAAAACGAGGCTCCCGTCGAAATGTTACCCGATAAACTTTCCTTGGCTTCCGCTTTCGCTGTGGAATCTCGTCCCGAAGCGAGAAGATGAAAATTTAGAGATTTCGTGTACTCTGTCGATAAACTGCGGGTCAGGGTTGGCCACGCTCTCTACCCATAGTACAGGTCTGCCTTTCGAAATAAGTTCACCAACGTGTCAATATATACGTAGGCTCCTAAGAAATATTTAATAAGTGATCGTAAATTGATAAAGAATGCGTGTTCCGATGTCCAAGATATTGTGCGTTTCCAAAACTGTGAGTCGGTACATGTTCCCATGAAATACATATTTTATTTCATTTCAAAATACACTTTTAACTTACGTTTTGTTTTCACCATAAAACTTTTAATTTCATTTTAAGTATTTCAATATTTTGAGTGTTCAGCTTGCAAAATCAGTATTATTTATTTTTTCTACCTTGCTGCGTGGCCCATACCATAGGAGTAAAATAAAATAATTTTATAACTGCATTATAGTTTATTCTCTTCGTTTAGGCTTAGTGAAGAGGATAGAGGCCAAACGTGTAGTAACAGTAAAATTATTTACCCAAGACCTTGTTCCAAAGGCCTTTACGTTTTTCTACTGTGCTTCTTTTATGTCCATGCAATATTAAATGAAAACGTAGGTCGCACGCGGATTTCGATCAAGCAACCCTCGTGCAGAACAACTGCAACCGTGAACCTGTTACGTATTGCCGTTGGAGTGTTATTTTCTTCTATAGCAATAATTTGATAAAATGGGAGGAGAAATTTGAGGGAAAAGCTGATGCCATAAAGCTTACTCTCTTACTCTTGTATACTATAACAGACAATTAAATAATTTTCAAGTTTTTTGGGATTGTCGATTTTGTTAAAAAAATAAAAGAACAGATAAAATTCAAAGAAAACTAATATATGGCTTGGCGAATGAAAATACCAATTTAAGCTCGTGAAGAAATTGTATTCTTGAGTGGAACAAATGAGATTACCCACGACCTCGGAAGCCAATAGAACCTACTTGTTATAATTAAATAAAGATTGCATTAATATTAGTTTTAAAGTTGTGTTATTTACATTAGATGGATTATTGATTCGTAACTAAGGATTTCATCTCGTTTAACGGCAGTCGAGTTCAGGGGAAAATTATTAAGGCGTGTCGATTCCTTGGAAGTTGCATTTTTATAGTGATAAAAGTACTGGAGGGCAATGGATCTCTAAATGTAACGCAAAAGAAACCGGAATTGCACAGAGGAAAGGAAGAGGAAATGCAGGAAAAACAGATAAGAGGTGACCAGTGGGCACCCTGTTTTCTTTAATAATTGATTTTTATTGACAAGCACATTTCTCGTGCCCCTCATTTCCCACAACCCGGTGCTCCTCGCAGAGCAGACGTGGCCCAGGCGACGAAGCGGCCCAGCGACGCCTCGCCTCACTTTCCCGCCGCATCCGGCCGCGGCTCCTCGCGAATCCGGTCGCGTGCGTGAGCCCGTACGATCACTCGCACGCCCCACCGCGCCGTGTGCGTGCGGCCGCGCGCGCTGCTCCCGTCGATGCGAGTTTAATTGCCGGCCGGCTGCTCCCGTCCCGCTGGACCCGGGGCGGCTGGAAACGAAAGCGGCCGAGCCCGCGCGTTAGGAGGAGGGGCAGGGACGCGAGGGCGCCTGCGGCCCGACTTTTGCTTTCGAATCGGCCACCACGCGCCCCTCCGCGCGGTGCTGACCGCCCTCGCGTACGCACAGTGAACCAAAAAGAGTACGTTGCGAATTTTTCTGAGTGGCGGTAATGATGAGAATTTATCTATACATCTTCATCCTTGGTGTCCAAGAAAAGTTGTGTGTCTCAAATATCAAAAACAACTTGTCTTTTCACGAAACACGAAAAACAGAAAAAGAAAAAAAAAAAGAAAAAACAAAAACGGGTCGGCCCCGAATGAAACCATTATCCTGCGATTTTTTGGAAAGATGACATTTTTATTCTTCAATATGTAATTATAATAGATTATATATGAGAAGTTACTTGATTAATAAATATGAAATTTGAATTAAAAATGAGATTGGAAATGCACTTTTTTCTGGTTTGAAAAAGTGTTATTTTTCTCTATTCCAACCATGTATTTGTAAAGTGTTATTCCTAAGCATGGATTTGAGTTGAAAAAATGTAGAATGTTTGTAATTCAGGTAAAAAGAAATGACGTGTAAAGTATCATAATAAAAATAAACAATGTAACTCATTTTCCACGAACTCTGACTCCATTAGCGTTTCTCCGTGTGTTGTGGTTTTGTTTCCCGTAAAATGATAAGTCTTCTTTTTTAGTTCAGTTTGGCTTTGTGTCGGGAAATATTTTACGCATGAATGAAATACCTTAATAAAATACTTAATTTCTTGTTGCTGGGCCTTTGTGATACGGATAAGTCATGTTTAGCTTTAAACACTGTAAATCGTCATTCGATATTCGCTAACTCACTGCGGTATAAAGACCATGATTCATCTCCGTCACAATTCAAATTTTCATCTCTAAAACTACTCAAGTGACCCCTTACTGTCACATAGCTAGAATATTAAGCTTTCTGTACTGTCTATTCGGAATTTAATTTCAGAACAGAGCCTCCAATATTGGGTAAAATCCATCATTCTGTCAGCTGGAGTGGTTTATTCTGAAATAATGATTGTAATTGGCTTAAAAGTTAATTGTAAGATATGCCTTTTTCGTTTTACCATCATGGAAACGATTTCAAGTTAGACATCCCTCCTCTGGAGAATTAAAATATAACAGCAACAGTTAAATATGAATGTATGACATAAGAACACCTGAATTGAGAGGTACAAGAAACTCGCTCCTTTTCATCTTCTCTTCCTTTTTTCTCTTCTTCAATTCCTTCAATGTTCTCTTTCGCTTTTCTTTCTCACTTTCCTTTTCTCCCTACGCTCCCGCTTGTCCGTTTCGACGCACTGTGCCCCGCTTCGCGCCGCTTATCCCCGTGGGCGGTAGTGGCGAGCGCGATTTCACCCGGCCGCGGGCGGGGCGGAGAGGGGCGGGGCCGGGCGGTGGATTCGGGGGCCAGTGGCCTCGCCTGGCACCTCGTAGCGAGCGCAGTCAAAACGCCTGGCGATTTTTCAATTGGCGGGGTTGGGAGGTTGAATGAAATGGGATTAGGAACCTATCGATGAGCCTTTCTCTCGCAGAGTTGATCGCCAGGTTTAGAGAGATGCCGAACAAATTGGTGAAAATATTCGCGTGGTTGTGGTGAGACCTTGAACTATGAATGCAATAAATCGATGTAAAAATTAAGTTAGGTAAAATGGTGTTCTGTGTAAAAAGATAATTAAGATCAGACAACAATTTTGCAAACTTTAGAATACCTCGTAAATTGCAATTTCGTAAATAAATTTGCATTCGAACTAGTATAAGATAGATCTGGGATATTTTGACTCTTAAAGGTAGAAGTCGTAAATGGAAATGCTAATGAAAATGCATATATCTTCACCAAATGTTACCCTACATTTTTACTGTTCTCGACTTGTACGACATAGTTCTTTCAATAAAGAATATAAGTGCCTTTCTTGGGCCATCACACTTGGAATTCTTGAGTGTTCCAATACGTATAGATTTCAATATATTGTGTACATAAATTTATTTTTTTACTGAAAGTATCATTTATCGCTTTCAATACAATATTTCTTTGAACTAAATCAGATTTTTTAAAATTTTCTTTACTATAATTATTATTAATAATAAATATTATGTTATGTTTTACTGTTCAAAGAATTGACTATCCAGCCGAGAAATTTGAAGTCAAATATCATTTGTAACATTACATCTTAGTACATATTGGCTCGCATAGGTAGTTCGCAACTGCAAAACAGGAAACACATTCTCATATAATTGAAAAAATGCACTACTGTGACCGGTAATGAAATCTGAAATAATGATGATTAACAAAATTGTCTCGCGAAAGGTTGGTTCATGTTATATACATGTTCAAGCTTGTCTGTGTGAAGGCTGGACTTCCGGTTAGGATAAACTCTCCGCTGTTCGGTGGGCGTTGCCTCGACTCGTCCTGTTAAGGGTGGTTCCTTTTTGAAGACACGCGCGTGCGAAGGACATGAAGGATGCTGTCGGCATGCGAAGTGGTGCTGTAGTATAGCACGCACTCGAACTGTTATGTGACTGCGTAGAGCTGCTGCATATCAAACTGGAATTACACTGCTCTCATTGGTCGTAAGTTTGGTGTTTGTGCTAATGTTAGTTGACTGAAATTGTTGATGTGGAAGGCTGTTGTCATTTCAATCAATAGATAAAAGGCTGTTTTGCGATCATTTACATTTCGAAAAACGACACGTGTTCAAGGTTTAGATATACTCAGATTTATTGGTGAGAATTTCTGAAAATACTGTTCGAATGATCCGAATTGATAAAAAACATAGTGTGTTATTTGTTTGATATTTGAAAGTAATTGTATTATAATTTATAAGTATTTATACTCATAACAAAACAACGTAATTCTACTGATCATGTATCAGTGAATTTGCTGTAACTGACTTAATGAATCCATTAACGCCAAAGACCAGATCGACGAATAATGACATGGATGCAATGAGGTGTCTATTGGAAACGGTCATATCTTTACAGTTGACGTACTGTCCGCTATGTCATGCGGCAGTGCGGGAGTTATTGGTTGTGGTCAAAACAATTAAAAAATAACATCCGCTTCGTTTTATTATGTGACTTATCTTAAGATGTCCTTCACATGTTTTCTCGTTCAAACTATTTTTTATTCAATGTAGGTTTTCGTCATTTTAATGAACTTCTTTTAATTGCATCGCTCTCAGTAAGCTTGACTCCGTAGTGAGATATTGTTCTCTGATATTTTTTTAATACATAAGTTTTACAAATACATACGTAGATTGTTTATTTTTTTTATTTTTGTTGTTTGAGCAGACAATTTTCAACGACTTTCAACATTTTCAATACTGGCAGTGCCATTAGCGCATATAGTAATCGTGAAAAACACCTGAGAAATACTAACTTTCAATATTGGAGTTCAAAGTACACCAAGAGTTCACACTATAAAATGCAGATGCAAACATCGGAAGATCTATAGTACTTATGAGACACCTATTGGAAAGGCCTTACGCCCAGCTAAGGAGTAGGTAGGTGAAGGAACGCTGACGTAGCGGTGCTGAGAGAGGAGGAAGGGGGGGGGCGGTCGGGGAGAGAGCGCCGCCTGCGCGGAAGGTCGCGCGTTCTTCACTCGAACGGCGTCAGGTGCGCGGCACGACGCCCGCAGGCGCCGCGGAGTTTCAGGGGAAGAGGGGGGGGGGATCTCGTGACGCAACGACGACGACGACGCCTCGCCGCATTCCGCAGCGGCGCCCTCTCTTCTCTCTTCTCTTTGCCCGCCCCGCCCGCCATTGCATCTGTCGCCGCGTTCACCACCACCACCACCACCACCACCACCACCACCCTCCTCCTCCTCTTCATTACCACTATGTTACGGTTGCCGCGATGGTACGGTTGCCGCGATGGTACGGTTGCCGCGATGGTACGGTTGCCGCGATGGTACGGTTGCCGCTACGATTACTGTAATCGCTGTTTGTCGCTACCATCGCTGCCATTACCATTTGTTCTACTATCGCTTTTTTCACCGCTGTTATGACCATCACACCGTTGGTTCCACTATCCACGCCGCCGCCGCCGCCATCCCCACCTTCAAAACCACCGCCAACACCATCTCCTCAATCACAAAAAGCGCCACCCCATCCATCACCACTGTTACCTGCGCCTCCATTATACTCGAACTTCTTCCACCGGCGCCACGGTCGCCATTGCCACCGAAGACTGCCCCTGTCCCCTTCGCCACTGTCTGATTGCCCCAGTTGCCGCTCGCGTCGGCGCGCGCGCCGGCCCCCTGCAGCAATATCGCGCGCGCCTCCGCCGACGAAATCGTGGAAATTGCTCTCGTTCCGCCGTTGCGAAAGGGCTGCCTTCCTTCGCGATGGAGCCACGAGGCTCCGTCGGAGATCGGTGTCAGCGTCTTGAGAACGAGACCGTTGGATCTCCAATGGCCATTCATTACATCACGAAATGGGGGGGGGGGGGTAATTGGGCCAAAATTCATCGGTTTTTTCGCATAGGACTTCCCTTGAGGTGTGAAACATTCTCGTAACAATGTGCCGTATCTGATGTGACACTGAACGAGCAGATTACGTTTTGCATTCTGCGTTTCAAATGCACACTGTTTTGAAGGTTAGATTGTTAACCATAAAATTAATTAATTTACTGCTTATTTTTTGTTATTTTTAAGGCTGCGAGAACGAAATTATTGGGGCAATATTAGTTATTGTTAAAATATAGAGAATTGATTTTACTAAGAAATGTTTAATAACTTTTTAAATTGCTCGGAACATTATTTTGTTGTAAAACCAAATTTTCTATAGAAATTATAGATTTTTTTAAAATTGGTATATAGTTTATGTGTATTGTAAGCTGATACTGTTTTGTTTACTACCCAGTGGTATAGCATCGATAGTGGAAATCACAGTTCTTTACTTGTATTTTTTTCCGTTCTGTGGTGCATTCACATGTACAAATATAAATAAATGTACATACAAACAATAGTTTTGGTTTTTCTCTTATTTGGATTGTAGACGACTTACACGATGACAATTTTTTTTATCAGAGAAGCACTTGAAAGTTTTATCCTTAAGTTCCCAAATCTGTGCCAACGAATGTTTCACATTTCCGAGAAAAAGTTTTGATGTCCTTGTACTTCCGTTGCGCACAAGTTTCAAGCAGAGTTGCATCGAGTCAGCGCTCGCCAGCTCGACTAACTAGAGACGATGGGCCAAACTAGTGCAGAAGGTAAGGCAGAATGCAAGCAGAAAAGTCAAAAATTCAAATCAGTTGCACTAAAACACTTAACATTTTTGGGAGTAAGAATGAGATATCTTTGCTTTACAGGGAGCTTTACTTACAGGGATGTCCACCAAAATTAATTGCCTGCAAAGTGTTTGTTGTCAAAGATTTAGGAATTTTAAGATAAAGCTTTAAAATGCTTCTCGAAAAAAAACTATCACCTTATTTGTACGAAGCTGCCTTTAGGGCGACTGCTCTTAACCGCTTCTAAGGGCCCAGCGCACAGGGAAAGGGAGTACAGAGTCGAATAATAGCCAGTTACATAGCTTGAAGAATGCTTCACAGCTTGACATCGCCCCTTCGCGGACGCGGTTTCGCCTGTGCTGGATGAGAGCGTGGCAGTGCCATTCACCGTAAACGAGTCTATATACTGTCTTGCTGTCTGTAATAGAGGGATATTTTAATAGTAAGTGACGTTTAACTTTCATTTCATGCTCCATCCATTATTATGTTATAGAAAAGAGAGATATCATTACTTGCCCGGAAATGTTTACTTTCATGTTACATTGTCATAGTATTTTTTTGTCGTTGGCGTGTGTCAGATAGGAGTGAAAAAAAAGTTAGACAAATGTGAATGGAAGTGGTACTTTCATAATACTTAAATAAATTTCTTTTACAGATTAAATATTTAGAGATTTAATAATTTATGCATCAATCATTACAATTCAACTGTGACGATGAATAATAAATTACACTATCGAAAGGAATTAGAGCGAGATATAAAACTGTTCTACGGGGAATATCCTTGGGAAAAGCTGAAAAACACCAGAGAGAATGTGAATACTTGGCTGTTGGAGAGACGGCGCTTGGCGGTCGAAAAGTTTACAGTACGTAAGATGCGGTATCTCCCAGACAGCCACGTATTGACTAACCCCGGCCGAGGAAGGCTACGCTCTCATTAGAGCGACGACCGTGGTTTTACTACCAATAACCAATACCAATACTACCAATGGCGGCGGCGATGGTGTGACGGTTAGCGTACCGGACTGTTATACCCAAGCTCGCGGGTTCGAAGCCGTGGATTTTTAGGGCGACAAAATCGTTCGTACGCCTTCCTTCGGAGGGGAAGTAAAGCCGGCTGTCCCATGTTAGTAGATTTACTTGCATGTAAAAGATCCTCAAGCCTAAATGACGCCTCTGAGCTAAATTCAAATCTCCTGTTTCTCGCCCAAGAAATACCTCCTTTCTCTGCTTGTTGATGAAAGGAGCGTAGCGAAATTTGCGTGGTCAGACGGAAGAGCGGGCCTGATGGCCCGAGTCTCGCCACATAAAATAAGGCAAATTCAATTCAATAAGGATGGGCGCTTTTGACTTCATTTGGACTTACTGTGAGCGGGCGGCGCCAGTACTCCGAGCGCAAGTTCTGCCCCGGGGCTTCCTTCTTCCCTTCCGGCGAGACAGGAGGTGGTGGTGGTGGGCCGCGACGGCGACAGCAACGGGAGGCCGACGGCCTCTGACTGCGTGTGCTCCGTCCACCGGTGCAGTTGCAAGGAAACTTTACAACTCGGCGACAGGACGTCCGCTCCTGCAAGCGGGGGGCGGCGCGGGCCACGCGGATGACCTGTGTGGCGACCTGGTCGACGTCAGATTTATTACGAATTTATGCATCATTCATTACAATTCAACTGTGACGATGAATAATAAATAACCCTGTCGAAAGGAATTAGGGCGAGACATAAAACTGTTCTGTGAGAAAAAGCTGAGAACACCAGAGCAAATTTGAATACTTGGCTGTTCGAGAGACGCCGTGGGCGGTCGAAAAGTTGACAGTACGTAAGATGCGGTATCTCCCAGACAGCCAAGTATTGACTGACCCCGGCGATACATGAATTCGTGACAGCAACTCAAACTCCGCAATTCGATACGTGAATTGCGGAGTTTCTTCGGGATGCTGAATTGCGACAGAACTTTCCTCCATCGGACCACTTTCTGACAGTCGACTTAATTGGAAGATGTCGACCTGGTGGATTCAGACAGCTTCCCGTGTGTGTACTTCACAAGTTCCGTAATGTTCGGGATTGTGAGAAAACTAACACTTGGCTGAAATATAATGGAATATTGATATTATATTGCATGCATAAGAGGGGGTCTTAATTGTTAATAATAATTCAGTGTATGCTTAATAAATTAGATATAGCACGATCGGACTGAAATTTCCACATTTGATGTACTGTAAATATTTAAGTTGTCCAGAAAATAGATCATTGGATCCTAACTAATGAAATTGCGAAGGAAAAAATAATTAACCAATTTTGTTTTCTCAATTTCAATTCTTAGAAAGGAAGGCAAAAATAAGCAGCTTTAAAAAATTTTTCAGAATATCAGAAAATGAGTAACGTAAACATTAAAGATATTAATGCTGTCCTATTTTTTTCGGATGGGAGGTTTTCTCTATACTTCTCCCGCAGTTGTTTTCATCTACCAAAGTAATATATTGTACCCATCTAAACGGCAATTAAACTATCAGCCAGCGAATAGCATTGTCTTTGTGGAGTAGCTTTTGTGTTGTGTGCAGAAAAGGACGACCAATGCAACCATTTTTTGATATTTCGTTATGTCAAAGGGGATTACGTAAAACCTACTGAGTGAAAGGCATTTATTGGCGATATGTAAGAGATACTAAATGGCATCGATAATTCACGTAGTGGGAAAGGTAATCTTTTGAACCTGATTTACGATCATCTAACGAGGTACGCTGGTGCCATCAAACCGGCGGTTCTTGAAACCTCCGCTGTGGTCGTAAACCGAGACTACTGGAAGCGCTTAACCGATACAGAAACGCAATTCGCATACCCAAACCGACCCCTATTGTGTACAAACCCTTTGCACGTCTCGTCGTACATGTTCTTGCTACGTTTCCTGAACATGCGGTCGTTTACAAGAATACTTCGTCGATTACACAAAGGTCTTTAAAGCATTTGTTCCAATCACGTTCTCGCATCTTTTTCAAATAACGGAGGTTAACGCTGGGTGGTCCCGAACACGACCGTTTCCCGAAGCGGCGCCCGCGGCGGCGTCTGGCTCTCCATTGAAGCGCAGCCAGCCGCTCGCCGCCTTCGCCATATAAAGCGAGCGCGAACAGGTTGTCGTATCCGCGAGTACAGTTGGATTTCTGGAATGCTCGGTACTGATGACCGGCCTAAACGGGCGAAGTCAGACGACGTGCGGTGAGATGCCGCGGAAGGGCTGGGGCAGTCGAGTACTCCCGAGAGGTGAGAAGGAATTTAGCGGCGGCGATGGTGTAACGGTTAGCGTACCGAACTGTTGTACCCAAATTGGCGGGTTCAAACCCGATCGAAGCCGTGGATTTTTCAGGGCGAAAAAATCCTTCGTACGCCTTCCTTCGGAGGGGAAGTAAAGCCGGCTGTCCCATGTTAGTAGATTTACTTGCATGTAAAAGACCCTCAAGCCTAAATGACGCCTCTGAGCTAAATTCAAATCGCCTGTTTCTCGCCCAAGAAATGCCTCCTTTCTCTGCTAGTTGGTGAAAGGAGCGTAGCGAAATTTACGTGGTCAGACGGAAGAGCGAGCCTGATGGCCCGAGTCTCGCCACGTAAAATAAGGCATTAATTCAATTAAAAAAAAAAAATTGTACCGTTCGAGCTTCCTGCGACTGGATGGGGGATGAAGAATTCGCTCTCCGCACTTGCTTTTATTCTCGCTTCAGTTAGACATCTAATTATTCATCGAATTACCAAATATTATGAAAACCGGACCATGATAAAAACTTTTACTGATTGTCAAAATTTCTTTTGAAAATGTCTCGACGTAAGTATAAACTGATATATGGTTGAAATTAATCAAGATAATCACTTACAATAATATCGAAAGATATTTATTTTGTTTTAGTCCTTAATTAAATATCGCCGTCCATAAATCCATGATCCATTATCACAGTCGTAAACACTTCATTCGTGAATAAATTTGTTAAGTAACGTAACCGCTTAATTTGATTTACGAAAGTTCTTTGGGTCTGAACAAGTTTTAAATCAATGCGCCAGTAATACATAGTGGTGGATGTAAAGATATAGTTATAGTCCACTACAATTGAAATACTTTGTGTTAGTTTTGCAAAGATAATCTTTACTGGTGACGTGAATGTTAATCATGTTGAGCATTGCTGTTCCCCTCAGTGCATTATTTTATTTGGATGATTAAGGATCAAAAGCTGTTTCTATTAGAATTTATTTAGCTTGATATATGTAACAATGCATTGCAGTTATTTAACTCATAAATATAAAATTCATTATCTTGACCTGAAATATGATCATGCGAGGGAAAGTGTAATGACAATTTATAACGAGCACATGCGAGGAATTAGTTAAAATACGCCCACTTCATATTAGTTTAATCAATGTTAGATTAGTCTGGTGACGTAGTTGAAACAGCAACACGCATTAAAACGGAGGAGATATTTTCTCTCATTTAGTATTCGTTTAACTTTAAATGAATTTTCATAAATTTACAATAATTCTGTAATACAATAAACATTAATAGAATTATTTACATTTGTGTGAATGTTTATACTAATTTTAAGTTCGTACCAGCATCTCGGTCAACAACACACTTCGTAAAATAAGAGTAAACTTTTTTTACGCTTTTTTTTGTTTTCGAGATTCAATAAAATGTAGTACTGCTTCATTATATTAATTTCTTTCCACCACTTTTTGCAGTCTGTAAATTTTTAACATCGCCAATATTAAACATACGATTCAAATTTAATGTAGATCTGTAACGGTTATACATGATTCAATTTATGCTGTCCTGACCTAATAATTGAGATGACCACTTTGTGAGGGAAAAAATGTTTTGGGTTCTTTTCATTCACAAACTATTGCATTTACGAATGTCCTAAAAACTTGTAAGACTAGTCTTCACACATATTATACAACGTATAAACTGCTACACGTGCTTGAGCTTTCCGACCGCCAGCCTCTCCGCAGAGCTCTGTGCGTGCGCTTGGTATCCCACGCTCGTCGCGAGTGACCAGCACTGCGAGTTCTGGTCGGAGGCCTACGTTCCAGCTCTGCGAGCTCAGGCGCGCAGAGCGATCGGCGCGCTGACCGGCCGTGCCAGCCCTGCTCCGTCCCGTCCCGTCCCGTCCCGTACGGTCCCGTCCCGTCCCGCCCCGTACGGTCCCGTCCCGTCCCGCCCCGTACGGTCCCGTCCCGTCCCGCCCCGTACGGTCCCGTCCCGTCCCGCCCCGTACGGTCCCGTCCCGTCCCGCCCCGTACGGTCCCGTCCCGCCCCGTACGGTCCCGTCCCGTCCCGCCCCGTACGGTCCCGTCCCGCCCCGTACGGTCCCGTCCCGTCCCGCCCCGTACGGTCCCGTCCCGTCCCGCCCCGTACGGTCCCGTCCCGCCCCGCCCCGTACGGTCCCGTCCCGCCCCGCCCCGTACGGTCCCGTCCCGTCCCGCCCCGTACGGTCCCGTCCCGTCCCGCCCCGTCCCGCCCCGTACGGTCCCGTCCCGTCCCGCCCCGTACGGTCCCGTCCCGTCCCGCCCCGTACGGTCCCGTCCCGTCCCGCCCCGTACGGTCCCGTCCCCCCCGTACGGTCCCGTCCCGTCCCGCTCCGTCCCGTCCCGCTCCGTCCCGTCCCGCTCCGTCCCGTCCCGTCCCGCTCCGTCCCGTCCCGCTCCGTCCCGCTCCGTCCCGCTCCGTCCCGTCCCGTCCCGTCCCGCTCCGTCCCGTCCCGCTCCGTCCCGTCCCGCTCCGTCCCGTCCCGTCCCGCTCCGTCCCGTCCCGTCCCGCTCCGTCCCGTCCCGCTCCGTCCCGTCCCGCTCCGTCCCGTCCCGCTCCGTCCCGTCCCGCTCCGTCCCGTCCCGCTCCGTCCCGTCCCGCTCCGTCCCGTCCCGCTCCGTCCCGTCCCGCTCCGTCCCGTCCCGCTCCGTCCCGTCCGCTCCGTCCCGTCCGCTCCGTCCCGTCCGCTCCGTCCCGTCCGCTCCGTCCCGTCCGCTCCGTCCCGTCCCGCCCCGCCCCGCCCCCCCCCTCCGTCCCGTCCCGCCCCGCTCCGCCCCGCTCCGTCCCGCCCCGCTCCGTCCCGTCCCGCTCCGCTCCGTCCCGCTCCGTCCCGCCCCGCTCCGTCCCGCCCCGCTCCGTCCCGCTCCGTCCCGTCCCGCTCCGTCCCGTCCCGCTCCGCCCCGCTCCGTCCCGCCCCGCCCCGCTCCGTCCCGTCCCGCCCCGCTCCGTCCCGCCCCGCTCCGTCCCGCCCCGCTCCGTCCCGCCCCGCTCCGTCCCGCCCCGCTCCGCCCCGCGCCGTCCCGCTCCGTCCCGCCCCTCCCCGCCCCGCCCCGCTCTGTCCCGCCACTCTCCGCCCAGCCCACCATCCCTCTCCGCTTAGCTTCTCTCCCCGCCACGTTCCACCCCACCCCGCACAGCTCCACGCCTTCCCCGCCGCCCCCTCTCCGTCTTGCCCGCCCGCCCGCCCTCTCCGCTCAACTTCACTTTCCCCGCTGCTCCCTGTCCCGCCCCGCCGACCGCGCCCGCTTTCACCGCGACGCGTCGCGCCGCGGCCTCCGGGAGGCGCGTTGGCGGTCGCAGTGTCGCGCCAGATGCTCCGCCCGAGGCCCTCTCCCCCACTCGGCGCGCCGATCGCCGCGGAAGCTGCTCGCCGGGCGACTGGGGCAGGGCAGTATCGTTTTATGGCGAGAGAAATTCGCTACTGCTGAATGACTTTTGTTGCGGTGTTTTCTAGAATTGGGTGGTATCGAAGAAACGCTTTACAGGCAGTTAATTTCGCGCGCGGCCGGGGGGAATATTACTGTTGCAGGTGACCCATGAAAGATATTTTGCAGACTTTGAATCGCAAGGTTGATAAGAAATTTACTATGCCTCTCATATTACCATCTTCATACTCTTTACTTGCACATTGCTATAATAATCCATCATCCCGATACCTCAACTTTCAACGCGAAAGCCGTTCCGCTTGGCGATTCTGACTACGAGCCGTATGTTTATCTCCGCAAATCAATGAAAAATGATCTGACTCTTCTTTGTACAATTTAGGAACGCAGAAGCGGATTCTCGACTCAATTTTTCACGCTGCAGCCACCTAAGCGAAGGCTTATCTACATTGCGCTGACGCTGAGACCTTCTGTACTACAACGTACTGTGTGTGCTGAGCACGAGTTGAACGAGGTTTAATGACTGCTGTATTACTTAGCCAACTGCAGTAAAGCAAAGACTGAAATCATCCTGAGGTTGTGAACACTGATCTACGTCAGGGCTGCTCAATTACAAGGTTTCGAGCCAAAATGCCTGCGTGCGCATGCCGCAGTGCCCTGCGTGACTCTTCTCTTCTTTCTCTTCCTCTTTTACCCTCTTTCAGCAATGTAGAA
Source organism: Gryllus longicercus (assembly GCA_038098605.1). Classification (NCBI taxonomy): domain Eukaryota; kingdom Metazoa; phylum Arthropoda; class Insecta; order Orthoptera; family Gryllidae; genus Gryllus; species Gryllus longicercus. The sequence goes on from JAZDUA010000540.1 coordinate 974,936, forward strand.
ATGTACGGGCGCCCCTCCCCTTTTCCCATGGCGGTCGGATGACTCGTCAAGCAATGGGCAGCGTCCGCAGATAAGCGTTGGCCCGGGGGGCGCCAGAAGGGCGCGTCTCCTTGGGCAGCCCTGAACTTGGATTAATTAATTTATAAATATATACGATTTATATTATTGGGAAGATATGAGCACCATATCAAATTGTAGAAAAATCCTTTTTTAAAGCTGGAGATATTTATTTAATACAATTTTACTATTAACAGTTAAAGAAACGTTTTTTCGGTGTGTTCGCTTAAATTATGACAGGTCTGTGTCATTATGTTCAGTGAAATTCCGAATTACGTTCGGATTGCGATTATTTCTGATATTAGCGATTAGAAAAGTCGTATGCATGTAAATAATTATTTATTTTAGTTTTATATAATTTTTTGCGATATCAATATACTCTTTAAAATAGATAGTTAATAAAAAAACAAAATATTTCTCTACTTTGATAAAAACTGTGTATTTTTTAAGCGGGGTGAAGCACTGGTTTAGCTAATTGCACTTTCTTTCCTGGACCCTGTATGGTAATACGATGATGTATCACTGTGTCGGAACATTTGGTTCGTAGCCATTGCATCTCGGCGTATCTCACTCAATTCACAGGTATTGATGTTAAAATTTATTGTTTCCTTTGTTCAAGTTCAGTAACTACTCGTAAGGAAAGATTTAAGGGTCATAACCATGTCACTTTCTAAAGAACTATGATGGGAAAATGCACACCGGAGAACATTCACTCAATATTAGGTCACTTTCGTCCTCTTTGCTGTCGAATAAGCTCAGGGGAGTATTGTTTACTGCACATCCTTTTTGTTGCTTACTTAATCTTTACAATTGAAACAGCCATAAATAAACTTGTTGCTTTTTGATTTCGAAGAATACAATTTAGTTCACGCAAATCGCGCCACAACCTGAGCGTATGGAACTTCGCTTGCCCAACATACATTTTGTTGAACAACTCAATTCATTATACCGTTGAATTGCCATTAAGTTGGTGAAAGCTTGCGAGTGTGTCAAAACATCCGTCCTGCGTGCATTCATGATTGCTAAGCAACCTGATAACTGTATCTTGAATGAAATTGAACGGACAGATTTTAATAACATCCAGTAAGTTTTTCCCACCTCATCCTTGAATGACGAAGTTCTACTAACATGCAAACTTCAGTTTACGTAAACACGTTGATTTTGAAATTCTCCAAGAGGCGCCTATTAGCAAAGGTTTTATATTCGAATAATGTGAAAACGTCTTTCCCGACAGTCTTCAGAGCTGAGAAAATGCAGTTGGGTGAAAAGGAGACGAAGAATGAAGTCTCTCATTTTCTTTAATATCATTACAAATTCTGTGTATGTGAGGTTTTCGGATCAAACTGTTCTTATTCAGGCATTAATCCAATCCATTAATACCATCACAATCTTGAATGAACAATATCAACTGTGGTGTCGATAGTGTATACTATCACTTCTTTCAAGGGTTTCAGGTTTTTGTGAAAACATCGATTTATTGAAGTTTTTGTTTTTTTTGTTTGTTTTTTGGTGTTTTTTCCGGCTTTTTTTATCCTCGATGATTGTACGTGGCTGATGTTTAATTTTCTCATGAAAAAGGACCATAATAATAAAAAATAATAATTTTTAGATATTCATAAATTTAATATTCTTTAAGTCGGAGTGACCACAAGAGGAAAAACTAGTTTTCGTCCATAAATGAAGTCTATTGTTTCTGTGATATCCACTCTGATAATAAGTTTTTTTAATCATTTTTGTATTTATTTGCTGCGTTTACACGATTTATAATTTAATAAACACGTCTTATACCTGATTAAATTCCCTCCGTCCGCGCAATTATAAATGTGTGAAGTTTGCAAATCAGGTTTGAAAATTTTTATGTTGAAAAACCTCCGAGTTTTGGGACGATGTATTGTTAACATTGATGTTTTGAAACATCAATGTTTTGTTGGCGATATCGCATCCGAAGTAGGTGTTTCTCCAGCGTGGACTTCGCGGGAGCGCAGTGTTTCTGCTCTTCCCTTCCTTAGTCTTCTGGAAAGCCGCGAATTCGTGCATAATGCTAACTGCTGACTTTGTCACTCATCCATCTGCAAACTCAAAAATTGTTGGCATGGAACAGTATTCCTTCAGCGCTATTAGAGTTCAGTAAGTGAAGTTTCACTTGCATTTTCTTGAAAAGTAAATGAATTTATTAAGGAGTAAAACTCTTGATTTTCCGTAGTTATTTTAAATGTCCATTTTCGCAACATTTTAATTAGTTGAGTTAATAATTTCATAATTATGTTTGTCATAAGAGTCGTGTCATTAGTATAATTAGTCATTAAATATTTGCAAATTTCAAGGGCCGTTCGTAATTTGTTTCAATTATTGTCGCTAAGATGTCGGGGAGTTAAGTTTCATCAGAAACGAAAAATGGCAAACGGAAAGGCCAATGTACTTCTACAACTGAATTAACTTACTTAAAGGAATCATATGAAATGTATTGTCCTGTTAATATACGTTTTATAATGTTTTATCTGAGAGAAGAAATAGAATATTAATAATAATAAATTCATTTAATATTATTAGTAGCATATTGTTTACAACATAGGCATTTTGTTACATTGTGTTAATGGACCATGTTGCACAAAAATACTCATACAATACATATTTTCCTTTCCGGGATCGGAAAACGTGCAAACTGTTGAATGTTACGTACTTCACAGATTCATCAATTCTACGCGATACCTCTTTTAGTCTTATGGTTATTTCCCCTGAACCAGAGGCGCACTGCATTCTTTAAGGGAAAAAAAAAGTTGGCCACTTTCAGTGTCGATATCGTCGATAGCATCACTTACGTAACGTTCCCTCTCCCGTTCTCCCTCTAATACGCTCTGGGCGTCGGCGAGCGGAGTAGGGAACGCTCGTGGCTTAAGCTTCATGAAATTTTACAGCTGCATGGGAAAGTGCACGAGCGAGTCGGTGCGGAGTCCCGGAGGCGAGCGGGCGAGGTGGCGGGCAGAGGGCAGGCGGTGGGGTTGGCAGCGCCGGTGGGTGGGCGGTTTCGCGAATAAGTCGACGGACAGACGAGGCGGAGTGTGGGTGGAACGTCGTGTTGTGTACGTATGCAGGTGGTGGCGAGTGAGCAGGCCGGATGGACAATGTGTGTGTGTGAGGGGGGGGGGCAGAGGACGGGTGGGTGGATGGGGTAGGGGTGGTTGTACACGAGTTGGCAGATTGGGGTGGGTTGGCACATAGAGTGGTTGGCGGGTGAGCAAGCGGAGGCGATGGCGGGCGGAGGGGCAAGTGGATTGTGGGCGAGTGTGCGGGTTGCGAGTGGCCGAGCAGATGGGTGGAGTAATAAGCTGGTACGCGAGGTTGGGGGTAGTTGAGTAGGCGGAAGCGATGGTGGGCCGATGGGCGAGTGGGTGGTAGGAGGAGGCAATGGTGGGCGGGCGGGCGGGTTGGTGGAGTGGTGGATGGTCAGGAGGGTGGCGGGAGAATTGTGGGCGGATGAGAGGGGGGAGTGAAGTAGTTCGTTAGTGGGTGGGTGGACGTTCCGTTCCGTTCCGTTCCGTTCACCTTTCTTGGTCCTCGCCCCTGCCTCCGGCGCGCCGCGTTGCACGAGCGCTTGCGGCAGGCAGGCAGGCAGACCGGCCGTGCCGTTGGGAGGCAGGATAATCTCTGACTCGCTCAGAGGAACTCGAGCGCAGCTAGCGCTCGGAGTGGAGCTGCAGCGCTGCTGCTGCTGCTGCTGCTGCTGCTGCGGCGGCGGATGAAATAGGTAGAGGAGAAACAGGAGATACGAGCGCTTAAACAAAAATTTAAAAAACGAACAAAAAGCACTATTAACTGTTCGCATTTTATATGTATTTGAAATTCGAGACTTTTCAGTATTTTTTACCCTTTTTCCCCCGTCTGTGTCCGGCATGTACAGTGTTGATCGTCATTGGTACTATCTGTATATGTTCCTTATTTTTAGTAGTCTGAGGAACGCATCAGAAAAGGTCGAAGACAAATTTTAAGAGGGGATATTTAAAATGTTTTGGTGGAAGGTGCCATATTACAGATTTTGTAAAATGATGCAGGCTAGACTCGGCTCATGCTGCAATATTATTTTATTCCCTTTATTAATAATCCGAAAATATTTTTACTTGAAAGATTCGTGACGAGTTGAAATTAATACATAAAGAAAAAAATTAGGGGGAAATCTTCTTCATTTTTTCCCGTGAATCCGCGCATGTCAATAGTTATGAGTTCTGATAATGTTAACGCTGAGTAACAGAACAGTCTGGACTACTAAAAAGCTCTGGTATCTTCGGTCTTGTTCTAATTTGTTTGATATTTACGGAGTTCGGTATCAATGATTGTATATCGTTGATGCGGTATCGGAGTGATGCCAATTTCAAAATACTTCCTTGGGAATTAACAATCTCATCAAAGCTCTTTACTAGGGCTTTTTAAATTCCGCTAATAAAACGCACTGCAATGACGCGTGATAATTAGTGAGCTTACACAAAAAGCATTAGCTTCATGAAAGTGAACTAAAGCAACAACAATTTAAACGACGAGAAATACGGTATACCAGCACTAAATCGCGATTACGAGAAAACGGCTGTTCTCATTCATTTCGCTCCACAAGCAATTCCTTAGGTATTACGTCTGCGACTGCGCTCTGCGACCGAACTTGCGGCAGGTTGCGCGCCGCTGTCGCGCGTGCAGCGGTGACTAAAAGCTACCTCGCCGGTTTCCCACATCCGCCGCGTGCAGCCAGGAACAAAACCCTGCCCTGCGCCTATACAATCTCCTATTATATTGTGCGTGACGCGTGCGTGCGCCGTTTACGAGGAGAAACGGGCAGTGGGCCTCTTCCGCGTTGCGATAGCTTTCTCGAAGCTCGCGACGTGTTTGTTTGTTTGCTCCTAGAACACGTGGTGTTCCCGCCAGGGAATAAGGAAGAGAATGGGTTCCGATAATCATGACCGAATCTTTCGTATGCTTTGTTCCGCGGTGGAGCAATTTGCTTCTATGGCCGCGGTTGCGGGCAAACCACATTGAGTTTCCCAGCGTTTTACATAAAGATTGCAATGTGTTGCGTGCATTAGCAGTTCGTTGTTACTTCTACTATCTTCATGAATGGGATTGCAATAAATGGTTTACGAGCTATCCTATGCACCGACAATTAGTTTTGCTTTCATTTTAGCCATTAATACTCATAGTTATCTGGAAATCTGTTGCCTTTCTGTCGTTGTCCGCACTTGTTACTTCATGCTGCCAGCAATTCTTCATACTTGTATGTTCTCACCTCCAAATTCTTCATCATTCATGCTCTTCCACCTTAGACATTACTCCTACTTCTTCCCCGTTTCATTCCGGTGTCAGATTGTGCGCCAGATTAAATGCCTTTTCATTCGGACCCTCCACAAATTCTGTACCTTTTCGATCCATACTTCTATCTTCCTAAAATGTTCCCTGCGAAATAACTCAAATGAATTTCTTCGTTGGAGCGAATATACTGTTGTCAAGAACAAGCGGCAGAGAACGCAGAGGAATGAAGCCCTTGTACTATTTATAAATAGCTTTATTAATTGCATTGATGCCTTATTTTACGTGGCGAGACAGGCCATGAAGCCTGCCCTTCTGTCTCACCACGCAAATTTCGCTAGTTCCTTTCACCAACTGGCGGGGAATGGAAGAATTTGTGGGGCGTCGGAATTGGAGATTTGAATTTAGCTGAGTGGCTTCTTTTAGGCTTGAGGATCTTTTACATGCAGTAAATCTACTAACAGCAGACTGTCCCTTTACTTCCGCTCCGAAGGAAGACGTACGAAGGATTTTTTCGCTTTTTAAAATCCACTGTTTCGATTGGGTTTGAACTCGTGGACTTGGGTATAACAGTCGATACGTTAACCGTTACATCATCGCCGCTGTTATTGGTTCATTAGAAAATTTCTAAGCAGAATAAAAGTATTCAACAACTGGTTTCGGCGTGGTCTTCATTGTGACTTCTAGGCTATCCGGGTGACGCCGCGTCGATGGCAGAGAGGCCGACCTTTCGCCTGTCATATCACAGGCATCTTCAGGGTAGTCACTACCCTGAAGTCATGAACTCGAGCCGCGGAAGCCTACTTGTACGTGGTCTTCATGGTCCCTCCACCACGCTCCTCCTTGTCATTTTCGCTTGGGTAGTATCGATTTTTACCTCCGCGACCTCCTCCGCTTTAATGCAGGGCGGGGGGGCGGGCGGGCGGGCGCTGGACCTGGCTGCTCTGCGGGATAAGAGCGTGGGCCGGCCCGCATGGGCCTCGCGCGGCCGCATCGACGGCTCAATTACCGGCCCCCCTCCCCGCGCCCCTTGTTGACTTTCTATTAGCGCGCACGTTCTGGATCATCCCGAGCGCCCGGCCGCTGGGCGGCGCCGCTCCCCTCCCCTCCCCCCGCCACGCCCCCCACCCCGCCTCGCCCGCCCCGCCCCGCCCCATCCGCCCCGTCCCGCCCCGTTCCGCCCCGTCCCGCCCCGTTCCGCCCCGTTCCGCCCCGTCCCGCCCCGTCCCGCCCCGTCCCGCCCCGTCCCGCCCCGTCCCGCCCCGTCCCGCCCCGTCCCGCCCCGTCCCGCCCCGTCCCGCCCCGCCCCGCCCCGCCCCGTCCCGCCCCGTCCCGCCCCGCCCCGCCCCGCCCCGTCCCGCCCGCTCCACGGCCCGCCAGGCGGCGCGGGGGTTGCGTCAGCGAAGATTCGCCGCTGGGATAAGGCGAGGCATATCACGAGTTTAGCATTTCGCCTGCCCCGCCGCCGGAGTGCTTAGGTGGTGGCGGGGGGGGGGGGGGGTTGCCGTGGCGGCTGCGCAGGGCGCCGTGAGCGTCGACGGCGTAGGGGACGTTCTGCTGGTGGAGGGGACGGTGTAAGTAGAGGCTTCGAGTGGGTGCTGGCTGCGGAGGCGACATCGTTGGAGAGGGGAAGCGGTGGCGAAGGCGGTAATGCAATGGGGGAGGAGTGGTGGTGGTGGTGATGTAAGGGTGAGTTGAGGCGTTGGAAGGGCGGTGGTTTTGGTGGCAAGGGTGGCGCCGCCGCCGCCACCGACGACGACGACAACGACGGGAGTTGCCGCGGTGGCTGTGACGACGACGACCAGGGCCCTGTAACTCCCATATAACCTTTACGGTGGCGCGCTCTGCTGCATCACCTTCTTTACAGGAACTAAAACACCAACTGCTACCAACGATACTTTCAACGTGCGTGGCTGGTGCGTGAGTTCGCGGGTCGCAAGCAGGCTCATAATGTTACCAAAAATAACGTCTACGTTCGCGCTTTCTTTAGAGGTTTCTTAAAGGTAGAGATTATGAATAATTGTACATTTAGAAGACACTTTTCGTATTTCTCACAAATTACTCCATTTGTATGTGGGGAAAGTTGGCGAGCCTTACCAGCAGCTGTATCCGGCAACACTAGCGCATCCTATAGTAGCAACCTCGAGCTTTGCCCCCGGTTTTGATGGAGAGTTGCCGGGCCCTGACGACGACGATGTACGCGATGGCGTCAGCAGCGACAGCGACGGAGAGGGGGCGTCGGCGATGGCAGTGGGGTCGATGGCTGCGAGCGATGGCGCGCGGACCGTCGGAGCTCGATTGCTGCGGCCGTCGATACGATCGAGTGCCTCCTAATAAGCTTTCGGCCCTGGGCTGTGCAGTCGGAGCGGGCCGTTTGGTAACGGACGCTCTGAAGGCGATGTGGGCGTAAGGAGCTCTCGAAAACTTAAAACTTCCACCCAGCAAGCGATGGTCATGTCTGCCATCTTGTTAGTGCGAAGATGAAAAGTTAGTACGAAGAAAAAGATGTGTGCTCTTGTCGTTCAAACTTTAAAAAATCGAAAGGGATGGATGGGTACTGTTGGTCCATGTGGGTAGTCATTACTGATTAGGTGTACGGGGAAGAGATAGACACGATAGCGTCGCAATACTCTTCTCTCTCTAGTTAGTCTTATTTTTTGGCCGGTGTACGGGATAAGGTAGATTGTAAAGTGAGAGTGAAGATACGTGCCGATGGGAACAAAGCATGCAATGGTGGAAGAAAGAAAACGGTACTGATAGTGACAACGACTGTCACTTTGCAGGAGTGTGGATTCTGTACGGAAGGGGCAGTGGTGATAGTTGAGAGAGCTGATATTCTCACCCTCACGGCGAAGCGGCTTCTGCGATAAAATAGCATTGGCGATGTCGTGGTAACGGCATTGACTCATTCATCGCCCCTCCGTTCGAGAAGTGGGCTTCAGATGCTGCCTCTCCGGGTGGTTCGCAAGATCTCGATTTATCGATAGGGTATAAAAAGAGAAGTAGTTTGTTTTCGTCGTCGTTAGGTTAATTGGAGGGGAAGCAGAGAATAAAAAAATATAGAGTGGTATATATAGATTAAACTGATTAACTCAGTTTCGAGAAAGGGCGGGTTTGGAGGCGTTGGATTTCAGCAGATTGAGTATATCTGAGTAATTATATAAATTAACTTTTCTTTCCTTCACTTTCATTCATGTGTGTGCAACAGGGCTACCGCGAAAATGGTAATTGAGACCACACTTACATTCAGAATTTCTCATTGTATGAATGGACTTCTCTGAGTAGGAATGGACTTCTGAGTATGAATGGGTGGCTCAGGAAAGACACTTTAATTACTTTGCGTGATGGTATAGTTAACAATGTATTTCGGCGAAAGCGCCATGAATTTTCCAAATGTTATCGCCGCAACTTGTTTCTTCTCCCAGGGTCCTGAATTCTCGTCTTGTTCTCTGGACGCATTGTGGAAGCTATCGTCCAAGCAGAGTAGCCTGGGAAACGGCTCGTGTCACAAGAGCAACAGGATAATGCTCCCGAGATACGTTCATCCGTTCGGGAGTACATAAGCATACGCTTAGGGGCTTGTGGGCTAAATAAACAACTGTTATATTAATAAAAAGTAATTTAAGAATTAATCAAAATATTTCACATTGAATGTATAAAAAAAAATAAAAATTTAAAATAAAACTCAAAAACACTTCCTTTCGCGAACCTTGGACTATGTTTCCTCTGATGTTCCTTAAGACTGCTCACGTTTGGGATATTAATTCATTAGTGCTAAAGGTCCGGGGTCGTTTCAAAATGAGCCCTTGTTTGCACTCTCCGTGTACATCGTTTCTTCGCAAAGCAAACCATTTTGGAAATTAAGCAAATGCAACTATTGATTGTATTTTTCGCATAGTCCAATTGCTAGTAAATTGTATTTCGTTCTGAGAAGATCGTTTAGGAAAACATATTACTCCCTTCTTTTTTTTACTTTTCACTCTGATCTAACGCTTGCTTAAAATAGTAGAGAACAGTTAGAACTTGTTAAGCTCAATGACAGGCACACGATGTTTTTCTCGATTTCTCGACAAGACGTAAATATCCTGTGTCGTTACTGAAATGGAGCGGTTAATACTCAAAAGTATCGAAATCCAACGCCCTTTGTAAATCGTCTGGTCAGCATCGGCCAGTATTCACGGTGGGCGGATTTCATTACAGTGCTTGTACAGCATACATCGTCTGTATCGACAGGGCAGTACATCGCGCGCGTCGAGTAAATTGTGTCGCCCCGCAAGAGCCACGACTGTAGCCGCGAACACGGTGCGTGGCGTGGAGGGAAAGAGCAGCCGAGGTTACGTTTGTCGTACGGTCTCTTAAAGCGGAAGTGGTGCCACGTATCTCTTTCACGGCTAGTGTTTAAGACTGACGAAAATTTACAAAAAAAAAATAACTTATTACAACGAACTTACTTGTAAGGTCTGTGTAAGTTATGGACTCGGTAGGAATTCTGCACTCCATCAAAATACATCTTAAAATAAAACAGGGGTTATTCCAACAACCGAATAAGCTACTTCGTACAAAAATAAATCAATGTTTTTGTTTTGAAATTTGTTTGTTGTAAATATTTTCTTAAATAATTGTCAAAATAAAATCGTTTGTTATATAATTGTCAAAAGCATATAATTTTCATTATAAAATGTTATTGGTTATTTTACTAGGGTTCAAAATCTTAAAATGGATTTGTGTGTAACTCTATGGGAATAGTCCATAGGCTCTCTGTTACAAACTCAAGCTTGGATGCACCAAAGCTAACTTCATAAACGGTTTCGTCTCCACCGTCACTGCAGCCAATTCAATCGTCCCACTGTTTTTGTCAATGCAATCGCTTACTACATTTGTTTGCGTCAAATTCGATAGTATGATGATACATCTCCGCTGAAATTCGAAGATGTGAATTGAACTTCTTCCGATGTGATAATTGTCGCCAAGTACAAAGAAATTCCATGCCCCCTGTGTGTAACTTAATTTGAAATTCATTTTCACCTTGACTGTAACTCATTATACATCTAAAACTTTTCAGCATGCCTGCCAATGTTGGTTAAAGGCTGCCCCCTCCCTGAATACACTCCTAAGTTTCTTTCTTTCTTTTCTTTGTCCTCTTAGGACCACGCGAACGTGCAACTGTTCTCACCGAGGCCTCGTCATGTATTTCCGGAGGGTAATTGCACGTGACCTTTTTTTTGGGGGGGGGGGTCAGCATTTCTATGCTGAATCCATTTTCATACCCCAAGGTTGTTAGTCCTGGGGGAATGAAGAATAAAGTAAAGATGACGATGATGATGGAGGAGGAATGGACAATTACAAACACAAGTAAACATCCATGCCGCGGGTGGGATTCGAACCCTCGATCCTTCAGCTACGACTCATTAACGTTATCGTCCTCGACTGTCCAAACCGGTTCCCTAAGACTATTAATTTGATTAATCTTCGCAATATGTATCTTCATGGTGTCTCTATTGGAATTCGTGACAATTCTGTACGTAGTAATTCACATAACTATCGCATTCCAATACGTATAGAAATTACCTACACTAATGAACACCCTGTATAAAAGTTTTAGTAAATAAATTTATCCAGTTTCTGCGTATTGCCACAATTATGAACTCCCTCCGAAATTTACGAATACGATTTATTTGTAAGAAACAACATCTGGAAACGGTCTTCCCGTAAGCGTTAAGGAACAGAGATACTCACCACTTTCCTCATTCTGTTGTGAGTGTTCAGCCCATTCAGTTTCATTACTTCATCAACATCTAGTGCGTTGCGTGACGCATCAATCTTGGCGGCGGCGAGTGGGGGCACGCGACTCCCGCACGCACGCACGCCCGCACGCACGCGCGTGCATCGCACGGCACGCCCTCGCGCTGCGCATCCGAGCGGAGGCACGCGCGTCGCCGAGGCGCGGCCGCAACGGGTGTAATTGCGGCTGGTGGACTTGGCGTATTGATCAGGGGCAGTTAATTGGCTATTTTGGAGCAGACACGGGTAATTTCCAAATCAGCCAATTTGTTCCATATTCCGCGCGCCGCGCCGCGCCAAGCCGCGTCCACCCGCTCCGCTCCGCTGGCGAGAGCGGGCGGGTGTGGGAGTGTCGGCCAATAACGCGGTGATTGTGGGGGTGGTTTGGGGAGGCGATTGTGGTAAGGGCGGTGTTCATGGCGGCGAAGGCAGTGGAGGTAATGGTGGTGGAGGTGGAGGAGCGCACGGCGGCGGTGGTTATGGTTGCGAGGGCGGCGGCGGCAGTGGTGGTGATGGTCGCGAGGGCGGCGGCGGCAGTGGTGGTGATGGTCGCGAGGGCGGCGACGGCAGTGGTGGTGATGGTCGCGAGGGCGGCGGCGGCAGTGGTGGTGATGGTCGCGAGGGCGGCGGCGGCAGTGGTGGTGATGGTCGCGAGGGCGGCGGCGGCAGTGGTGGTGATGGTCGCGAGGGCGGCGGCGGCAGTGGTGGTGATGGTCGCGAGGGCGGCGGCGGCAGTGGTGGTGATGGTCGCGAGGGCGGCGACGGCAGTGGTGGTGATGGTCGCGAGGGCGGCGGCGGCAGTGGTGGTGATGGTCGCGAGGGCGGCGGCGGCAGTGGTGGTGATGGTCGCGAGGGCGGCGGCGGCAGTGGTGGTGATGGTCGCGAGGGCGGCGGCGGCAGTGGTGGTGATGGTCGCGAGGGCGGCGACGGCAGTGGTGGTGATGGTCGCGAGGGCGGCGGCGGCAGTGGTGGTGATGGTCGCGAGGGCGGCGGCGGCAGTGGTGGTGATGGTCGCGAGGGCGGCGGCGGCAGTGGTGGTGATGGTCGCGAGGGCGGCGGCGGCAGTGGTGGTGATGGTCGCGAGGGCGGCGGCGGCAGTGGTGGTGATGGTCGCGAGGGCGGCGGCGGCAGTGGTGGTGATGGTCGCGAGGGCGGCGGCGGCAGTGGTGGTGATGGTCGCGAGGGCGGCGGCGGCAGTGGTGATAATGACTGTCGTGATGTTGGTCAGATCATTTCATCGACGGCGAGCCTGGTGATCTCGGCGTATTGGCAACGGAGGAGGCATGATGTTGTCAGTAGATATAGCGGGGATTGTGACGGCGGCATCCGTAATGGAGGTGGCAAGACCTGTGACAGTAGCGCTGGTCGCGGGAGGGGCGGGAGTCGCGGGAGGTTTGTGTTGTGTATGAGGCGACGGCAATTGCCGTGGGCTGGGAAGTGGCGAGGGCGACGAGGTGGGGGTGGCAACGGGGATGGGAGCTGGAGGGGAAGGCGGTGGCAATGGCGGCGGCGAGTGCGCACGACCGACGCAATTAGGCTAATGCGTCTCTGTCCCGGTGATGAACGTCGCCTGTGCGCCCTTCAGTCTCGCCCGCGCCGGCCCCATCCCGCCACGCCTATCGGCCTCGTCTGTTTCCCTGCGCTCCCGCGCGCGCGTGCGTGCGTGCGTGCGTGCGCTGTGCTCCTTCTGAATGCGCGGGGTCGTTGTTTTCAATTTTGACCGTTATTGTGTGTAGCGCCATACTCTGCATTCAGCTCCGGGCAATCATATCTCGTATCCGTAACCACACGCAAATACAGAAGATACTCTATTGCGTTCTTTTCTGTCTGTGAGTGACAATCTCTACATTTCCATTCGTGAAACCTGTGTACGCGTAATTATGGTGCCCTTTGAATCCCCTCAAGTCACTTGGGGACTCAGAATGTCGTTTCTCTATGCACAGATGACCGCTACTTAAAGCTATTCGGGTCAAATTCCTCTTATTTCCGTTCTCCCTTCTTTTCTCTCAACATCCTCATCTCTCTGCGATCCGACATGCATTATCATCCGGTAACTTGTCTGCACGTAGACTGCAACCCAAACTCTCATCATAGCGTGTTGCAAACTGGAGTCTTTGGCTTGCATTTTCGGCGCTGTTTTCGGAAATTTTGTTCATATAAGGTTTCCCTCATTCGATATTCCACGGCAGAGCATATTTTTCAATTAGCTTGTAAAAATGATGTTCAGTATCACATTAGTAAGACTTTAAGTAAGTTACATTATAAAAGTGTCTTCGAAAAAATTGTTTGATCCATCGTTTTGCGTGTAAATAGTATATTTTTGTTATTAAAAATAATCCATGGAAGTTCCATTTCATGAAATTTGTTATCAAAACTCAATATTTAAGTTCGTCGACGGTTCAGATTATGTAATTCCGGGTTCACGACCAAGAAATGAAAGCAACAAACGTCACTGTGGAGTTCAAACTATCAAGTAAAAAGTTGTATTTTATATTAAACGCAAAGTTGGTATTCTATCACCAAGCATTATTTAAAAAATGGTGGAATATTTAATTAATTTTCATGATCTGATTGTGCATTTTTCTAAATTAAAAATACGTTATTCAACTTCCTTACAAAAGTTCTTAGAATTCTGAATGGCTCTGGCAGTATACTCAATTCAGTCACACAGGCCAATAATTTTTTTCATTCATATATTTCAAACCGTATTGTGGCCTTGGTTGGTCAGATAAAAATTTAAAATATTTCGCATTGGTTTTGCAAACGAACTTGTGCTGATGCTGTAATTCTCTATGGTTTTGCGATTCCACAAACCGTAAAATGTTGACAAGAAAATCATTTATTGTTTTGCTAAAAGTAAAAAAATGGACTTCAAAACTTATGTTATAAGAAATATTATTTACATTAATTATTTTTTGATCGAATGTTTGTTCAACAGTGTGATAAGTGGAGAGGATGGGCTCTTTGATATTCGGGCTTCGAATCCTAGGACGTCCTGGCCAACAATGCCACCGTGATAACGACGTTGCCGTTGAGCTATGGCGTCGCTTCCGCCCAGCCCCACGTGCGGGGACGCGAAGGCATTCGATTCCCGTGCTCTCTGGGCCGACTGCGGCAGGCGAGCGGCGGGCGCAAATTACGATAATTTGCGAAGAGGGTGGGGGGGGGGGGGCGAGCGCGTATTGTTCCAGCTGCTTCCGTCGGAACAACTGCCGGCGCAGACCGCGTTGTTTGCGCGTTATTGAAACAAGCGACGACGGGCGTTGCGAGGGCCGCGCCGCGCCGCGACGCCCAGTCACACGAGATAGCGGCTCCGCGCCCGGCCAGTTAACATATCGCGCATGTGCATTGCAAATCGATGCGTGATGGTCTTAGGGTGAAGTATAGGCGCCGAAACGAACGAACTGAAACTATCGAGCTTACAAATGGTTATTGATGAGTCCATTTTACATTCGATAATGCGCGAAACCTATCTCCCAAGAGTAATCTATTGTTGGATGTTCTATGTTGAGTTCATGACGTGTAGAGTACACCGCAGAAATCGTGTTATGATAATTTAGTTTATCATATATTTGCTAATCATCCGATTCTTAATGAATCTCATAGTTCAGTATCCGACACAAGCCAATATTTTTGTACATGGAACATGCTTCATAATATAAACCATTTCTCTCGATGTTTTCGTAACGAGAACGGGAGAGAACCCATACTGGTTCATAATGAAAGTACCTCATTACTTGTGTATGTAATCGTTATAGAGTGTATCACTGGATTATCCTGTTAGCACACTTTACATCGCCCATTAATCCCCGTTTATTTACCATCGTGGTCTGTAGATACAAATTGAGGGAATCGTGGCTCTCGGGTTCCGAACCAGAACCGCTTCGCGCCATCGCAGCGTCTGCGAAGTCGGGCGTTCAGGCAGCCGAACAGCGTGACAAGCAGACTGGCGGTGGGCCGTTCCTTCGATGCGCGAGGGCGGAAATCTCTTCTTAGAGTATTGCTTCTGAGTAGTTACGAAATACATCTTCAGTAGAAAAATAACTCCGCATATTCTTATTACATTTTAATACATCTATGTTACTTTAACTCTGCCCTTCAATCTAATATGAATTGCTGGTAGAAATATTTCACTCGCCCGAATGTATTGGTTTTCTCATTATTCCTGGTTTCTTATTTCTCATTAGTTCTGGTGTACTCGAATTCTTTTTTTTAATTTATTTATTTTTATTTATAAACATACGTAAGAGCAAACAGATTTCTTAGCATTACATTGCACTGTAACGAAATAACCTTGTTTCAGTTCTCAGGCTTTGATTATAATATAACTTCGAATCCATAGTTGGAAAGTCTGTTTCTTCGTGACACAATTGTGTAGTATTATATTGGATAAATATGATATATTGATTTTTTTCTTCCTTCAATGTAATGTAGATCGTCTGGTAGTCATAAAAAAGTTTTGAAGTAGTGTGTATTATTACTACGATGGTGTGACTGTTAGCGTACCGGACTGTTATACCCAAGCTCGCGGGTTCAAACCCGATCGAAGCCGTGGATTTTTAGGGCGACAAAATCCTTCGTGCACCTTCCTTCGGAGGGGAAGTAAAGCCGGCTGTCCCATGTTAGTAGATTTACTTGCATGTAAAAGATCCTCAAGCCTAAATGACGCCTCTGAACTAAATTCAAATCGCCTGTTTCTCGCCCAAGAAATACCTCCTTTCTCTGCTAGTTGATAAAAGGAGCGTAGCGAAATTTGCGTGGTCGGACGGAAGAGCGGCCCTGATGGTCCGAGTCTCGTCACGTAAAAGAAAGCAAATTCAATTCAATTCCTCATAAAAATATTCCAAATAAAAATGTTTCGTCAATTTTGTCTACAGTGTCGAAAAACAGCTTGCCAATGCATCGATATATTTAATTCGGGTCTTTGTAAAGTAGTTTCTCGCTGAGTATTCTGAAAGCTGTGAGGATGGTGGTTCGACAGTTGGCACACAGGCTTTCAAAGTCACTATTTAAAACCAAACTGGGTGTTGAGGCTGTGAAATATTGCTTCGTTAAATTTGGAGAGCATTAGCAGAAACTGCAACGAACATAGCTTTTTCGATCGAAAGTTCTCATCACACAAGGAAGTTGTGGAAAAGAAACGACCCATAATTGACAAAGATAGTTACTTTGCCGAAAGAATCATTGACTATTGGAGAGATTGTCATGGTTTCCTCTGTCCTGACGAAAATAAATTACCTAATATATTTCCTTACGAATTTCACGCTTGGTGTTTACGCTCGTTCGCCGCGTTTGGCGTTAGAGGTCGTAGACTGCGGAAAGGTGCTGGGAATTGCCTAGCAGCGCCCGGAATCGAACTTTGAATGCGCCCAACGCATTTCACTTAGCTTCTGTGCACGATGGCCACGAAGCTTCTCGCGGCTCCTCTGATTTTCATGACAATGCGAGCTTGATGCGTCTAATATGGAAAAAGTTGGATTCCGAGAAGTCTGACAATCAGTAAATTTTTCGTCGCGGCCACCTAGAGTCCCTAGATACAGAGAGCAGCGCATCCCATTGTTCCACCAATCCCGCCATTTTATATCCAGTTGACAGGAGAATTGGAACTGTGTGGTATTCTGTTAGTTGAGAACCATGAATCTATCCCAAACCAACATTGATATTGATGAAAATCTCCTTAATGTCACTAAATGTTACAATTTACCTTTCAGCCCCTGAATACTGCCTGGCAGATCTAACCGGTGAAAGGATATTAAATGGCGGCGGTTGCGCTACTCTGTATCTAGGGTCTCTACGGCCACCCAGGAGATTACGCGATCTATTGGTGACTTTTCGAACCAACAGGAAGCAGTTGACAATCGATGTCAAAGAACTTTATACGCAAAAATGAATATTTTGTCAACTGGGAAGGGATTCGATCGGCTTTTTTTATCACCTAAGTGGGAAATTTTAAATGTATTATCTTTTCTTCTTAAATGGCTTAAAAGAGCAGCAAAACTGAGCTATTTTTTATCAAAAATAATTGTGCTGTCAATGTGCCAAGACTGGGGGTGGTGGGATTTCCTTGGGTGAATTCTCCTGAGTTTATCAGGCTTAAAGGATTGAAAACAACCCTGGCTAAATAATTGCGTACGCTTCCGCGTCTGAAGTTTGTATTATCGAATTATCGAGGACGAGCCACATTTGTCGTTTCGGCCAACATATTGTGGCCTTCCTCAAAGTACGCTCTGAGGAAGGCCACAATATGTTGGTTTAAACGTAATCTACCACGTTCTACCATGTAATACCAGACTGTTCTTTCCTGGATAGCCTAGATAATACAACCCTGGCAAAATATACTGCATATTAAACTTCGGCGACGATTTCCGCCTTAATCTGCACCCGTGATTGTAACGCTGGGGAATGACACGAGTAATAGATTTTGTATGACACTTTCTGAGCTCTACCTTGAAGGCTGAAGGTAGGACTAAAATAAAAAGTTGAATACCGAGCAGTTCAACTATAAATCTATGACTAATGTGAAACCCTAAGTAACTCAAGTCTAACCTATTTATTTACCTATCTAACACCGCATATGTAGAAATATTTGGGCGATAAAATATCCAGAACCGGGGCATTAGCAGCAGCCACTTCATCAACAGCAACCTTCCAAAAGCTCGAATTTCTCCCTTGAAATCATGTGAAGCCCACACTGTGTGGCTGCGGTGGCTCCGTCGGTGCGAACGACCGGTTTCATGAATAATGCGCCGCTTACGCTCCCTCCAGCCCCCGGCTGCCAGTGGCGGGCGCCGAGCGCTCACACTTGGTATTTACGGATCGCAGGCGCAGATCGAACCCCGGGGCGCCGCGCCGCGACGTCGCCGCGCCGGCCGCTGCTCCCGCTCGCCTCCGCTCCGCTCTGCTTTGCTTTGCTCCTGCTCCCTTTTTCCGCCTCCGCCTGCTCAGGAGCAGGTCCCGCCCCGTCCCGCCCCCCCTTCCCGCCCCGTCCCGCCCCGTCCCGCCCCGTCCCGCGCCCGTCCCGCCCCGTCCCGCCCCGTCCCGCCCCGTCCCGCCCCGTCCCGCCCCGTCCCGCCCCGCACCGTCCCGCCCCGCCCCGCCCCGTCCCGCCCCGCCCCGCCCCGTCCCGCCCCGCACCGTCCCGCCCCGCCCCGCCCCGCCCCGCCCCGCACCGTCCCGCCCCGCCCCGCCCCGCACCGTCCCGCCCCGCCCCGCCCCGCACCGTCCCGCCCCGCCCCGCACCGTCCCGCCCCGCCCCGCACCGTCCCGCCCCGCACCGCACCGTCCCGCCCCGCACCGTCCCGCCCCGCACCGTCCCGCCCCTGCACCGTCCCGCCCCTGCACCGTCCCGCCCCTGCACCGTCCCGCCCCTGCACCGTCCCGCCCCTGCACCGTCCCGCCCCTGCACCGTCCCGCCCCTGCACCGTCCCGCCCCTGCACCGTCCGCCCCTGCACCGTCCCGCCCCTGCACCGTCCCGCCCCTGCACCGTCCCGCCCCTGCACCGTCCCGCCCCTGCACCGTCCCGCCCCCTCCGCCACTCCGTCCCGCCCCTGCACCGTCCCTGCCCCACCGTCCCGCCCCTGCACCGTCCCGCCCCTGCACCGTCCCGCCCCTGCACCGTCCCCGCCCTGCACCGTCCCGCCCCTGCACCGTCCCGCCCTGCACCGTCCCGCCCCTGCACCGTCCGCCCCTGCACCGTCCCGCCCCTGCACCGTCCCGCCCTGCACCGTCCCGCCCCTGCACCGTCCGCCCCTGCACCGTCCCCTGCACCGTCCCCGCCCCACCGTCCGCCCCCTGCACCGTCCCGCCCTGCACCGTCCGCCCCCTGCACCGTCCCGCCCCTGCACCGTCCCGCCCCTGCACCGTCCCGCCCCTGCACCGTCCCGCCCCGCCCCCGTCCCGCCCGCCCCGCTCCGCACCGTCCCGCCCCGCACCGTCCCGCACCGCCCGCCCTCACCGTCCCGCCCCGCACCCGTCCCGCCCCGCACCGCCCCGCCCCGCCCCGTTCCGCCACGCCACCCGCCGCTCCGCCCCGCACGCCCCGCTCCTCCCGCCCCGCTCCTCCCCGCCCCGCTCCTCCCGCTCCGCTCCCCCCCGCTCTCTCCGCCCGCCCCCCGCCCGCTCCCCGCCCCGCTCCCCGCCCGCCCGCCGCTCCCCCCGCCCCGCTCCCCCCGCCCCGCTCCGCCCCGCCCCCGCTCCCCCCGCCCCGCTATCCCCCGCCCCGCTATCCCGCCCCGCTCTCTTCGCCCCGCTCCTCCCCGCCCCCGCCCCGTCCCGCCCCGCACCACCTCATGCTACCGGCCCCGCTCCGCCCCCCTGCCCGAGCCGGCGACCGCTTTCACCCGCGTGCGACGCCTTCGATGTTGCCGCTTCTCGCTTTGCTTCGATGCTAGTTTCTTTTCTTGTTTTTATCCTGTCTCGTGGGTAGTGGCTAGAGCTACCTACCTTCCCTCTTAGTTAGAACCACCCTCTAGACCATAACTTCATCTCTAAGTACCGCAGTTGAAATCGGGTCGGTCCGTGTGGGATTTAAGGTTGACAAAATGGCAAGATTTTTCACGATTTCCCCACTTATTTTGCCTCTCATCAGTGGCGTAACGTTTGGGCCCGCGATGCGGGCGGGGACGGGGTAACAAAGGGGCCTATTTTTAGGATGAAGAGTTTGCTATTAAAGATATTAATTACTTAATACTTTCTCTAGTAATTTGCGATTCTCTAGTAATTTGCGACAATAAAAGATTAAAAACATTTTCATGTAAAATGATTTTTTCCTGCTTCGTTAGTTTATATAACCATGTTTAAAAATAGGTGTATATATGCAATTCATTTAGTTATTATAACTGTCTTAATTTCGTAAAAGTAAATAATAAAGGCAGAGTTTTCTGTTAATGGTTACAAGCACTTTACCATAATAATAATGGTTACGTTAATAAACAAGGCTCACAAACTGTCTTTCGATTGTTGTTGTTTAGGTTTGAAATTTGCCAATTAATGTGATAACGCTCAGACAAGAGCGATACCGACAAATCTTTTCAAAAAACAGCACTTGATAGTATCGTATTGCCTTGTGCCGTCTTGTGTAATTGTTTGAGTTAATGAGACTTGAATGAGATTAAGCATTGCTAAATTATTGTGTGACAGTTTAAAGAACATTAATCTTGTGGATTTTTATTAAAAGAACCCCTGATAAAAGGGATTTAATATTAATTTTTATAAAGGGAACCCGAATAAGAGTTTTGCGGGTGGGCCCGTAATCATTTCGTTACGCTACTGCCTCTCATAATACGATATCTTCATCATTTATATAATTTCATTTATCTACAAGTCCATCATTCATCCAGCACTGGACTCAATTGATACTCGAAGGTACTGAAATCGTCGAATAGAATTTCCATTTATTGTCAGTCAATCGTAAAATTAAAATGTGACCTAACATCGTTGGTTGGTTTGTGTAATGTTTCGTCCTGAACGTACATTCGTTGGGGTATGCGGAGTGTTCATGGTCGCACTCAAATGAGGGTGAAATTGAAATCGTGATAGAAATCGTCAAAGAAGGGATAAACTCTCTAAAGAAGACAGAAAGTCTAGAGAAGACAAAAAAAATATGATTACAGTAAAATCCATAGCGAATGTTTTTTTTTTCTTTTTTTCATGATAGTTCGTGCTAATGGACCTATGGAAGCTTACATGAAAATTGCTGATGATATTAGGTTCTTAAGCAAAAGTCAGATTCCATAAATAATAGAGATTGCCGTATTTACGAAATGCGATTCTATCACTATACTGCCGAGAAAAAACTCCAAATATATATTGTTATATTATATTGTTTACTAGTATGTTTTATTGTCTGTTTTGTGATTTTTGTGTCTGATTTGTGATGTTTGAAATTTTCAACCGAAAATATTACAATACTACGACATCTGTGCTCTTTTAAGTTCACCATCCCCTGACTCATTGCCACGTCGAACTGTATTGTTCGCCCCGCCTTATACGTCTAATCGGTGTGGTTACGTGATATGTCGGATCACGCTGGCCCAATCGCGTAGACTACCAGCTCGTAACGCCGACGCCAGCGCTTCCACTGGCTTCGCGTTCAGAGATTGAGCGATTCCGCTTCCCTCGTTATCGCAGCTGTTTATGTTTCCGAATTTGCCTACTCGTCCCACCTCTCGTCCCGCGCCAACGTCGATGCTCCAATTATCACCATCGACATCTCCTCCCCCCCCCCCTCCGCCGCCTTCAAAATCACTGCAGCCTTCGCCAGGATCTCCACAGTCACCAATATAGCCTCCGCCACAGCCTCCGCTTTAGCCGATCCCACAGCCACCATCACCGCATGCTGCAAGTTTAATGCCCTCCCTTGTTTGCGTACGGCAGCGGCTTGTCGAGAAGTGTCGTCCAAAATGATTGATAACACGTGACTTGTCTCCCGCATCTACCAGCCTCCGGATGAGAAAATGAATATTGTCAGCGAGTTACTTCGTCGTCGGCGGCGGCGGTGGCGGCGGCTTAAGATCAGGGGATGACTAAACGGCTGCGTAAGACAGTCTTGTTTTTTCACTTGTTGACGTTCACTTTCTCCCGGCGGCGACTGATCGATTCGGGCGCCGTGCTGCCGGAAAGACGAGGTGCGCGTGCGGCGTGGCGCACAGCACCGCTCTCCATTTCCCCCCCGCGACGCCGCTCGTGCCGGTGACCGTTTGATGGTCGCGTCTCTAATCGCGTTAACTGCGAGGGGACGCTGCGAATTAAATGTTTACAGCCTGTCCCGTTGGGAGCTTCCGAAGAGAGATTCCTAGCGGCTACTTTCCTCATTCCCCTTTGTTCATTATAGACGCTCCTCGCGTTCTCCACGCAGTTTCCGAGCTCCGCCGCAACGTTAGAGAGAGGAGAGCGTGCGTGCTTGAGAAAGTGGTTGGAATAAAGGCAAAAAACGGTAGAGTATGCGATTGCCGAAGAGTTTTGAGATGTTTGAAAACGGTTGCTCGTGTCTGTATCACGTGTTGTATTACTAAAGGTTTATATTTGACATGTTTATAGTAATTGTAGTTTCTCCTTTTGGAATTGGCATTCAAGACCGAATTGGGAGTGATGTATCTTCATATTGTATCAATGAATTGTATTAGAATTAAAATGTAAAAGTGTAAATTGAAATGTCAGGAAAAATTTACTTAATTTATTATTTTTATTTCATGATATTGATCCTTGGCGATTTATTTTGTTCAATGTCTGGCTCATTGTCTATTGTCGTAAATATTAATGTCGTATAAATGATGGTAAAATATCTCTATCAACAAAATACTATCTAGAGTGGTTAGTTGGGTAGGATGGTCAGTCAACTGCAATATGCATGTGTAGTTAATAAAAAGTACGATCTGTTTCACGCGATAACGAAAACTTAAGCCGTGAATTTATAAATTACTATTATAGGAAGTAATGTATGTTTAACGATCATACTGCTTCACTGGTTACGATTAAAGTGATCTTACACGACATCAGGGCTCCAAGGAAGAGACCGCGCACCATGTCTATATGTTTGAATCCGTTTAATGTTGCTTCGGTAGGGTTGTGGCATGGGTTGCGTTACTAATATGCCAGTAAAATAACTAGAATACCAGTTGTACGGGACTGCAGTAGGCCTAACGGGCACTCCATTTAGGCGCAACTTGGCTCCCTACCATTGACCAAGCTCCAACAGGCTCACGAACCACATTGTAGCCCTGGGGAAAGTATGTACTCTGAACGACATAGGCTTACAACCTTTATCGGTACGATGTTTGGGGGCGTTTGGGAAAGTAAACAGGTGATAATATTTTTAACAACGCTTCAGTTAGGAGAGGGGAGATGTCTGTAGTCTCCAAACGGAGCGAAGATGTAGAATAGGTATTGAGAAAGGCATTCATGGGTGCAGCTTGAGTTCACGTAAGCTTCCGCGGCTGGAGTTCACGATTTCTTGGCGTAGGAACCGGTCAGCAAGAGAGGGAAATAGGCTGCGAAATTTTATGGGCCCAGTCGGAGCGGTTCTTCACCGAACCGATTTAGAGTCGTCATTACCAGTACATCAATCACCGTTAGCAACAAACGCGTGTAAACGTTCCGTGGTATTACATGATGCCGAGGGCAGAACAGAGAATGAATCCGGGTAAGAAGTGTATGAACGCCAATCATACTCTTCCAGCTCCCAACAGTCGCAGTTTCCTCGAATTTCATTTCCAAATCCACCGTCACTTAGTGCATCCGAATTCACAGCCTCTCACTTCTTTTGCCAACGTCAACATAAGGGTTAGGTCTCGTAGTCACATATTGGTTATTTTTATGTCGGGATTGTCAATGTTTCAATATAATAATTGTTTGGTAATGATAAATCAATCAAATTGTGCTTGTCAGATAGTTTTGAGTGTTCAGTCGTGTTTTTCAAACTTCGTGGTTGCTAGAATTTAAGAAAATAATCTAAAGAATTGAATGCAAATAAATTGTTTGAAATACGGTGTGAAATATCTTAATGAAGAACAAATATCTGGAGACTAACTTTTTTCTGAGATAAGCCTCATCAACATTTAGTTATTGGTAAACGTAAAATCTATAAACTCTGAAACTGGTTACAGCGGACTTGGATTAAATTTCTCAAAGATCTGATAGTAATATTTGTAACATGACATCACTAAAATATATCATTGTTGTGGTTTTTTGTGTCCTATTGTCTGTTAAGCATCAGGCGATTCCTTAAGTTGTTTTTTTGATGCTCTCACTAATACTCCAATTCTAGGAATACTGTTTTCAGTGCTATCAGTAGCTTCGGTGGGCAGTCAAATCCTTCTGTCATGTACTCATTGCTCTGCTACGGTTCTCTTCTGCTTCTCCTGCCGTCGCTCGAGTCGGCTTCCGCGGGGTCGCTAGGGTCGGCTTCCGCGGGGTCGCTAGGGTCGGCTTCCGCGGGGTCGCTAGGGTCGGCTTCCGCGGGGTCGCTAGGGTCGGCTTCGCGGGGGTCGCTAGGGTCGGCTTCCACGGGGTCGCTAGGGTCGGCTTCCGCGGGGTCGCTAGGGTCGGCTTCCGCGGGGTCGCTAGGGGTCGGCTTCCGCGGGGGTCGCTAGGGTCGGCTTCCGCGGGGTCGCTAGGGTCGGCTTCCGCGGGGTCGCTAGGGTCGGCTTCCGCGGGGTCGCTAGGGTCGGCTTCCGCGGGGTCGCTAGGGTCGGCTTCCGCGGGGTCGCTAGAGTCGGCTTCCGCGGGGTCGCTAGAGTCGGCTTCCGCGGGGTCGCTAGAGTCGGCTTCCGCGGGGTCGCTAGAGTCGGCTTCCGCGGGGTCGCTAGAGTCGGCTTCCGCGGGGTCGCTAGAGTCGGCTTCCGCGGGGGTCGCTAGAGTCGGCTTCCGCGGGGTCGCTAGAGTCGGCTTCCGCGGGGTCGCTAGAGTCGGCTTCCGCGGGGTTCGCTAGAGTCGGCTTCCGCGGGGTCGCTAGAGTCGGCTTCCGCGGGGTCGCTAGAGTCGGCTTCCGCGGGGTCGCTAGAGTCGGCTTCCGCGGGGTCGCTAGAGTCGGCTTCGCGGGGTCGCTAGAGTCGGCTTCCGCGGGGTCGCTAGAGTCGGCTTCCGCGGGGTCGCTAGAGTCGGCTTCCGCGGGGTCGCTAGAGTCGGCTTCCGCGGGGTCGCTAGAGTCGGCTTCCGCGGGGTCGCTAGAGTCGGCTTCCGCGGGGTCGCTAGAGTCGGCTTCCGCGGGGTCGCTAGAGTCGGCTTCCGCGGGGTCGCTAGAGTCGGCTTCCGCGGGTCGCTAGAGTCGGCTTCCGCGGGGTCGCTAGAGTCGGCTTCCGCGGGGTCGCTAGAGTCGGCTTCCGCGGGGGTCGCTAGAGTCGGCTTCCGCGGGTCGCTAGAGTCGGCTTCCGCGGGGTCGCTAGAGTCGGCTTCCGCGGGGTCGCTAGAGTCGGCTTCCGCGGGGTCGCTAGAGTCGGCTTCCGCGGGGTCGCTAGAGTCGGCTTCCGCGGGGTCGCTAGAGTCGGCTTCCGCGGGGTCGCTAGAGTCGGCTTCCGCGGGGTCGCTAGAGTCGGCTTCCGCGGGGTCGCTAGAGTCGGCTTCCGCGGGGTCGCTAGAGTCGGCTGCATTCTCCTCCGCCGTCGTCGCCGCCTCTTCCACTGACCTCGCTACAAGCGCCTCCTTTGCCGCCGCCAGCAGCTCTCCGTGCGCCGCCACCGCCCACGTCCTCTTCGCCGCCCGTAATTTCCCCGTTAAGAATTTATGTACATAAGGGGGGCGAAATTGCGTCCCTCCTCGGCCGGCGCGGCGAGCGGAGAGGGGGCTGGCGGCGGCTGCGAACCGCGTTGATTTAGGCGGCGCGTGATCTGTGATTACCTCTTAAATCGCGGGCGCAACTGGCTGACAGCAGCGGCGCGGTGCGGGAATAAATATAATTATCGGCCGGTCGGCATTAGCACCCACTGCCATTGCCCCTACTACTGACTTTGCACTGCCGCTTCTCCCACTGCGCGGCCATCCCCCTTTGCTAACGATTGTCATACCCGCCTTTCTTTGCCAGCACGAGTATCATTATCAGCACCACCTCAGCTGTAACAACGCCAACGTATTGTAATCCCACTTTCTGCCACTGATTTTTGAACCTTGAATCACCGCAACATCATCAGAATAATCATCGTAGTAAGTGTTGTCGCTGTACTCATAGTCCCTTCGCGTTATATTAGTCAACTCGCTCTACCACCTATCCTTCCGTTTCCGCTTTTCCGTAACTGCTATCGCCTAACTCTCCTCTGCCAGAGCTGAATGCTAACCTAGAGAACAGAGCACTGTGCGCTGAATGCGAATTACGCATGTTGCATGTAGTGGAGTCTTGACGAGTTGAAATTGTGGGAGGAACCATTTGATTTATCGAATCTTTCGCAATGGATTTCATTTCCAAATACTAAGTGCCTGTGAAAGATAGAGGCAAATAAATTGAAGTCGAAATATTCGAAGTATTGATGGTAACACATTCAAGATTTATTGATTTTTCACGTAAGGGTTCTCTCTGTGGGTGCCTGCAGCACTGTGGTAAGCAATTAAGTGAAAAGTTTCACGAATAATTTTCTTCTGTTAGCATTTACTGTCGGAAGAATGATACATATAATATTCATATTACCCTCTACTAATCTTATAGTAACCTTGCTCTCTTGCTGTGAGCACCCCCATCGCCGCCACCACCACAATGTTAATTGTGCTTTCCACGAGCACTATTGCTGTTGACGCATTTTCAGTTTGTAGTGTCACCATCTCCATCTATCATCACCATCGCCACCGCCACCGCCGCCGCCACCGCCACCGCCACCGCCACCACTACTTTCGCTACCCATCGCTTTCGGTGCTGCCACTACCGCCACAGCTTCCTCCGCCTTCTCTACCGCCTCCTGCGCCACCATTACCATATCCACTATCACATCCTCCATCTCTACTACCGTCTCCGCCTCCACAGCCGACACCACTTCCACTACCGCTTTTGCTAGCGACTCTGCCTCATCCTCATCCTCCGCCTCCGCGTCCGCCTGCGCCACCGCCGCTGCCGCCAAAAAGAAGTGCAAGGGACGGAGATAATTCAGGATGCGACGTGATTAATTCCGACGTCCCTCCGGCGGCGGCGGCGGCGGCGGCGGCGGCGGCGGCGGCGGCGGCGCGCTCGGTGGTCCCCCGGCGCCGCCCTTCGTTACAAAATTCAGCCGCCATGTTGTTTATCTTGGTGATTGGGTTCCGAACGAAGTTCTTTCCGCAGTTCCCGTGGCTTCGAGACGATCGTTTAGCCAACCGGGATGCCGGAATTTCACCAGATGGAAGTTGGCAAGTCAGATGCGGGGGCTCGGCCTTTGAACGGAATAAATTTGACTTTAAAGACTTCTGGTCTCTTGGGAGAGTGTGGTATGGTATTTTTTTTATCTACGTCTGGCTAACGTTAAATCTTGGATCTGATATTCTTGCATCTACAAGATTTTTGTTATTTTTGTATGGGTCTGTACCTGTTGTTCGGGTTTTCGACCGCTCACCTCGGGCATCTGTCCTCCCCGCCGTGTCCAAAACAGCTTCCTTAATTAGCGCGCGGCGATGGTGTAACGGTTAGCGTATGTTGTACCAAAGTTGGAGGGTTCAAACCCGATCGAAGCCGTGGATTTTTAAGGGCGAAAAAGTCCTTCATACGCCTTCCTTCGGAGGGGATGTAAAGCCGGCTGTCCCATGTTGGTAGATTTAATTGCATGTAAAAGATCCTCAAGCCTAAATGACGCCTCTGATTGATTGCTTTCTCTGAGCTAAATTCAAATAGCATATTTCTCTCCCAAGAAATACCTCCTTTCTCTGCTAGTTGGTGAAACGAGCGTAGAGAAATTTGCGTGGTCAGACGGAAGAGCAGTCCTGAGTCTCGCCACGTCAAATAAGGCATCAATTCAATTCAATTCAGTTAGTAAAGGGGACGGTCGCATCCCTTCCCCGACCAGACCGTCTGGGGGAGGCCCGGTGGTTTTTCTGTCAGGGGAGAGCATGTAGTTAGGACAGCCCGACGGAGGGACATGCGAACAAGCCAAGGTGCAAGACTTCGAAAGTGAATCGTACCGTAGGACCGTATCGATCAAGTGCGCACTATCCTTGAAATGCCGTTCGTAGCGTCCGTCCTTTCAGTATCACCGTGGTGATTCAATTCACACTCAGCGTTTCAACTTTTTCTCAAAAGTGACGCTCTGAACTTGCCTTCATTGTAATAAAACAGCTTAAGCAGGACCAAGAATGAACTTTTCGTGAACGATTGATTGCGTTCTCTGGTGAAAGAAGTACTGGGTATTTGGCAAATAGTGTGGTACAAAAGCTTAGAAAAAAATTTGTAATCTTACTACCGTATAAGGCCATGCAATTAAAACCAAGTTATCAGGAAACATTTTAGTGCTGCAGATTACATAGTTTCTATGGCATGCATTTACTGTATAGATTCATTTCATTAGACTCTTTTGTGCTTCTGCAATTTGACAGATAGCGATCTACATGCACAAACTTTTTCCATCACACATTTTAACTTCAATAAGGAAGTCATGTCAAGATGTTGATGGATGCGGACAGTGGGTAGGTCTGTTCACTTGTAGAGCGAAGTATTTGCTCATACGTAGGGCTGACAACACTACAGAAGAATTTACTGGTGTATTATATCTAAGTTAAAAATGACCATATGGATATTTAATAAGAGTGGCTAAGAACACGAAGAAGACAGGTCGCAAATGTCGAAAGGGCTCGATGACTACTATTTAGGATAAGGGAATAAATAAATTTGTATTCCGCTTGAAATAGCTCAGTGAAATTGAATTTACTAAAGGGAGTAAAAAATGAACTAGTTTTAGTTTTGATGTTTTATTCTTATGTAAGATTTTGCTAGTTTATACTATTCAAGTAGTATAGAACAAGAAAGTGAACTTATTGTTATAATACTGCAGCGAAAAAATGCGATTTTTTGACAAAAATATTTTTGTTTTGTGGTACTCTGATACAGAAGGAAGTGATTTCTTGCTCCTGTTTATATAGTAAATTACTTCCTCTAAAATTTTGTGTAGTCATAATCCACGTGTCCTTGAAACCGAAAAATTAGTAAAACGTCCGTCCGTAGTGGCTAAACCCTAGGCAGAAATTTTACCAAAATCTGTATTCCCCTGTTGATCTAGCTTGTGTCACGGTCTCTTGAATTTAAAATGGATATTTTGAATTTGTAGGGTACTTTACTTGAAGTCTGAATTACATTTTCAAACGTTTCTCAAAAATTACTCCAAATGTTTTCCTAAAATAGAGCAAAGGACGCTTATAAAACTAGTAGAAATTCTGTTTTCACTCCCTACAACAATAATATTGAAGAAAGATTTTTCGTCATAAAAAAACTGTTTTTCAAAAGTAGATCTGTAAATACGATTATGTACATTTTTTTCAAAATATGAGTACGTTTTCATGTGTTTGTTCGTGCAATAATAACAATTGTAAAGAGAAAACAAAAACGGCTCCATTTTTCTTTAACTCTACGTAGACATAATTATTAATGAAAAAATTACAGATGAGAATATTAAATTGATTTTTGGCAAATCTCCTAAACAAGTTGTGGGTAAACTCAATGAAGGATGTCGTATAGCAGACATTTGTTCATGTATATTGTGTCGTAATTATTCATACGTATGGGGGGATTGGTCGCATATACGCGATCTTTCCGGAATCCCTACAGAAAGAACAAGCACGGAGGAGCGTGCTGGCTACAAACCACGTGTGATTATCGTGTCTCCATTTACGGCATGCAAAGCCATTAAGAAAGCTGAAGGAGTGAGTACAGTAGCGGAATCCTGTTGAAAATTACCGTAACGACGCTTTTTCGTTTGTATCCTGGAGCCTTTCTTCCAAATGTTGACAAAGCACGTAACGGTTTGACACATTTTACGTATGTGTCACACACAAACACTTTCTATTTAAGAGTGAACTTCGAGCGAACCATCACAAACCGACTATTCAACAAGACTGGAAAGCATGCCTTTTGCAGGGCTTGACATCGAAAAGCGTTCCCAGTGGAATTCAGTGCACAAGTCCCCGGCGAGTGGTAGCCCGTCTGCGGAGCAGAATTTTCCACGAACGCGGCACAATAATAAAATAGTCGCACTGCAGAACTTCATAGCGAAAGTCTACAATTTTTTCTTCTTCTTTTTCTTCGAAGATTTTAAATTGTTGTGTAGCCCACCCCTACGTATATAACGCGGGAAAATGAAACAGCCGAATTCACGGGAATAAGTGACCTTCGTGTTGACGGGCTATTGGCCTGGCAATTGCGAATAGTTTTCGTGGGAAGTGGCCTCCTCGGCGATGATGGTAATGATTCGGTTCCACATTTGCGGTGCTTGCGGTCGTGTGCAAGGCGTTTGAGCGGAGCGCGCGAACCCTGGCGGCGGCGTGGGAACGGCGGCGAAGCCAGCGCCTGGCAAAACCGATTGCGGGATCAATTGCCCAGCCAATGCGCCTGCGAACTACACGGACAGAGTGAGGCGGCGTCTTAGGGTAATAACCTCAAGTCATTAAGGCGGCCGCCTGGAGCAATGCATTGACAATTCGGGTTGGGGTAAGTCAAGAAGTACGAAACGGCGGCGATGGTGTGACGGTTAGCGTATCGGACTGTTATACCCAAGCTCGCGGGTTCAAACCCGATGGAAGCCGTGGATTTATAGGGGGCGACAAAATCATTCGTACGCCTTCCTTCGGAGGGGAAGTAAAGCCGGATGTCCCATGTTAGTAGATTTACTTGCATGTAAAAGATCCTCAAGCCTAAATGACGTAGCCTCTGAGCTAAATTCAAATCGCCTGTTTCTCGCCCAAGAAATACCTCCTTTCTCTGCTAGTTGGTGAAAGGAGCGTAGCGAAATTTGCGTGGTCAGACGGAAGAGCGGGCCTGATGGCCCGAGTCTCGCCACGTAAAATAAGGCCAATTCAATTCAATTCAATTCAATTCAGTCTCTTTTGATGGAATGGGGAGAAGATGTTCTGCGGAACTTCGTCTTCTCTCTGATCCCAATTACCATAAATATATTTCTTTATTTTTAGAGGCATTTTAAAGATGTTAGAATGAGTATCTCAGGGTGGCCACTTTCTGTAAAACATGGAAAACCGGAAAAAAATCAGGGGGTTTCATTGTTCTGGAAAAGCCAGGGAACTTGTCGAAGAATCGTTTGAGATTCGGGGAAAAATTTCAGACTGTAAAGATACCATATATCCTTCCTTATAAAAACAGCCTTTATAAATATACTTAATTTTTAATTGTTGAGATTTTCTTTCAATGTATACTTTTAACAGTGAAATCAGGGAGCTGTCAAATTAGTAACACGTTTGCTTTATTTTAGTTAATAATGTGAAATAATCTACTGATCATATCACTGGGGGCGGGGGAAATGCACTGAGAAACCTGGAAAACTCAACGAAATTTGTTTCAAGATATGAGTGGTCATCCTGTATCTGGTGTTAGTAAGCACCCAGTCGAGATGTTTGAAACTCTCGATCTGTTTCATGGGAAACACCTCGGCTACTCAGCGCATGGAGCCTGTAATGCCTCAAGTTTCCCACCAGTGTCGATGTTCTTGGCTAGATTGCTTCATCTGATTTACGATAATGACTGTTTGATAGGTACTGCGGTTTCACAAAGTTTCGAAATGTATAGCAAGTGCAGAGGTCCAAAATATGGGTGTTGCGGTGGTCCTTGATGAGGTATATTGAATAATGGAACATGGAATCCTTATTCAGGATCTCCACGTAGTGTAAATATAAATCACGGGATAGGTTATTATTTTGAGAATGAGAGTGTAGAGACTCGAAAAGGGTTATATTAAATGCATAGTCTCGTGTAGGACAACTACAGTAAATGCAGTTGGATTTAATGTAGAAAAATGTATACAATTACAATAGTTACAACTTCAGGAGACATGTAACGAATTCTTAATTACGGAAAAAATAAGTGACTCTTGTATCAAAATTATTTTCGAAAAAGTTGAATTTTACTTACTATGCGATTTATTTCTCGTGAGTCGTAATCTATATATTTTATGTGAATATTTGTTTATATACCAGTTGTTTGGAGGAGTTTAGAACATTGAACATGTTGCTTACTTTAGAATTACACAAAATGCGATGCTCTGTTCACAGAATCTCAAGTGTGGTTTACAAATTCTCACACAATGGTTTGTAATATTCTGTCACACAATAATTCCGCATTGTAATTTCTTTTTAAGCATTAATTTAAAGTTTCAAATATAAAATAAAGAAAAACTGTGAAAAACAGGCTTGTCCCTACATCTTCAGAATAAATCTCTATGTAAGGTAAAACTGCAATGAATTGTCTTGGTCGCTTCATGGGTACGATGTAATGCTTAATGTGCCTTCCGTCTAGCCACAGCCCAATGAAAGTACTTTGCCTTAAAGTTGGTTCTCTCCGAGAGGTGAGTGATCCTTGGCCGACTTTCGAGTTGTCGAGTCACGTTGCGAAATGCGCTTAGTGTTGTATCATTGTCGTGCCGACCACTCTGTATAAAAACACGAATAGCGTGTCAAACTAATGTACTACAAACAAGCGTCTTTTTGTTAAAGAGTTTAAATAACAGTAGTTATTCAAAGTAATATCTGCGTTCTGAAGGGTAATCAGAATTTTATAGGGGGTAACCACGTAAATAACTGAACAAAAATTGGTAAGAAAATCACTAACTTAATTCAAAATGTCAATGAATTTCTCAGTGATTTGCTCAGAGATTTATCCTTTACACTCGGTTCTCGTAATGGTGAATGCGGTTTGTATAATGTTTTTTGAGTTTTCGGAATCATAGTAAATCCTACATTCTGGAATTTCCTGTTGCTTTTCGTACGATCTTTTTTTTTCTTTTCTTAACTTTCATCTCTTACTTCGTAAGAAGAGAAAGTAATGTAAGCATGCTCTGGAAACCGCCGATTTTTCGACAGAAAATCTTTTATTGCTGGGCCCTGATAACGAAAAAGTGAATAAATCTTGTTCCTATATGTAGTGAAGTATTTCCTGCAACACATTTTATCAAAATCCATGTTTTGTGGGTGCTTGAACTTCACTTCAAAGAGCTCGCACTATGATAATATGCCGCAGTTGAAGACCGTGATTTCGGAAGGTAGATGGGGAAAATGTATCCAATTCCTATAGCTGCGCGAACAATTAAAGAATTGTCTCAAGGATGCAAGGATTCTTAGACGAGTCTTAAGTGTCTTAGAATCTAAGGTACACAGTGTTCAATAGAATTTAAACATTTTTGGTTAAATTATTTTCGCTTGTTATTGAATTCATCAAGAACATGATTGCACGAATAGGTAATAGGCGGTTATCAAATATTTACTTAACATGTCTCTGGGTAGCAGTTGTTTACATACTCAATGAATGCCTTTGTTTCGTGATCCAATATAGGTCAGCCTCAGGGTCTAAACATAAACAAGCAGGAAAGTTAGCCTCGCATGCTGAGACACTCTCTCCTTCCTCGCGTGCCTCCGCTGTCACTTAAGTGGCCGAGTTCTTCAGCTGGTTACATCCGCTGCCAAACAACAGTTCGACTTCACAAGACAATGTGCTTCGGGGACAGCCATTTCTTAAATTAGTGGCTGGTAAAAGTGAATCGTAAAACTCGAGAATTAATTAAACCTGTCTGTTATTCGACAGGTAAAATACCGATATGTGGAATAAGATAATAAAATTATTTTTTTTCAAGTTGTAAAACATAGCCAACCATAAGACACAACATGGTGAATCTGAGCAGCGGTTGTTTACACACAGAAATTAATGTAAAGCTAACTCCGATTATAGTGAAATTCTGGAGACACAAATTTTTGGTTCACTTCATCCGATGACAAAATTACAAAGAATTTCTCCACAATGATTAATTTAATAAATACAGAGAGACAGCAAAGTACTACATTAACAGCACCGACTGCAAATTTCAGTATATTATTTGATCTTAAAAAAAAGTTCGAAATTCTTGCTTCGATCTTAAAAAATAAATTATTTTCATTAGCAATTTCTCTAGATCCTTCTCGAGTTCGCGCTCTCTCCATACTTGATTTTGCATTGTCCACTGTCTTCAAGTGTATTAAATGAAGTCTTGACACCTTCATTGCCTCTTGCACTATGGAACACGTCCCACTCTTCGAAAGCCTTTTTACTCGCTTAATAACATGGGATTCTTTCGGTAGCAGCATGGCGCAAGTGGCTTATGGAACTAATCGCTGAATGAGACATTCCGGGTCCAAGCTGCCAAATGTTGGAATTTGTGGCACTGAGGCAATTTTTTCTCTCATAAAAATTAATTTTCAGGACGTGTTACCTACCTTCACTATAGCAGAGGTTCAGTATTCACTATAACCGAATCTTCTTATGATTCTTTGTAATGCAAGCTAAACGGGACCACTGACTTAGGTTCACTACACCCAAGTTCACTATGACCGGAATTGACTGTCTTTGATTCCTGTTAGGCTGCGTAACAACAGTTCGACTTAAAAAGACAGTGCGATTCAAGGATAGTCAATTCTAGAATTAGTGGCCGGTAAAAAATGAATCGTTAAACTGAAGAATAAATGAAACCTGACAGGTTATTCGACTGGTAAAACGCCGATAACAAGAATAAGATTTTTTTTTTAAATATTGTTTACACAACAGAAAGATATCATAAACACGCTCGTACAACACGCCTTTCTTTTTTCGGAATTTAAAAATTTCGTATGCTACGTAACAACTTGATACATAAAGTCACTGGGTGTCGGTATTCAGGTAATATGTTAATTTCATTAGGCGTAGGAACATGCTGCGCTAAACCCTCCCATCTAATATCCAGGGGCGAATATGGCCGGCTAACGCGACCTTCCGGATCCCTGAGAGTCGCGCGTCCATTCACTTGCGCTTATCTGATGGAGCTCGCGCGGACAGCAACAATCGATCGTGAAAGAGGCGCTCCCCCATTACGAAGCTTTTGATCACCGGGCTCCTTTACACGGCGGGGCCTCTGTGCGCGGGGGCAGGGGCGGGAGGCTTCGGCTGGGAGCCATCTATCACGGCACTCTGGCCCATCGGCGCGACCCGCACCTGCCGGGCGAGCAGCGCAGCGCTGGGCAGTGGGCGGGGTGGGGGCGGGGGCGGGGGAGGAGGGGGAAGAGGCGCGATAAGCGCAATCGCTCGCGCGCGACCCGCATCGCAGCTGTCGCCGCTGAGTGACGGCCGGCCGGCCTGCCTCTGCGCGCCTCCCGCCGCGTCCCACGGGCGACACGACGCGACGCGAGCGACGGCTCGGGACCGCACGACGGCGTCGCTCAAGCCCTCGCCGCCGCTCCCGCTGTTGCTTCCGCCCTCGCCCCTGCCCAGGTCCGCCCCCGCCCTCGCCCCTGCCCAGGTCCACCCCCGCCCCCCGCCCTCGCCCTCGCTCCCGCCCTCGCCCCCGCCCCGCTCCACCCCCGCCCTCTGTCTCACGCCCTCCTTCTCTCTCTGTCTCTCGCCCTCCTTCTCTCTCTCTTTCTCTCGCCCTCCTTCCTCTCTCTCTTTCTCTCGCCCTCCTCCTCTCTCTCTTTCTCTCGCCCTCCTCCTCTCTCTCTTTCTCTCGCCCTCCTCCTCTCTCTCTTTCTCTCGCCCTCCTCCTCTCTCTCTTTCTCTCGCCCTCCTCCTCTCTCTCTTTCTCTCGCCTCCTCCTCTCTCTCTTTCTCTCGCCCTCCTCCTCTCTCTCTTTCTCTCGCCCTCCTCCTCTCTCTCTTCTCTCGCCCTCCTCCTCTCTCTCTTTCTCTCGCCCTCCTCCTCTCTCTTTCTCTCGCCCTCCTCCTCTCTCTCTTTCTCTCGCCCTCCTCCTCTCTCTCTTTCTCCTCGCCCTCCTCCTCCTCTCTCTCTCTCGCCCTCCTCCTCCTCTCTCTCTCTCGCTCTCCTCCTCTCTCTCTCTCTCGCTCTCCTCCTCTCTCTCTCTCGCTCTCCTCCTCTCTCTCTCGCTCTCCTCCTCTCTCTCTCTCTCGCTCTCCTCCTCTCTCTCTCTCTCGCTCTCCTCCTCTCTCTCTCTCTCGCTCTCCTCCTCTCTCTCTCTCGCTCTCCTCCTCTCTCTCTCTCTCTCGCTCTCCTCCTCTCTCTCTCTCTCTCGCTCTCCTCCTCTCTCTCTCTCGCTCTCCTCTCTCTCTCTCTCTCTCTCCTCTCTCTCTCTCGCCTCCTCCTCTCTCTCTCTCTCGCCCTCCCCTCTCTCTCTCTCTCTCGCCCTCCTCCTCTCTCTCTCTCTCTCGCCCTCCTCCTCTCTCTCTCTCTCTCTCGCCCTCCTCCTCTCTCTCTCTCGCCCTCCTCCTCTCTCTCTCTCGCCCTCCTCCTCTCTCTCTCTCTCGCCCTCCTCCTCTCTCTCTCTCTCTCGCCCTCCTCCTCTCTCTCTCTCTCTCGCCCTCCTCCTCTCTCTCTCTCTCTCGCCCTCCTCCTCTCTCTCTCTCTCTCGCCTCCTCCTCTCTCTCTCTCTCTCGCCCTCCTCCTCTCTCTCTCTCTCTCGCCCTCCTCCTCTCTCTCTCTCTCGCCTCCTCCTCTCTCTCTCCTCTCGCCTCCTCCTCTCTCTCTCTCTCGCCCTCCTCCTCTCTCTCTCTCTCTCGCCCTCCTCCTCTCTCTCTCTCTCTCGCCCTCCTCCTCTCTCTCTCTCTCGCCCTCCTCCTCTCTCTCTCTCTCTCGCCCTCCTCCTCTCTCTCTCTCTCCTCGCCCTCCTCCTCTCTCTCTCTCTCGCCTCCTCCTCCTCTCTCTCTCTCGCCCTCCTCCTCTCTCTCTCTCTCGCCCTCCTCCTCTCTCTCTCTCTCGCCCTCCTCCTCTCTCTCTCTCTCTCGCCCTCCTCCTCTCTCTCTCTCTCGCCCTCCTCCTCTCTCTCTCTCTCTCGCCCTCCTCCTCTCTCTCTCTCTCTCTCTCTCGCCCTCCTCCTCTCTCTCTCTCTCTCTCGCCCTCCTCCTCTCTCTCTCTCTCTCTCGCCTCCTCCTCTCTCTCTCTCTCTCGCCCTCCTCCTCTCTCTCTCTCTCTCGCCCTCCTCCTCTCTCTCTCTCTCGCCCTCCTCTCTCTCTCTCTCTCTCGCCCTCCTTCTCTCTCTCTCTCTCTCGCCCTCCTTCTCTCTCTCTCTCTCTCGCCCTCCTTCCTCTCTCTCTCTCTCTCTCGCCCTCATTCTCTCTCTCTCTCTCGCCACTCATTCCTCCTCTCTCTCTCTCTCGCCCTCATTCCTCTCTCTCTCTCTCTCGCCCTCATTCTCTCTCTCTCTCTCTCGCCCTCATCTCTCTCTCTCTCTCTCTCGCCCTCATTCTCTCTCTCTCTCTCGCCCTCATTCTCTCTCTCTCTCTCGCCCTCTTCTCTCTCTCTCTCTCGCCTCATTCTCTCTCTCTCTCTCGCCTCATTCTCTCTCTCTCTCTCGCCCTCATCTCTCTCTCTCTCTCTCGCCCTCATTCTCTCTCTCTCTCTCGCCCTCATTCTCTCTCTCTCTCTCGCCCTCATTCTCTCTCTCTCTCTCTCGCCTCATTCTCTCTCTCCTCTCTCCTCGCCCTCCTTCTCTCTCTCTCTCGCCCTCCTCTCTCTCTCTCGCCCTCGCCCACGTCGCTAACGCACGCACCCGAGACCGACCTTCGTGGACGGTTCGCCTCCAGCTCTGGTTTGCTTTCGCATTCGCTGCCCCCTCGTAATTCTGCTCTTGCTTCGTTTCACCCCGACTTCTCATAGTATCTCAACCTTCGTCCTTCACCACCCCATTCCTTTGCCACCGAAGTTGCCCGTGCTTCTTGCATGGTTGCACTCATTTCCCCGTCCTCGCGTGTGTGCCATCCCCGCCGTCCGTACTCCTCTCCACCTCCTCCACCCACCCCTCCCCCTCCCATTCCTCTCCCCTCCCCTTACCCGTTCTTTCCCCTCCACTATTTATCTCTTCATCTTCCTCTTACCCCTACTCTCATCCTCTCACTCGTCGGCGTTCCCACCCCAACCAGACACACTGCAACTCGAACCTTGTCCACGAACCCTTGCAGCCATCCACCGTCACCTCCGCCCTGCCCTCTCACCCCCGCCCCCTCCCGCCTTCTTGCTCTCGCCCTCCCTCCCTCCCTCGGACACTTGAGTGGCAGGCGCCGCCTTCCCGCTGGCGTACGTCCTCTCATGTCAATGCTTGTAGGGGGTTGGGACGGACATGACGTTTCATTGGAAACGAATGGATATGACGGCTAGTCCAAGGAAGTGTAATGGGTACTCTCTTTGGATTTGGCTGTGTGGTGGTTTTCTCTTCATAATAACAACTTCTTTAACAAAATAGCATTTGACATCGCATTTAATTTACAAGAAAAAAATAATGCTTACACTGAGACGAGAACCAAGAGAATGGTCTGAGATGTAGCAGGTGTAGAAACACTAGAAATTATTTTAGAATTTTTTGTCTTACAAAGGAGATACATTTTCTTATCCGATTTAACTTGATAGTTGAAAGAAGAAAAAAAACAAGTAGTTTTCCTACTACTAATGTGTAAAACTAAATGATCCGGTTTTATTGTATTGGTTTCGTGATGATATATTCGTATAACTTTAATTTCAGCGAAATGTGATGAAACATTCCGTTATATAAATGACCGACGTAAAGGTAATATCCACCGAGAAGGGCAATATTTTCCCTGTGCAATTAATTGCTAAACGATGATGTGTACTTTCCTTGCTTTCGAATACAACAGGAAAATGAACCCAAATTTGTCTTTATGATTTACTGCAAAATACCGATTTACCAGCATAATAAGAAATGCTTTGATCAATCCTGATTGCATTTTTGGATTTTATATATTATTCTTGGGGAAAAAATTAAAATTATCACTCTTGAGAAAAAAATACAATCTTCAGAGACTTCACAATGAAATGTTTAGGCGGAAAGTAACAACAACCATTGTACAATAGACCTACTGGTATGTAGTACGTAAAATTGTCGAAAGTTTCTGTCTTTTTCATTGTTTGCAACACCTTTGTGTTTTAAACTTGAATTTGAAACAATTCTGAGCAGTCTCTTTTTTATCACGAGTCGGATATTGCAGCCGATGCGGTTTTTAATCAGAGTTTTGTTGATTTTTAAAGTTGCTTTTTGTGCAAAATTTTGCAAAACTTGTGTTTTGCAATCAATATGATCTTTAACATTGGAGTGACCCCGAGGACAGCAGTCGCACATGTGCTTCTACTCGTATCAGTCTTCAGTTTAGCAATTTCTTATTAATATTTTCTATACAAAAATAAGTAAACTACACAAGAAAAGTGGTATCTGGAATATCTCATTTAATGTGGGCTAATTCAAT
The DNA here is from genome assembly GCA_038098605.1 of Gryllus longicercus. NCBI lineage: Eukaryota > Metazoa > Arthropoda > Insecta > Orthoptera > Gryllidae > Gryllus > Gryllus longicercus. Next base: position 1,013,862 of record JAZDUA010000540.1, read on the forward strand.
TCTAGAAGATTATGTGTATTTTGTTACGATTCGGCATTGAATTCATTCAGAAGATAGATTTATCAGTTGTGTGATATAAAAACGTGGAATTACAAATTAATTTCAAGGTTTGTTTAATAAAATAATCTCCGAATATTTTATGTCAAATAAAATGATTTTGGTACGTCCGGAAATTCTGCATATATTTAGAGAGTAGGGAAAGCTGTGCATTAATACTTTCCATTCATTTGTTTTATGTGATTTTTTATTGAAAATAAACTTGCTAAACAAAATTAAAGTGTTCGTGTAATTTCAATTACCTTTAGTATTTAATAGATTTTCGCTTATTCCAATAATATTTATCACCTGAATAACCTTACATATTAATGCTAGTGAAAACAATTGTATTCGAACACTTCATATACTAGAGCAAAATGTATGTCTCTTATTTAATATTATAGTTTCCATAATGTGGTATTATTGAATGAACACTGATGAATTACTTTATGTAATTGTACGCATTTGGGTGATTAGTAAATTGTTTAATTCGTACATTCATGTCGTAAACTACAAATGAAGTCGTAATTGCAATCATCTGTTCATTATTTATGCAATTGCTTTTCACTCTGATCCTAAACACCAGTTTAATACATTTTAAACTCATTCTGGAAGCTTCCATACGAATAATAGTTCATATATTGCATAATTATTGAATAATACGTTCAAACATTGTATTATACCTAATTGTCGGTAGAACGATTCAACTGACACAATCCCTAAAATTAACATCCATATGATAAAAAAAAATACCGCAATAGTCGTAAATACAATACAATATAATAACATGCCTAGTTATTTCTCCGGATAACAAGAAGCAGATAAACTTAATGTAATTTATTATTGTAACTTAAGTTGAGTTCTAGCATCCCCAATCACTACATTTGACCAGAAAATTGTGTACCCCAACAACTTAGAGTAAGCTAGATTTTTAAAAGGTTTTCTCTTTCCACCTTCATTTGTTCCTTCGAAAGAACGTAGAAACTCTGAAAGAATTATGAATGAGTGTTAGTGAAGTTAACTTAATTTTTCATTCTTGCCAATTAACAAATTTGTTCTGAACATAAATTCCACAAAGCATTCCTTTTTCTCTCTGAAACTGTTCTAATAATATTTTTCGCAGCTCAGTTATCGTTTCAATATCTCGCCTCGGATGGCACAAAAAAGTAGTTTTAATGGTTGTAACTTCCTGAAGAGATTGAAAATGGTAATTAAATATTCGCAAGGATGCTGCCGAACTTGAAAATTGAGAAAAGGCACTTTGTGAACAGTGTGGCTTAAGAATAAAGAAAGTACACATAGGCAGGAATAAGGAAGCAATCTATGTCAAAGTAAACTCATCATGGCTTCGATTCTCACCCTACGAGACTTGTCCTAATATTTCCTCATTTTTTTTAAATATTGACGAACGCTCAGATTTACTTATAGACAACAATGCAAATGGAAAATGTCAAATAAGCTTCATACTTTTCGTATATTTCGTTAATTGGAAAGACAATGGGGCTTTACAAAATTTTTGTGGTATTGATAAAGAAGGCAACGGATTCATTCCAAAAGTGAATTATTGATCGTATTTTTGTATTAATTTGTTCCGCGAGACTTATTAATTTTATTGCAAAATAATTTCATAAAGATTTGAAATTTTGGAGAGAGGAAAATTGGAAACAATATTTATTTGATTTGTGTCATACGTTTCTGAATAATAATTTGCAATGAGTCCACTTGTCGTTCCCAAAGATAGTTTTCATTTATTAAATCAATTAAAACAGAAACATAGCAGAATGTTTCAATAAGAAATTGGAACACTGATTTATTTCCAAATGTTTAAAACTTTCTTTAGCAAAACACTTCGATAAAAAAAATACTCAAGATGGGTGTCTTTGAATACAGTTCGATTCATCTGCCTTATAAAGAAAATACTTTTGGTAGAAAACTAGAAGAATAATGTGAATGAAGAATTTTGTAGATAATAACGTAGAAAACAATTGCGAAGATACTTGAGAAATCATTATTTTCTTATTTACATCAGCGTTGCGTTCCGGAATAGAGCTTTACAACCTCAATGTAACCCATTCCCGCGAAACTAACACAACTAAAAGATTCCGAATTTGCGACGTGTAAAGGCATAAATCTGGTCCCTTGTGCACTGCAGAAGAGTGGTTCAGGTGTCACTGCAGTGCCTCTGACACGGAGGTCGTGGGGTTCGAACCCGTCGGTGGCAGGACTTTCGACACCAGTCAGAGAGCTGGGTCGAGAGTTTGGTGTCTGGAGAATTCGGTGTCTGGAGAATTCTAGCGGCCAGTTTTCCGATCGGGAGTTTTCCGTGGTTTCTCCGATAAGTACCAAGCGAAAACAGAAACAGTACTCCAACAAACAGGCCACGGACCGCGCGCGATATTTCTTTCCCATTCGTTGCCTTGTCCTACATTCTTACACACTCTTACACTTACATCCACTGCTCTGTCACATATGCCGGGAGAACGGGTGGGAAATTAGAGCTTGTCCCGGCCGGGACGGTGCCACGCTGGTCAGAGATACCTGGTTGGGAAAAACCGCTTTAGCCGACCGTTGGTCGACGCCGGATCTCCCCATCCAGCAAGACAATTTCACCTCTACCTCGTGAACAAAAACATTCACTATACTTACGGGGCTAATGACCTCAGCTGTTGATGAGCCCGGTATCACTGGTAATCAATGAATGATTAATTTAACTCAACTGAACGATTCCGAATCAGCGACGGGCAAAGGAGTCAACCTGGCTGTGTTGCACTGCGCCCTTCGGCACCAGGAAGCCCGAGAGCGGCGCGCGCGGCAAGGGCGCAAGCCGGTCCAAGGCGCGGCGGCCGCCGCCGGTGGCGGGGGTGCCGCGCGGCGCGGCGGCCGGCGCGCGGCGGGGGAAGGGGCACGGATGGCGGTGGCGGGGGCCGCGGCGAAGCGCCGGGCCGCGCCGCGCGCCAGTGTGCCGGGCGAAGGCGCGCCGAGCGGGCCCCGAGCGTCCTCCACGTCGCGCGTCCTGCTGGGAGTGAGAGAGCGAGCGAGATCGCGTCCCGCGGCAGGTGGTCGGAGAAGCGACGCCCCCCTCCCTCTCCGCGTAGTACGAGAGACGCCGGCGCTGCGTCGAACCGCCCGCCCGCGCGCGCGTGCGCCGTGGGATGACGCCGCGGACGAGCATCGCGTCCGCTCGAATTCGACGCCCGTCTATCGATCCCTCCTCCGCGGTCGAATAGCAACTTCGGTGTTCCGCAAGGTTCATCAGTGGTGACATTTTATAGAAGCGCCAGTTTTTTGTTTTGTTCTTCTCGCTGATCGCTGCTGCACTACATATCGATTTGTGCTCCTCTTCGTGTTCTGTGACGGTTCCCTGAAGTGTTCTCCACGTGCATCGAGAGACAGTTGATTGGAGCTCGGAAGCGCGCTGCACAGGTGCATAGCAAATTCTCCGGGAGCCAGTAAACCCGCGACGGCCGTCAGGGGTGCAGTGAATCTCCGACTAGGGCGCCCCGTGGGGCGTTATCGCGCAGGTGCTCCGGAGAACGCGTGCGCCGCCCCCGCCGCCGCCTTCGGACTGCGGCGTCTCGCCGCTCCGGCGCGTGCTCCAGTTCGACCCCCCACGGGAGCCGTCGACGCAGTCCGCTCGGCGCCGACGCGCACGTGCGGGCCGCCTCGACGGGGCGCGCCGAAGACGTCAGTTTTTGTGCTGTTCGTGTCGGTGGCTGGTGTGCGCCTGGGGTCTCCCCACGCGCGAAGAGCGGCCGCGGTGGTTGTGGTGCTCATTGTTTCTTCATTGGAGCTCGTACTCTACGTGACTGCGGAAGTGAAAAGTGGACTGACAACTCGCAGACGCCCGTATGCAGTAATAAAAGGGTTGCATTTGTGCGCAGTAGGAAAGAGTGGTGATAGTTGAAGTTGAAACTGTGAACGCGTATAAGGAGCGCATTGCCGTCGGTGGATAGCGTATTGTGAACAGAAGACAGTTACAGTTGCAAAGTGTCAGTGAGCAGAGATTGAGTTTGAATAGGGGAGATACGCCTTGTGTGCGTTCGAAGAAGCACTGTGCGCGTGTGTGAGGAAGTCGCCGGGACCAGAAGCGGAAGCCAGCCACCGCTTGTTCTCTCCCTCCCCGTCCGCCTCCGCCTCCCCCGCAGCCGCCATGTACCGCATCCGGCTGTACATCGTGCCCGAGCACGAGGAGCTGCCGGAGGTGGCCGCGCTGGACGGCGGCGCCAAGGACCCGTCCGAGGGCAAGACGGCGCCGGCCAGCGGGCTGTGGTGGAGCGGGCGCGCGCAGCCGTCGCCGCCGCCCGCGGCGCCGCCCGACCCGGACCAGCTCGTCACCGTCACGCACCGCGCCGCCAAGGCCAAGGTGAAGGTCACGTTCAGCGAGCCGCTGGCCGGCCAGCAGCCGCAGAACGGCGACGCTGCTCCGCCGGCGCCGGCCCCGCAGCCGCCGCCGCCTCCGCCGCCGAAGCCCGTGCAGCTGCAGCTGCAGCCGCAGATGCCCGCCCCGCCCGCGCAGCCGTCGCCCGCGTCCCCGCCCCCGCCCCCCGCCGCCCGTGCTGCTGCCGCCCGCCCCGCGGTCGCTCGCGCCGCTGCCTCCGCTCCCGGAGGTGCCCGCGGAGTACGCCCCGCAACAGCAGCAGCAGCAGCAGCCCCCGATGACGGTGGTCACGCTGCGGGACAAGCGTCCTAAGTACAAGGTAGCCCGTAATGCCTCATTCCATGAAACATTGCTATCTTCCCGTGCAGGATATCTTCGGAATGTCTACCACGATATATACGTAAAATCTGTTCTTTCAGAGAATATGTACCCGTTATCTATTTATATTTTGCAGAGACGACGAATAATTTCATTGCTGCTCAGTCTTCTGCAATTTTTATTGCTTGAAAAACTACTGCGTGACCAAACCAAATTTTGTTATTTACACATATTTCATTATTTATCAAAATATTTTTCATATATTATTCATTGACATTTATTTTATTTCATTATATGATGCCAGTCTGTGTGCTTTCCTCGGAATGACATGCGCTCTGGGTATCTTTTACACACACTAAGGTGACTTCAATAGTACTTTCGATGCGCGAGACAAGTTTTGCAATTGTTCCGCTGATTGTTAAAACTCTCCATTCGCTAGGATATTTCAAACCATAACGAAGCGAATTTTGATATAAATGCAGTGGCGAATGGTGGACGCGTGGGTACGGGGTGAAATGAAGCGCCGGGGAGTAGGAAGCATCATGTGAAAACCACTGATTCCACAGTGGTAAAACTCTTGATCGCTGACAACCATGTCCTTTCATATGATTTGAGTTACTTAATGAAATGAAATTCGCTTGTCAGTGTTTTCAGCATTGATTGGTTTCCATTACGTATTGTTGCGAATGTCCAGAAACGCCATAGATTGAAAATAGTTTTTTTTTAATAAACGTTGGTCGAAGAGTGGAACGTGAGAAATAGACTTAATTTTACTTGTACCATGCAATGTGTCCTGTTTGTCTTGTACCATGCAATTTGGTGTGTATTGACAGGAAACATTGCATTCTTTTTTAATGAAAATACTCTTAACCATTGGAACTACCGACCTCCTCCCGGCAGAATATAAAGTTAGTCATTTCCAAAATTATTGCAAGTTTTTATGTGCTCCTGGTGTGACTGATGTTCAGAATTAGTTCAGGAAATGCGTTCAGGATGTTACATTTTTTGTTCGTCGCCTTGCCCGAAAGAAACCAATAAAATCATGGTTGCAGTGAGACTTTCAAGTTCATCAGCCTCGGCGCTCGAGTAAGAAGAGCTACCACTTGCGTTTCACCGTCTAGAAACCGGAAAGATTTCATTCTCGTTTGACAGCTGAATGACCAGATCGTATTCAGTTTTCAGTTATCGCAGGTGACCATGTTATTAAACAGACGCGTCAAAGAATGTGTCACTTGCTTCCCCCAGTCTTCGGAATGCCTTCCGAGATGTGGGAGCAGTGTGAAAGTGGCACCAAAGGCAGAGCTGAACTTAATGCGGTATTGGGATATCTTGTTTATAACGTGCTGAAACCACTGGATCAGGGCTGTCCAACTGGCGGCCCGTGGTGGCATTTTTTGCGTCCGGCGAAATGTTATTCGACAAACGTGGAAGTTCTTTGTAACCATGTTGGGCGAGAATATTGTGTGTAGCGCACGCTTCCTGTCACTTAGCACCACTTTAATGTAACAATATGCCGAGTTTCGATTTAATTGCTCATGTGCAATGTTCGGACGTTCGACACGTTCAGATCAGATATGACGTCATCGTTTATTTTGAAATTATGAATTTACAATCATCCCAATGTGTTTCAGTTGCATCATCCCAATGCGTTGTGCATGGTAGGTACCTGATAACTTGTATGGTTCCATCCCCCCCCCCTTTGAGAGCAGCTGGACAAACTGCAGAGATTGACAATACGGGGTCATGTGTGGATAGCCCGAATAATAGAAATATGGCACTCAACCATATTAAAGGTCTTAAGTTTTGGCCCTTGAAGTCTTGCAATTTAGACACCCCTGCACTAGATGAATTTTATTAAAGAAACTTTAATTTCGTGTTCTCACAGTCCTTGTGAATTAATTTTAGCTTGTGGCTTTGTTTGTGTGGTTTTAAAGTGGAAATGTGTGAAAGTGTGTAATCAAACATTCTGTGTGTAACTTTTAGAACAGTCACGCAGTTTATTAGTAGAGCTTATTGCCGTTGTTACTTGATTTTTACTTTTTGTATGACCGTTTGTGAAGGTTTGTTTGTAGCCGGATCTTAACTCAGAATCGGAAATGCAAAAGAGTACGGCACAGTCGCTACATGTTAAGTGAGCCAGTTTATGATGGTGCAGTTTGTCGTAAACATGTATTGTGAATGCGACAGAAAAAAGCAAAAACCGGTCTCAAACTTAGCTCGTGAACTTCTTATGGCTTGATGGCATTTCGTTGTTACTTTGTGTGGCCTTCGTATAAGTGATTAACCGAAGAAACGTGCTCACAGTACCAATGCTAACCGTTAGGTGTGATCGTTGGAAGTGGCTGCGTCTAGAACTCCTCCTCCCACACTCTTTCCTAAACGGTGGAGCGAGTTTCCCACGAAGATGGTGCTGTGTAACATTTGATCTGAGATCCACGTAATTCAGTGGTAGTAAAACGATTTCTTCAATTGGAGGCTTTCTTAACGCCGGAACTATCAACTTCGCCAAACCGCAATGTTGCGTGTATATCTCTTGAATGTGCTCTTTCAGAAACTTTACGAAGAAATGTTATTTCAAGTACAACACGAATTGTGCACAATTTTTTTTGTATCTAAATGCCAAAAAGACTACCTCTTTTTACCAATCTAAATGGCACGGTCTAAAATTGCAGTAGTACAGTACAGTCTTCCTTATCCTATCGTAAGTGCTCTGCGTCATACTTGCTCACGGTTTCAGGAAAATGAACATTATTGGAATCTGTAAAAATGTTCATAATCTGCAGGATTTTTGTTTTTCTTTCTGATTGGGTGGATACAGAGGTGGATTTACGCATAGGCACAGTAGGCACGTGCCTACGGCGGCAAATTTTCAAAGGCGCAAAATTTTCTTGATATTTTCTAAAACAAATTTAGGTTCTCTAAAAACTATAACAGCATAAATCATATTTTTATTTTAAAAATATCATATTAATATTTAATACAAGCTATTTATTTGTCTACTTCATTAGAGTATACCTTATGATTTCAGAAGTATATGAATCTGAAACCAAGGCCCGTTGACGAAAGAAAACATGTTGCAATTCTAGTTGTCATGTTTTAGTTTCCTTTTAATGTTAACGTTTCAGTGTTGAAACGTTAATAATTTTGAACGTTACTTGCTATGAAGATACAGTTTATATCCAAAATTAGCTAATCCAAAAAAATTATTTAATTTATGAAAACAATGTGCAAATATAATGTTACTTTTAAAGTTAAAACGTTTAAATTAATGAGGAATTGTTACTGAAACGTTACAATTAGAAATGTAACATTAATTTTAAACAGGGGGCGGCAAATTTGATGTGTCTACAGGCGGCAAAAATGTTAATCCGCCCCTGGGTGGATAGTATCAGGTTGGAAACTGTCTCTTTTAGCTGTGGTTCAATAAACATGAAACAGTTCAAACATTTTTGCGTGTGCATATGCAATCTGTAGAACATACGTTCTAGAAACGACGTTTGCAAGAAGTCGCGCTAGACTAGACCAGTGTAGATACACAGATCCTTTGAGTATCGTTAAACTGCTTTTGATTATTCCTTTTGCCCGTGTCCACCAGTACATTTGCTAGAATTATTTAGTTGTGGGATATTACTTTCTTACAGAGATTACCGTTGAGGGTATTTGAAAATTAATGTAGTTTCCTGTACATAATTGTATAGGTGTTGATATAATTTCTGTTCATCGAACTGATAAAAAAATGTATGTGCTTCACGACTTCAGAATTTATTCAAACAAACTAGTTGAGCTACTCAAGCAGGTCAATGCGTGTTTGTTGATAGAGATTTGTACGTCAGACTAGAAATCTATGAATTTGCCTATTTCTATTCACATTACTGGTTCTTGGTTATCAATACAAACCGTCCTATTATCCCCAAGTTTTCTGTGTGTAGGAGATACCTTCCTTTAACACTACATTCTCACTGTTAGTCTTTCAATTTTGCTTATTGTTACATTACTGTTTTACTATTTGTATTTTGTACTTTGGCTGTTCTTGTGCTTTAACATACCACTTTTCATTATTTCTTTCGCTCCCTGTAGCTGTCATCTATTGTACTACATGTTATTTCACTTATATTGATCGTACAGTGTACCCAATTCATTTCGTCCCCCCCCCCCCCCAATCTTCCTCCAATTATTTGTGTTCACCGGCCTCCCGTTTTCATTCCCTTCCGCCACTTGCTCTTCTTCTGCACTCTCCCCCTCCCCCCCTTCTTGCTCCGAGCCTCATTACTGGCTTGCAAGTTCCTCCCATACTTGTTCTTGCTCGTGGGATTCGCTCTCCCTTTCTGGCTTGAGCACATAATTCTGCTGCGTCGCCACCGCGCCCTCCTCCTCCTCCTCCTCCTCCTCCTCCTCCTCCTCCTCCTCCTCCTCCTCCTCCTCCTCCTCCTCCTTATCCGCCGCCGCAGTAGCAGCGGCAGCGTCACCTGCAATTGGCGGCGTTAACGGCTGTTGCCTGTTTTTGCTAGCGTCCACTTGCCGGGCTTACAGGCCCTCGGCCGCCGTGGTATTGCTGCTTGTTCCAGCTTCGAGGACATTTGCGACGAACTGATAAAGCTTATGGATAAATGAAACGCGTGTGGAAAGAGCTGTCTAAATGATGGTGATAGAAAGAATAGCTTTTTCTAAAGTTAAAAGTTTAAATTGGTTATTTAAGGTAGTAAAATATTCGTAGATTCTTCTTTACAGGTGAACACACAAAACAGTTGCTTGGTTTTTCACGGAAATGTGAAGTGTGGTTTTCATTTCTTTTTAAGTAGATATATAGTACTTTAGTGATATGCGAGCGTGTCAATTTCTGTAAACCATATCTGTCTTGATGGATAATGGGTAGGAAATTGTCTGTAGGCTGGGTTCATGGACTGTTAATCGAGGAAACAAATGCTTGGAGTATCGCCGTCGATTTGGAAATGCGTGAGCCAGGCAAATTGATGATTCCATTTATTTGTTTTTCTCAAACTGATTACTAAATGCAACTATTTTTTTCACCTACGTCATTTGAATCACCATTCGTTTATCCACCTGCTTTCGCTGCTGGCCAGAAAACGGTTGCGTTGCGGAAAACGTTGCCAGAAAACGTTGCGGTTGTTCGCATACAAAACGCCGAGCATCTCGCGTGAGCGGTGCTCGCCCCGTAGGGACTCCCTATCCCGACTCCCGTGGGTTCCGCCATTTTAATTCCGCTGTATTACGAGGTCCAATTAGCGGGAGCTCACTTCTGTTAAGAGGATTACCGTCTGCATTGCGCAGAGGTGGACAAAGTATTTCGTAATTACCGTTAATTGCGGCGAGTTGTGTCTGTGCGTCTGAGATCGCCGTCCGCGGCCGCTGGGAGCCGGAGCCGGTCGTGACGGTTCAGGAAGCGACTCGCAGAATTATGTGGCAGGCGAGCGTGCAAGAAGGCGACACATCTCCGCACGTCGCTAATTTCCCACTGCTTGACAAGAACCGAGTCGCGTATGAAACGACCCCTTCCGCGCTGTTACTCGTGGCAGGTATTGCTGACAGATTTGCTGTGTGGTTCCAGAGGGTTCCTAAGTCGAGGCGGACATTGTGAAGCCGGAGAAGCGCGTTTTGTACAGCTCCCTACCAGAAATAATTTCATTATTAATTTACTTCCCCTTGCTTCTGGATTTGGTTTTACTAAAAGATTTTTTCGAGATACCAGGTAACTCCTTTGTCTATGCAAGGTAACTGCTCTGAGTTTCTCTATGTGGTCTCAGAACGGCTTCCATGTCTGTCGAAGAGCCAAGATACTAAATTATTATTAAATCACTTAAAGAAAAATGGACAATAAATGCTCAAAGGAAGGGTCACTTTTTCACCGAAACTTCCTAAACAATTGACCATTTGTTTTCTTTATTCAGAACGTACTTTGTTCTTTCTGAAATCTTCCGTTTTTGTGTGTTAGAAATTGTAATTGCGATCAATTTTTTATCCGAACATTTCGTGAATTTTTATTCGGGGGTTTTATTTTCACTAGATCATCTGTGTTTGTATGTGTAATATATAGTGTAAAATTGGTAAATATTATATTAATTGTGTGTGTGTAGGTGTGCGTACAGAGTCACATATTGTTACATTAAGGAAATTCGACGTGATTGATTTACATCATTGTGTACGACAACGTTCGGTGTCGAACTATCGTAACACGAAACACGTTGGCCGGCGGGCGTATTGGAAGCCTCGGAAACGGCAGAACACAGGCGAAAATGCAGCTGTCAAGTGACTTCATTATCGAAATCTACGCTGGAGTTTGTCTTTATTATGCGAAGTCCGATGGGGCTGTAATGAATTTTCGCCTCGCGTCATCGCGGCGGTTTGGCGAACGCGTTTCCGATCTCCCTCGACCAATTTGCGCCGTTCTGTATATCCGCGCAGCGCGCAGCGGCGATAACGAGCGACGGCGCGGGGGAGGGGGCGTGGGGCGGACAGCGTTGCGTCGTATCGGGTACCCTCTGCACTGTCCACCGCTCGGTCGCTTTCACGTTTCCGTTAGTCCAGCTAGCTGTTGGTCTGCACCAATCCATACGGTTATGGAAACTGCAGGTCAGGATAATAATAATAATAATAATAATAATAATAATAATAATAATAATAATAATAATAATAATAATCATAATAATAATAATAATAATAATTTATTATAAAATTATTTGGTTTTTCAATGTTTAAACTTTAAAATGAAAGGAATACCGTTTGTCAATGTGAAAGTGACACTGTATATGCAAGAGTACGAACCTATTGAAATGATTGCCAACAGGAAGGGCTCAGATGGAACAGTCTTCACAGGCCTCTCCTCTTTTGGATCCTTCCGTAAACACTTTACCCCATCTCTGCCTCCCTCCATTACCAGAAGCAGCTCACCCGATCGCTTCTCGTAACCCTCTTCTCTGCAACCCGGCAAAATGTGAGCTCCTCCCTGCTACATCCCTGGCCCTCGATCCACCCACAGATCGATCGCTCCTCGCCGTTCGCTTTGCCCATTACCATCCCCCATCCAGCCCAACCAGCAACGTTCTGCATCACCCGCCCCGCCCCACACCCCGCACCCCTCCTCCCTGCCCCGCCTGTCCCGCCTGTCCCGCATCCCATCCTCCGCGCCACGCCTCGCCCCTCTTCACACCACGCCTTCTCCCGCTCCACGCCCTCCACCCTGCTCCTCGCCCTCCACCCTGCTCCTCGCCCTCCACCCTGCTCCACGCCCTCCATCCCCCGCTCCACGCCCTCCCCCCTGCTCCACACCCTCCCGCCCGCACCACGCCCTCCCCCCCGCTCCACGCCCTCCCCCCCGCTCCACTCCCTTTCCACGCACCACGCCCGCCTCCACTCCACGCACCCCTCCACCATTCCCCTCCCCCCGCCCTTCCCACCAACTCCTTCCCCGCACCGCCCCTTTCTCGCCCTGCCCACCAACCCCACCCGATCATGCTCTGCCCCGTGCTGTCACTGCCCTTCCCCTCCCATCACTGCTCACTCCACCCTGCTCCGCCAGCTACCGCCCTTCCCAAGCGCCCTTCACAGCTCGGCCCCGCTCCGCCCAGCTCTGCCCTCCGCGCCGGAAGAGAGACTTGGCCGAACTTTTAATTTCCGTCTGCGCGGGCGACACGCCGCCCCGCCTCTCCCCTCCCCTCCCACTCGCCACCCCGATGTCACCAGCGGGCGGCGGCGTTGGTGCGTCGCGACGCGACGGATCCCCCGGTCGCCGGGGGGGGGGGGGCGTCGCGTGACAGCTGCGGCTGAGGCCTGCGCGGGTGGAGTTATCGCGACTGCGGCCAGTCGCCTGCAGCAGAGAAAAACCTGAGCGTCATAGATTTTGAAAGGTCCGGGTTTGCAGCACTATTGATTGTCCGGTTTGGGTTGCTATTGAAGGTATACATTTAAACACCATACAGTTTGCTACGTCTGAGGAATCTGAATTTTGCAAATATTCTTTCGAATGCCATTTTCGAGATCCTGGTCAAATAGATTCCTTAATGCTTGGGTGCCACATTTCAGAGTGCTTATACTTACGTAGAGGCAGGCCTTAAAAAGTAAGAGCACTTATCCATTCGAACATCATGAACAGCAACTTATCAGAAAATGTCTAGACATACCACGAAGTGTACAACTTGGCTAATGTCGAAGCGTTAAAGTAATTGAGCGAATCGTATCTCATGTTCTGTTTATCGTCTATTTCGAGGTTTGCTGCTCCCTTCTACCATTCGCTTCCGTTCTTTCTTGTGGCACGCTCTTTCTCGTTTGTCTTGATACTGGAATTTCTGGAGATCAGATCAGAGATTTAGATAAATGATGCCTAATTTGGGCCGCTCGTGTATTTCTATGTATAAGAGCATTTCGATCATTCTAGTTGGCTCTAATGCCTGTCGATGCTATTATGGGATTCTTAGTCAATTTTTAGTGAATGGCATTATTTTTACTGAGTAGGACTAGCGTTACAATGTTTTCTTAGTATGTGGTACAATACTTTTGGTATACTTGTGCTTGGAGATCGCAAGCTATTGTGTGCACACGGAGTAAGCAATTGGAACGTCTGTGCTACACGTTATAAATAATTTCATTAAATTCCGAAAACTCATAGTAAGTCTGTTGCCTGTAAGTCAGTGAAAGAGTTAGCATCGTTATGTTTCTTATATTTGGACGTGTTTCCTAAATTGAACCACGGAAGGTTTCGTTAATTGGATCGGTCCGTCGTAGGAAGCTAATATGCATTTACAACAATATTTTTGTTTCATGTGAACATGAGGCAACGGAATGGAATATTTTTATGTATAAAACGTGATATTACGCACTATCTGATGCCCTGGCAATTGGAGAAGGTAACAAGCAAACCTCTTTCTTGCAACATTTGTCAAACTGGTAATAAAGAATCCTCTTCGGATAATTCTAAAACCGCTACAAATAGTTGAACCAGAATGTTCAACAAGCTAATTGACATGCTCCCTTATGTCATAAGAAGTGTCATTTACTGGAAGAAAAAAAAGGTAATTCTAACGAACATCCCATCCAATCGGTAATTAGAGCAGTCGAAACAAGTAAAGTAAGGGATCTCCAGAGACTAAGAATAAAAATAAGAGGTTTCTGTTCATAAAGAACATTACGGTAGTGTTGATTGCAGCTGATTCTGTACGATTTGTGGAAAGGGAAATGAAGCTACGATAGTGTCGGGAAAATTGCAGTTCTACATGCGGTATGTTAAAATGAAATCCAGCAGTAACAAACAGTCTGCATACGTTGCAGGAAGGAAATCTAATCAAATATTACTAACCGCCATGATCATTCTTAACTTTTTCTCATATCCTATTAGACTGTTTTTATCAAATAAAGGTAATGTCGCAAACCGTCCCTAGTTTCTGTTCTCATTATTATTATTATTATTATTATTATTATTATTATTATTATTATTATTATTATTATTACTAATACTCATTATACTATTTCTACAATACCCTTTACTTCGCATCATGACCTTTCGAGAGAGAAACGGGTGCGTTAAGCCCATCACTTTGTGAAACCATCATCTGTTACACATGATGGTATTCTCTTCGGTAATGAGTTAATTTTGATTGATAGACGTAGACTTCATCGCTTTCGTAACATCCGGCTCCAAATACCGTTTTCATTTGCGCTGACATTTCCTGTCCGTCCTCTATTCTTCCGCGTCGCCTTTCCTGTGTTTTCCTTGGTCCTCCTCTTAATCTTCTCTTTTTTTCTTTCTTTCTCTCTCTCTCTCTCTCTCTCTCTCTCTCTCTCTCTCTCTCTCTCTCTCACACACACACACACCTTACTCCTATGTTATATTATTATTATTGCTATTGTCTTAAACATTTTAAAATTACATTGTATTATTATTCCTAGTTGTAATATGTAAATAGTAGTGCTCTGCCACCAGGTTGTATACCTATCTGTAGAAATAATAAATCTATCTATCTATCTACACCTCTCCCTACTCATACGCTCCGAAAACACTATCGTCATCACTAATCTTCCGGTATGGCACACCCGGTCCCATCCTCATTGTCCTCGTTCGCTGCCTCGTGTGCGCGTGCCACTCCCGCCTCTCCCGCCCGCCTCCCACGCCGGCGCGCTTCCCGTCAATTACGGGGGATTCCGGCCGCCGGAAGGGGAGCTGAAGCGGCGGCGGCGGTGACGGCGGAGAAAGTCTCCCGATGATGGGCTCGTCCCCGGCCGCTTTGTGGGCGCGCGCGCGCCACTCGGAAGGTCGCGAGGAGGCGCGTCGCACACTGGCCCGAAACGACTCCGAAAACGCCCAGCCCGCCAAGATTTCTTTCGTTTTCGAACTGGCTTTCTACAAACGGCTAGCTACCGGGAAATATGTTCGCTGTCTGTAAAGGAAAACAAACAATAAAAAAGGATGTATAAAGAAAAACAAACAAAATGTGTGACACGACTATTTTATTTAAGTTTTTAAGGTTTGAGTTTACTTACTGTAGACTTTTGTGAAAGATGTAATATTTCGTCTTTCTCAGAAATGAAATGTTACGTCCCTTTTTACCGTGTATGTTATACAAACATAGATCGTCTCAATTTTTATTTCACTTTAGGTGTTTACATCATTTTATGTCAAGTGAATCAGTAATATTCCAATATGGGCACTTCTCTTTTAACACCAACGTTTAAAACATTGCAGTCGCCTTTTAAATCGAAAAAGTGAAGAGTTTTCAAACGCTTTCGCACTCTAATTTTCTTTCGTAACTCTTCATCTTTCCCGTCATTTTTTTTTACATTTTATTTTTGCGTTTCTTTTTCCATTTCTTTTTGCATTTCCTTCCTTCCATTGCGTTTTCTCCCTCCCATCTTTTCTCTTTCGTTTCTCAGCCTGAGCTCATTTTGGACCAGTGTAGCACGCGGTCCACGGCCTCCTGAACTTTCGACAGCCGCTCCCTGGCGTTGTGTATTCGACGAGAAATGAGTGGTTTCTAAATTGCCCCCTTAGTAAATGTTTCCCCTTCTTTCCGCACCGTGGCGGTGGTGTTTCACGAGACGTGCAGACGTTGCTGAAGCGATTATCGCTTCTGGTTATAACGTGTGCGGTACAGTGTTTTCAAAATATGAGCGGAATAGTATTGAAAGTGTTCATGTTTCAGAACTTTGTTGTTTTTTGGCTTCGAAAAAATATTTTACATTATATCAAATTGGTAACTCTATCATTATTCTTCACAAGTTCACTTGTATGTTTACCATTCTTTTGTGGCTATATTACTTCGTTTTGCACGCGATTTCTTTGAGCTAAACCAAACCAGTTATAAATAAGGAATTGAATCTGCCTCACGACACGTAACACCATTCTAGAAGTAGTGTGATGAACACTGCACGATTAACGCAATTACCATTTAACCCCCTTCCGTCAGTTGTGTTAAATAATCTTTCATGGCTACAATAAGAGAATATATCATCGAAAATCTTCGCTTGTTTGACGAAACTTGCCCAACCGTTCAGTATTTACTTGGAATTTTGAAACTATTGTACCGCGCAAATTCGTAAACAAAATTGCGGGAAGCGGAGAGAGATTGACGTGTTTCACGGGATTAGTTAACAAAATGCTTCCTCTTGCGTCGGCTCCTTTGTCCCGTTTACCGATAATTTCATTTCCGCGGGCGCCGCCGCGGTTCAGTTACGCCGTTCGCGCGCAACCAGCCCGCGCCACGAGCGCCGCCGCAGCGGGCGCTGATCCCCCCCCCCCCCCCCCCGCGCACTTCGCGGAAGCCTCGTGCTTCCACCGGCGGCTCTCGTTACAGCCCTCGCCGCAGCCGTTCCTGCTGTAGATAACGTCGTCCCCGCCCTCGCCATGGCTTCCGACTGCGCCCGACCTTCGCCCCGGCCCCCTCCGCCTTCGCCCAGAGGTAGATTTACGCATAGGCACAGTAGGCACGTGCCTACGGCGGCAAATTTTCAAGGGCGGCAAATTTTAAAAGGCGCAAAATTTTCTTGATATTTTCTAAAACAAATTTAGGTTCTCTAAAAACTATAACAGCATAAATCATATTTTTATTTTAAAAATAACATATTAATATTTAATACAAGCTATTTATTTGTCTACTTCATTAGAGTATACGTTACGATTTCAGAAGTATATGAATCTGAAACTAAGGCCCGTTGACGAAAGAAAACATGTTGCAATTCAAGTTGTCATGTTTTAGTTTCCTTTTAATGTTAACGTTGCAGTGTTGAAACGTTAATCATGTTGAGCGTTACTTGCTATGAAGATACAGTTTATATCCAAAATTAGCTAATCCAAAAAAGTTATTTAATTTATGAAAACAAGATCAAAATATAAAGTTACTTTTAAAGTTAAAACGTGTAAATTAATGAGGAATTGTTACTGAAACGTTACAATTAGAAATGTAACATTAATTTTAAACAGGGGGCGGCAAATTTGATGTGCCTACAGGCGGCAAAAATATTAATCCGCCCCTGCCTTCGCCCATGCCTCGCCTCCCTCCTCCCAACTTTCGCAGTGACCGCCAACCCTTCCCTATCTCTCCCGTTGACACAATCACCTCATCACCACCTATCAGTACCATTATTTTTTTCCCACCAGTGTCGAATCTATCGCAGCCGTGACCTCCTGCTGCCACTTCTGTTTACCATTCCTGCTGCTGTGTCTCTTACTGCTGTCATTCAGCCACTTCATTTAACACAACAGCCCTACCTCCATTGCATCGTACTCTCCACTTCCACTTCTTTCGTCCCACCTTTATCTTCTCCATCATCACCTTAATTACCGCCCTTTACTACCTGCGCAGTCTAGACCAGCTCAAAGCAATCCGTCTCCTCCTCCTCCTCCTCGTTGTCCGTCTCCTCCTCCTCGTCCTCCTCGTTGTCCGTCTCCTCCTCCTCGTCCTCCTCGTTGTCCGTCTCCTCCTCCTCGTCCTCCTCGTTGTCCGTCTCCTCCTCCTCGTCCTCCTCGTTGTCCGTCTCCTCCTCCTCGTCCTCCTCGTTGTCCGTCTCCTCCTCCTCGTCCTCCTCGTTGTCCGTCTCCTCCTCCTCGTCCTCCTCGTTGTCCGTCTCCTCCTCCTCGTCCTCCTCGTTGTCCGTCTCCTCCTCCTCGTCCTCCTCGTTGTCCGTCTCCTCCTCCTCGTCCTCCTCGTTGTCCGTCTCCTCCTCCTCGTCCTCCTCGTCCGTCTCCTCCTCCTCGTCCTCCTCGTCCGTCTCCTCCTCCTCGTCCTCCTCGTCTCCTCCTCCTCCTCGTCCTCCTCGTCCTCCTCGTCCTCGTCCGTCTCCTCCTCCTCCTCGTCCTCCTCGTCCTCGTCCGTCTCCTCCTCCTCCTCGTCCTCCTCGTCCTCGTCCGTCTCCTCCTCCTCCTCGTCCTCCTCGTCCTCGTCCGTCTCCTCCTCCTCCTCGTCCTCCTCGTCCTCGTCCGTCTCCTCCTCCTCCTCGTCCTCCTCGTCCTCGTCCGTCTCCTCCTCCTCCTCGTCCTCGTCCTCGTCCGTCTCCTCCTCCTCCTCGTCCTCGTCCTCGTCCGTCTCCTCCTCCTCCTCGTCCTCGTCCTCGTCCGTCTCCTCCTCCTCCTCGTCCTCGTCCTCGTCCGTCTCCTCCTCCTCCTCGTCCTCGTCCTCGTCCGTCTCCTCCTCCTCCTCGTCCGTCTCCTCCTCCTCCTCGTCCGTCTCCTCCTCCTCCTCCTCCTCCTCCTCCTCGTCCGTCTCCTCCTCCTCCTCCTCCTCCTCGTTGTCCGTCTCCTCCTCCTCCTCCTCCTCCTCCTCCTCGTCCGTCTCCTCCTCCTCCTCCTCCTCCTCCTCCTCGTCCGTCTCCTCCTCCTCCTCCTCCTCCTCCTCCTCGTTGTCCGTCTCCTCCTCCTCCTCCTCCTCCTCCTCCTCGTTGTCCGTCTCCTCCTCCTCCTCCTCCTCCTCCTCCTCGTTGTCCGTCGCCGCCGTTACCACTTCCACTAGCACCGTTCCCAGCGCCATCGCTATCACCGGCACTGTCTGGTGGTGCGGGGCTGGGCGGAGCGGGGCGCGGCGCTGAGCTCGCAGTGCACTTGACGCCTGCGCTGCCGCCCGCCCGCGCTGCGCCGCCGCTCGAGTGCGCATGGAGCGGCGGCGCGCAGGCGAGCGCAGCAGCTGCAGCTGCGCGTGCGAGGCCACCATGAGCAATTGCCGGCGCTGTCCGACACGCAGCAAGGGCTGGCTGACTGTGCTGTGCTGAGCTGATTCGCAATCCAATATGCCGCGTGGGCTTCAGATGTCCACTGCCACTTGATGTTGTGTTGATCGATGTGCTAAATCATAGTTTTGGCGGGCTTCTGCCGCGCGTTGACACGCGGCGTGAGTGAGCTGTTGTGAACAGATTCGCCACGCTCTCTCCTCAATATTGTGGGTTGGGTTCAGAGATGGGCTGCGATTGTGTGGCGCTCGCCAAGGTTCAGAAACAGTTCTGCGAGGTTTTGCGATATTTTATTTTGAAATGTTTTACCCGTGAAACAAATATATTTCAAAAGATGTTTAGTTACGGTCAGTGAACAGAAATTCGCAAGAGTTTTTGTTCTTTCTCCGTTTTTTATAAATAGTTCCATTTTATGACTACTCTTAAAAATCAGTTATTATTCTTCTTTCCGGAAATTAGTAATAATTTGCTGGCAAGGGGGACTTTTCTAAGATCGAAAATAACCTAACACAAGATGCAAAAATGAAAACCAGTGTTTGCTTTTAATTTTTTTCTTCTGGTGGGTTATAAGTAGGGAGCGAATTCCTATGATTTTGAATATTTTTGTCCGTTGCTTCAGGACGTAGCTAAGGGAAATTTCTTGACGTATGGTTAGAATTAGATGGTATGTAGATGAATGTTTGCGCATATTTGGCCGCTTTTTCCTGTTGGCGCCTATTCGTGTAATTATAGGCACATATTTTGAATATTTCATCACAGTAGCGACATTAAAGGTGTCATTTTTTCATACGATTTATTTATTTGTGAGCGTTCATCAACTAGAAAGAGCTTGTCTTAATTTGCGTGTTTTTTTCTTCTTCTTTTCTGTAGATCATAAAATACTTGTGCAAATGTAGGAAATTTCTTTATCATTTTTTTAAACCAGAAAATGGTAGTAAGAAATTCAACGAGGCATACAATGTACTTCAACAAGGTGAATATTTACTTTAATAATTTCTCCCGCAGAGTATGGTGAAATATATTATATTTACACAAACATGTATCTTTTCACTTTAAGCATGCTTCTCCTGAATTTTATCGTAAAGGTTTATGCAGGAAATGAAATATTGATAATTTTAATTGCATGTTTAAAGGCATAATTTCAGAAACTTTAGGTCATAAATGCATATTTTTGAAAGCATATTTCAAGTTCCTTAGGGCATAAAAATCCCCTTGTTATATGATTTTATTAGATTCAGTGCATAGTAACGACAATAAGGCACAATTTATCTATTTCTTTTATTTCGATGTTAACATTTTAATGTTTTGAAGTATATTTCAAGTGGAATCTCTGAGGATGTTTCAATTGCTTTTCGATTAAAGTATTTACGACGATCGTAGATTATCCATATTCTTAAAAAATATCGCGTTTCTTGCAAAATAGGACTTTGAAGAGGGGGAAAAATATAGGAAATATTTGTGAAATTGTTGCAATATTTGTGAACTGAGTCATATCGGCCCTGAATTTCGTAATGTTTCACCTCATCGGGCATTGGATATCACTCATGGAACGTAATAGTGTAAAAGTAGTAGGATTATTAATTGATTCTACTCCTAATAATTCCAGTTTATTTGATAGTAAAAGCTGTTAGTTTGTTATGTCACGTATTTGCTCTAGTAAGTGGGTCACCTAATTTGCATGTGTCAATTAGTTTAAAGCTTTGAATAAAGTACTGAACAAAAGAAGTATTTGTTCCTGAGCTTTACTGTTTCCAAATATGTCGTCATACATTCTTTCAGCATGCAGGTAATGTTAATTATTTCAAGGGCTAGTGCAAAATATGCTGTGGAAAGATAACACCTTTGCCTTGAATATTGAACGGGGATCCGTGTTTCCGTCGTTTACGGTTGAGAATGTTTCCTTTCACTCTTTTACTTCTCGCATTCCTTGAAAATTCTAGCAAAAACTCCACCGCTGCGAAGTGAATGACGACAATAACGCTGTACACACTGTTCATGCTCCAGTCTCTTACCTTTAGATTCTCATACTTCTGCTACTTCGTACATATGAAGTCTCAACGGCTTCAACAGAAATAATTTATGACAGTTTTATGTGAAGTTTATTTTTAAACACTCATAGTTCGAATTAGAAATGTGAGTGTGAAGTTACTCTAAGAATATTCAAAAAGCAGAATTTGCCGGAACGTGTTTATAGAACGAACGATATAATTTAATTCCCCGAAATGTAGCCATTATTCATTCGCACGATACCCTCTGGAAGTAGAAGTAGGCATTAAGTCTCCCATATGTACGTTAAGAAACATAAACTGTATGGGCAATGTTGAGCGGATTCCGAATACCTGCGTAAACGGAGTCAAATAGTCCATGTAATTCATATCAGAAAGAAATCTAATGGTCGTGAGATAATGACCGAATTGCGTTTGAATGACGCAGGCTTCAGGAAACTGATACACCATTATAGGAAAATGATACACCATTATACGCATGTTATTATGATTTTTATCACACGCCATCCCACGGGGAGGGAAATGAGAGAAATCCCCTCCCCCCCTAAAATGTTTCAGTATCTCTTATTTTTAACTTGTCACGAAACTTCCTAGCAAAAATATTTTAGGATCAATAAAACGAATAAAATCGTATTGCAGTATGAACTAATGTAGCCTACGACACTTTACAGAATATGTAATATGTCACCTTCGACCGAAACATTTCGAATTTTCTTTCCCAAAATTTATGTATGGATCCACCCCTGCGCGCTTTATACTCAATAGGGAGTTTTAGCGCCACGCGTAAGGTAGCGGCGTTATGCACTAACAGTCACGTGACAGACCTTGAAGTCATAACGTCTTACCTTAGGCCTAAGATACGACCTTACACCTTCATAAATAGTGCACGCCTGTGGAAGTCTCTACGGTCACCTTACAAGCGGCAAAATGGCCGCCGAAAAACAGGAAAAGTTTTTTTCCAACTCTAATAAACCATTTCTCGTATGTAAGGCAGTTACAATTATTCCTTACGCAGTCCACAAAGCTGGCAAAAATTAACGGGATATGTAGGAGAGGTGACAGGAAAGAAATTCGCGAAAAAGAAGTTCAAATCATATCTTCGGGATAGGTTATGTCTTAAGCTCATAACGAACGCTGTTTTAAGGTACTTCCTATATTTTCAAGAAAAGCAGATTCAAAATCTAAAACTCCATGCACAATGTGTATTTGCTAGTCTGTTGACTCGTAACGTGTTTTAAATGTCTCACCACTAGCCTACACTCTTTGATAAATTATGCAATTTCTCTGTTCAACGCTTGAAATGCTTCCTTTGTTATAATGCATAACGCAATGTCGCAATTGCTAAAACTCTTATGAACGTTGTTCATTACGACCTTATGAAGGCGTTAGTCACGTGATCAATAGAGTTTAAGGATATCTCCTTACGCCTGGCGCTAAAACTCCCTAGTACCTCTTCTGCATCGTGCGGCGAATCTGGTGGGCTGGCAATGGAGAAATGCACTACCCGCGTGTTCGCATCCAATGAGCTGCACGAACTGCGGTCTCTCAGCAGAAGTTCGTTCAAGAAACCTTTGCTCCTTTCGTCTCGCCTGTCGTTCGCAGTAATTTCCGCGAAAGTACGTGTCTCGAGCGCCGCGAGCCACGTATGCGCGCCAGGCGTTGACATAGCTTCTGCAAGGACGAGGCCTCCATTGCGCTGCCGGGAGTTGAATTGAATTGAATTGAATTGAATTGAATTTGCCTTATTTTACGTGGCGAGACTCGGGCCATTAGGCCCGCTCTTCCGTCTGACCACGCAAATTTCGCTACGCCCCTTTCACCAACTAGCAGAGGAAGGAGGTATTTCTTTGGGCGAGAAACAGGCGATTTTGAATTTAGCTCAGAGGCGTCATTTAGGCTTGAGGATCTTTTACATGCAAGTAAATCTACTAACATGGGACAGCCGGCTTTACTTCCCCTCCGAAGGAAGGCGTACGAAGGATTTTGTCGCCCTAAAAATCCACGGCTTCGATCGGGTTTGAACCCGCGAGCTTGGGTATAACAGTCCGGTACGCTAACAGTTACACCATCGCCGCCAGTTTGCGCGGCCGGATGCGCGCACTCGACTCGCTCGGGCAACGAATGGCTGCGGCGGATGTGCTCGTGCGGATGTATGTCTGTCCCTCACGGCCCTTGTCAGCGAGGTGACGCTTGTCAAATGATTGGCTTCCAGGACGTTTCTTTCAAAATCGTCCGGCGAGTGTACAGAGTGTTATCCGTCTTTGGTAAAGTCGTAGACTCGTGGAAAATTTCTCCAGGATTAAAAAAAAAATCCAAGATTAAAATATCCGACATGTGTGAGTGTTATTGTGTCTTAAGAACAATTTTCAATTATCGAGTTTGTATGTTCGTATGGGTCTATCAAATTATTTAATATGTGATTCCCATTTAAAAAAAAATATGATTGCTGGTTCTTTTCGTGGGTTTATTGATGTAGTTGTTTCGACAATTCAAGAAAAGTGTGTGTTATTTTTTCTTGTCTTTCACTCTTTTTTTTCTCTTTCGTTGAAAAATCTCACTAATTCTCCATTTGTTAATTACTTACTACCATAAGTAACAGTAATAATGAAAACGCTTTTTAAAAATATTTTTAAATTATTTTTTTCCCATGAATTTCAAGGAGGCAAAAAATGCACGAAATATGATTGAACGAAAGAACTTTTCACTAGGGTTCATAGGCTATCCTTCAGTGATTGGAAGTTGTTGAAACTGTTGTAATGTCTTTGGAACTTGTAAATATTTTTGAGTATGGTTACCTACCTATTGATTTGAGAGCGCGCACATAGTAGTACAACTTGAGCTTCTGGGCGATTGGAATTGCACTTTCTTTATTTTAATGCTACTCTTCATCAGTTCAAATAATGTTTGTGTATGGTTAGTATATCCATATCTGTTTCAAGTGATACACTTTGTGGGAAAACAGTTTCGGAGAATATAATACTTCACATATTTTCATATTCCTTCCCCAAATAAAGCCGTAGTTAGTCTTTTGTTTGAGGTATCCAAGTCCTTTGTTTTATGCTGCTCTGAAAGGGGAAACGGTCTCCTCGAGGAAGCCTCCAGGGCCTCTTACCAAATTCAAGGACCGAAAATAAATGAGATTAAGTAACTCTAGTGAAGAGGAAAGTGAAACGGCCAACCAAAGGCTCCTTACTTCTTACTTTTTGGAGGTTCTCGCATGAGAATGATTTTATAATGAAGAAAACAACTCAATCAACTTCGTTTGATTTTTGGCGACACACAAGATGATTTACGGGATGAAGAGCAAGGTCGATTCTCGGGTATCTGACACTCCATAACAAAATTCATAGTATTTTCCAGAGAATCTGGTGGACGGATGTGCTAAAAAATATTAATTGTAGAATCCTTCGTAATTTTTCTTTTGCTACCTGCATTTTTGAAGGCCGGACGCTTTGATGCTGCCGAGAGTGCCGGAGAATTTGCAATATAACTTGATGATCTCTGTAATGCAAACGCACAGTACTCAAGCCTCAGCAAAGAAACAAATGCCTGCTGCGCCAACCGTCCGCGGAGAGTCTGATCAGCCGCCGAAGAAGAAAGCCATCGCCAGTCGGCGCGCAGGTTCCTCTGGCCCCGGGGCTCGCTGGGCGGCGGATCGCTTTTTTGCGCCGGGCAGGGGCTTCTGTGTTTTCCGGGGCATTCCAGGAGGCCGCCCCGGCGGCGTCCATTGCGCTCGGCTTGAGAGCTTGATTAGCGCCTCTCTCCAGACGCACCCAACACTCTCCCCTCAGTCCTAACTAGTTCGGCCCGCCTCGTCCCGGCCAATACTCCCTGCCCCGCCCAACCCCGTCCCGTCCGCCCCGAACGCGCCCCACCCTGCCCAACCCTGACCCGACCGACCCGCCCCGCCCCGCCCAACCCCGCCCCGCCCCGTCCGCCCCGCCCCGTCCGCCCCGAACCCGCCCCGCCCCGCCCAACCCTGTCCCGTCCGCCCCGCCCAACCCTGTCCCGTCCGCCCCGCCCAACCCTGTCCCGTCCGCCCCGCCCAACCCTGTCCCGTCCGCCCCGCCCAACCCTGTCCCGTCCGCCCCGCCCAACCCTGTCCCGTCCGCCCCGCCCAACCCAACCCCGTTCCGTCCGCCCCTAACCAGCCCCGACTAACCCCGTCTTGCCCGACCTGTCTGCGCCGCCCAGTCCCGTCCCTCCGCATCTTTCGCCCAGACCCTCCTAGGCCCACCGCACACCGTCCCACCCTCGCACACCGCGTTAAGTCCACGCCCGGCCACACCCCTCCCGCTTTCTCGCGCTCTGCTTCGTCCTTCCTTACCCCGCCCGGCCTGCCCCGACCCTTCCCACTCCGCCCAGCCCCACATCGCACTATCTTGTTCAGGTCGGTCAGGTGCAGCCCGCCCGCTTCCACTCCGTACCATCCCTTCCCACTCCGCCCCGCAGATTCTGCTCTGGGTCCCCCACCCCACCGCGACCTACCTCACAAAGAACACGCCCACCCCCGCTCCAGCCCCAACTCGCCTACACCAGCCTCGTGCCGTACCATGTCACCTGGCCCGACACCGTCTCTTTTCGACAGATCTAATTCGCCGCTCTTACCCTCTCGCTTATTGTCCCGCTTCTCCCAACCTGACTCGCTCCACCCCCCCCCCCTCCCGTTCCGCCTGGTCCATTCTGCTCCTATCTGCTCCACTCCGTTCCCTCCTCATCGCTCAGCGCGCCTCCGCGTTCGCAATTACACACCCGGCGAAAAAGCTGCCGCTGCCGCCGCCTGCGGCGTCGTTAGGCGGCGGTAACGACTGCGCCTGCCCCGCGCCGGGCTTTGAATCCGCTCCCCACGCCACGCCTTGGGCGCGCCCCTTTTCGTTTGTCGACTCCTTCGCCGCCGCCTTGGGCTGCTGCGTTCGCACCTTTTCGATTCTCGCCCGACAAGACGCTGCCGCCGTCGTTTAAGACTGACACGGCTTTCTGCTGAAGATGCTGTAGGCTTCAACGTTTTTAGCGCTTCATTTTTGGACTATTATCGCATTTATAAATTAGTCTTTCATTTGGAATTGTGTGTGCGTGAGAAATATTGTGTTTATGGTTACATATCTGTGACATAAGGACGAGAAGGTGATTCTTGGCGCTTTCTTCGTCATTCCGTTTATTCGGAACGAAAGTTAACGTTTCTTAAATTTCTATACTTCGCCTCCTACATTTTTAACTTGTTTATACATTTCATTTTGT